>LR994561.1:7907500-8507500 GCA_905187585.1 Cyaniris semiargus | reverse complement strand
GCGCGTTGCGTCAGCGTTGCGTCGACGCAGCGCTGCCGTTTGACGCATAGCCGGCCACATGGGCGCTGCGTCATCGCAGCGTTATTACGAAGCAATCTTAACGTCAACACCCCCTCCCGCTTCGTCTCGGGGACTGCTGTCCGTCATGTGTGCGTTGCGACGACGCAGCGCGCCGTGTGAACACCTTGGTTATTTGTATCTAAAACAACGCAACGGCAGCGCTTCTAAAATTTTCACAGATTGTGTATTCCTGTTTCCGCTATAACAATAAATACTAAAAACAAAATAAAATCAATATATAAGGGGGGCTGCCTTACAACAAAGTTATTTTTTTGGCCTTTTTTGCTCGTAATCAATAATGGCAACATCTAGGCACTTGAATTTTTTACATAGGCCTTAGTTATATGTCTACTTTGATAATTAATAATGATATTGAAATAAAATAAAAATTTGAGGGGATCCCATACAAAAACACAATTTTTGGCCTATTTTTCCTCTATAACGGTACGGAACCCTTAGTGCGGAGTCCGACTCGCACTTAAAAATAATCGTTTAAGTTATCTGAGGGGTTTAAGTTTCATAATCGCTTTAAAAAATTATGTATTTGATTGATTAAGAAAAATTACGCAAAACCTGTACCTTTGATCGTGGTCGACGCTCGGTCGCGGCTGAATTGAGCTTGTCGACCTTTGAAAACTCAATTCTGCTCATCGAACACTTTATTTTCACGTTACTTTTTTCCGTGTATCTTATGGGTTATATATAATAATGTCCAGAAGCATAACCGGAAGTGAGGTTGTAAGGTACTTGTTAGGTACCTACGTTACAGTTTCAAATAAAAATGCAGGATTACGGAACCACTTAGTTTATTCATATATTAACACTTAGTTTGTACACACAGACACAATAATTGTCTAAGGATTGAAGTTACTTTACAATGGTTACAATTCGATCTACTACCGCAAGTACGAGAAAACTAACTGCGCCTAACGATAGATAACTAGTATTTCACGCGCGACTGTATGAGGTATTATTTCGACTCACTGTTACGAGTTATTTTTTCGACTGACTGACAATAATTTACATCAAGACCTTATATAGGTAACGACCACAGATTACGCGTGTTTACAGGGAGACTGCCGGTGTCGCCAACAATGAAAAATTATTCCATACAAAATCTGCCCGAAAAAGTAGTGCGCAATTAATTTTGGCGGCGTAGTCTATGTACAATGTAATATTATTTATTAGGTACCTATTTATTTTATATATGAAATTTTTATTATCTGATTTACATGTTTATAGATACTATACTATACTAATACATTGTTCTAAGTTGCAGTAGCTGCCACAAGGTCATAATTTTGCATGCGGCCAAAATCAGACATTTTTAGGGGTGTCGACCTTTAGTTCTATGGTTTCTCGATTTATATTCAAAAAATGGTTCATGTATCTGATCCATAGGACTTTTATACATCTCGCGGTGTAGCCGCGAAACCGCGCCGTTTGGGCGGACGCATATAAATCTAGCCTTACAGGCTGGACATAACACCTAAGGCTGCTTGATTTTGAGCCTGACCAATATTAAAAGGGAAGCGGTTTATGTAGAGATTTGTATCTTTGCATATTAATTATAAGATTATATGTATGAAAGATACTATCATAATATTATATTTAAGTAAAGTGGTGCCAAAACGTGACCATCCTGTGAAATCAAAAAGTTTTGAATTGGTTTCAAGATATTAGACTTATGTCTTAACACAATATATAAAAATATATTGTGTTGAGACTTGAGACATAAGTCGCTGTTAAAATTATTAAGTGTAAGATATATTCATTTGACAACCCTAAGGTTGCAACACCTTTGCTGATAAAAATAAGCAAAGACATTGTAACATACGAAAGTAAGGCTTGAAATTTTATTAAATTTATTTTGTAGCTGTCCTTAAAGTTGAAATAACTAAAAATATAAGAACTTGTTTCTCTGCAAATGTTGAGATTTATTGTACAAGCTTCATACAATAGGTTAAAGTTACTTCACACCTATTAATTATAATCATATTATTAATTGATTTTTTTTAGGTTATACGATATATAAACTTTACTGAAATGTTTAAATGAATGTAAACATTTGAAAATAGCGATATTTACGTCAAGCAGCCACATGTTGATAATGACATCACTGTACCATCTGTTTCTTCGTGTTATGAAAATTCCTCTAAGAAAAATTAAAAGTTTTCCGCAATATCTTTCGCGTATTTCTTTTTTCGCGCGAAAACGTTTTTTACGTTATATTAAAACCTTCTTCCCTGGGCGGTGGGCCTTTATACCAATCAAAATAGATTCAACGATTTGAACGTAAATGGGTAACAGACAGATACGCTTTCAAATTATAATATTAGTATGGACTCTACCTCTCTACTCATTTGTTAAAATCATACAATCTTAAATCATGCAACCAACAAAACTATGTCTTCATTCAAAAACGCTTAGCGACATAACCAAACACATAATGTAACATATCAAGAAGTAATGTATAGGAAATGTTTTATCGACTAGAAAAAATATGTCGTTTTGAAAGTCAAATAAGTATTTACTTTCAATTGAAAAGTTCGACCATCGCATTTTGCTATTATTTACACAGATACAACACTGCTCGAAACTAGAAGATCATAAAGTTTAATAAAAGTCTAGGACTGTTATAATATATTATATAGTAAACCAAAATAATAAAAACGCTTGACTATAATGTTTCGTAATTTCCTATATGTTTTTGCAAAGTAAAATTAATAAAACTTGAGAGGTGTCAAGGGACACTCGGATGGAACGAAATTATAAAAAAAAGATAACTGGCTTGCTTTCTATGAGAGAGAGAGAGAGAGACAGACAGAGAAACACGCTCACGCCGCATGGCATATCACATAGATTAAGATAGATACCGCATGTCCCGCGAAGTACCATCGAGGAAATTGATTCCTAGGTAGTTGACAGACCAACGTCATTTGGTCGGATCATGTCAATTCAATGTTAATTGTGATCTGTCGGCTGGGTTTGACGTAACGCGACCAAACTACGTAGGTCCCCCATCTGCCTAGGAATCAACTTCTCTGATAGTACATACACGTGCGGTATCTATCTTGATCTATTGTCTGTGGCAAAAAGTGTCGTGTCGTTAGTCGTTCAACTTTTTCCGTCTAGCCCCCTTTCGCAACGCGCGATAAGGATATTTGTTCTAATAATTATTTTAGCGTAGGCCAAACTGTTGTGATTTCTACAGCTCGTAAACATGTAAGTTGTTCATTTCTTTAACATTAATTATAAGTTATACTTACTGGATGACGCCCGCAACTCCGTTGCGCCAAAATTTGTTTATCGCGTGGGTACCGTACATTTTTTCGGGATAAAAAGTATCCTATTTCCTTCCCCGGGACTCAAAGAATCTCCATTCCGAATTTCAGCAAAATCGGTTTCGTGGTTTGGGCGTGAAAAGGCCAGACAGACAGACAAATTTTTGCATTTATAATATTAATATGAAATTATTAGAACACGTCACACGTGGCGGTAGCTAACTCAAGTATGAATTTTTTTCCCATAATATTATGAAGGCCATAAGATATTTGCGTAATATTGTACTCTCGTAATGGCTTCTGTGCTGGTGTCGCGTTACATACTGAATACCAACAAATTAGAGCGAAAAAAACATCAACCACATTATGATAAAAAGCCTGTTTTAACGTACGCGAAAAATCTTTTTTGATAATATTTTCTATTTCAGAATACGACAAAGAAGGATATTATATTTTAGCTGTAAAAGTTTTTATTATTCGTAGGCTGTAAACAAAAATAATGAAGGCCTGTTTCACCACTTCCTGATAAGTGCCGGATAGGCTATCCAGTAGGTGAAACAGGCCCTAAGTCTGTTACAAAATGGACTTTATTCATGTCTTATTTCTAAATTACTGATGATGATGTAACGTATCAATAGATTCATATTTTTGACAAAGGTTTTTACTTTAAAGCTTTAACAATAGCTCTTAAACCATAGCTGAATAAAATTTCAGTAAGCTGTTAGACAAGGAGGAATGTGCTTGGCGCTTGCTATATATGTGTACTTATAGTAATAATTGTTAATAGTATAATATGTCAGTGTAAGACCTAATTTTATAAATGTTGCTAAGTTAAGCAAAACTCGTAGATTTTTTGTAACTTCGGTATCTTGTTTCCATGTAACTTAATATTCACACAGGAAAAATGTGGTTAACTTTTATAAGTTTTATATTGATTATGTTTCAAAGAACGATAAAGATGCCGGTTGGCAGCGAACGACATGAAGCAACCGCAGACGACGTGTCGTCGCGACACGTCATTTCTATGAATAGGTCGCTAGCTTCGTGTCGCTAGCTGCGCAGAGTATTTCATAGATATACATACAAACCAGTAGTGTCGCGACGACACGTCGTCTGCGGTTGCTTCATGTCGTCCGCAGCTGCCAACCGGCACCTTTAAGCGTACCAAAAAAGTATCTAACCACTGTACAAAATAATATACAGTAGACCATTCTTGTTACCGCTCAAATTGGGCGCATGCGCACATAGGCATCATCCATACTAATATCATAAATGCGAAAGGGTGCCTGTCTGTCTGTTACCTCTTTTCGCTTAAACCACTGAACTGAGTTTGATAAAATTTGGTCTGAAGATACATTGATATCCAGGAAAGGACATATTATTATGACACTTTTTCCTGAAAAATTTACGGTCAGCGCGAGCAACAAATGGTGCAACGGAGTTGCGGGCGACATCTAGTTTGTAATAACTTGTGGGAGCAGAAAAATGATGTATCACATATCCGTGTTCCACGAATTTAAGAACAAGGCTAAAGGTGGCTTTTTGATCCTCGCGCAACCTATACCGTAGTTCATTAAGTGGCATTTTATTTGAATTTCTGTCGGTCGCGGTCGCTTGCGGTAAGGATCGGAAAGCCACCTTATTGTATATTTTTGTATTCTGTCTTAGCCTTAAGTTTGAGTTTTCTAGTTAGAGAGGTTAGCCTCTTGGGTTAGGTTAGTTTAGATTAACCTCATAACCTAACCTAACCTAACCCAGATCTCGAATAAATAATTTTTATTGATAGATTTTAGCTATAACTTTTTTCCCACAGTGATAATATGAGGCTGGCATCCTTAATAACAAATGATAGCCAAGAAAAGAGCTTTCTAACGACATACGTCTCACTTATTTTTTTATTCGTTCAGCTAACTTTTTTAACGACATAAGCAAACTCACGGATCTTGATTTATTTAATTCTTCAGTAAGCGCTACAAAAAAAGCTAATCACTAAACAATGGTTTGAGACTGTTTCTTAACTGTTAGAAGTTAGAACATACTTACTTTAACTTATTTTACTTTAACTTTAACTTTGCTCGTTGTTTTCATTGGTATACTTTACGTATCTATAGTTTCTTTCGTAAACATAAATTACCTCACATTAATTAGATCATAACCTTTTGTTATTATTGAGTGTCTAACTGTGAAAACGTGTAAATTGTGTTAAGTGTTTATGTAGTATTTAAGGTTGTAAATCAAATCATCTCAGGTCTGTATGTTTTCCTGATAAAATAAAAATAAAATAAAATAAAATTATTGGTTGTGGGTGTATTTTGCCCGTGCTCCTTTCTTCTTTCGGACAAGAAACCACACTATAATATTACGAGACTCCTGCACCCGTAGCATGGCTACAGTAGAAATACGAAAGTATAGACAAACAGCGGAGGTAAACTGAAGGTGCCGTTCCGATCTTTACCGCGGCTAGCCGCGATCGACAAAAAATCAAATATAATGCCACTTTATGACACATATATAGTCCTAAAAATTCTAATAAAATCCTACTTTATGACGTAGACGTCGTACGTCGTAGACTATAGTCTACGTCATAAAATAGCATTTTAATTGAATTTTTGTCGATCGCGATTCGCGGCTAGCCGCGGTAAAAATCGGAACGGCATCTTCAGTTTATCTCCGCTGTTTGTCTATACTTTCGTATTTCTATTGTAGCCATGCTACGCGTGCTGATAATAGTAGTAGAAAGACATATTATCACAACACAATTCTTTGTACTCTAACGACAATTTAAGCGATAATTATAATATTAATTGTCTCCAGAAAAAACTCGAATACAAAATACTCTGTCTTTAAAATGTTATGTTTCAATTTCTCAAAGCTATTTGCATTTAGAGAATTAGTTTTTTACGCTCCTACTAAAAACTTTACTCAAAAAATACAAATTGAAAAGGGTATTTGTTGGAAACAGCTGAAAATACTTAGGTTAAGTAGGTGTTGCATACTTTCGTTCTAATGTATATGATTTTCGGGATGTAAAAGGGAACTGTTATGGTTGACAAGATGGAAGTTATTTTGTTTCACATCTAATGCTGTGTTTTGCATTTTATATTTCATAAAAGACAGGCTGTTGTCCGTGACTTCGTCTGCGTCAGTTAATGTTAATATGATTGCGATTAAGAAACCACTTAAAAATATAATATTCTTAAACAGTTCTACATAACTTTCCCCGTTTAATTAAAATATTACCTGTAGATGCATCCAGCATTCTTCTGGGAAAAAAACACTTTGAATCAGTAAACGTTGACCACTAAAAATTTATTTGTTTTAGTTGTTTTACGGGATCCTTTTTGCTTGACTCGTACTTGGCTTTTTTTCACACGTTATTGTCTTTAAAATATTGGCGAGAATATAAGAAAATTAACTATACTTACCCGTGCAATTTCTGAGCTTATCACATGGCCCTACAGAACACAACATCGATGACAAAACAAAATCATCCATTTAATTCAAACACTTGCGAGGCAGCTACCGATCGAGGGATGTAACATCAACCTCGGCTGCCGAACGAAAAACGCCCACAAAAGTCACAAAACTGGTAATAATAAGTATATCCCAGCGAACTCAACACGATTTGTCGTTACAAATCGGAGTTACAACTTACAGGGCTCCGGGATGAGTCCGGACTCCTGACTCATCATCACGACCACGCGAACACACACTCGACAGTCGAAACGTGAAATCTATATATTAATACACGAGCAAAAAACTTTGGATCCCTTTTGACGAAAAACGCGGAAACGTAGGTGATTGAAATTTTGCACAGTTATAGTGTATAGGGTGAAGGAGTGCATCGAGCTAATATTATTTTGAAATTATGCTTTTATCATAAATTTTTTTAACAAATAAAACATTACACACACTACAACACACACACTAGGAGATTTTGATTGACAAGCTTATACACACGAATTGTACTCTTTTATTTATGGTTGAAGTCTGTTGTCAAATTGAAAATAGATTAGTTTTTTATTGAATCTTAAAATATACTGTTAGACAATTATTACACAGCCAGTCTGTCATCATTTGACTTTATTAATCTGAGACTGTCACAGGAATTATGTCTAAAAAATAATAAAGTCAATATTTTGACAATAGAATATCAATAGAAAAGCCATAGATAAAGTATTATAGTATAGATGAAATCTTAGCAAATCTTAGCCCGTCATAGCGTGGCCATTTTATTTATTTTCATACAAGTAAGGTACGTGTATTTTCTTGAATATTTCTATTTGTCGATCATTTCGAAGCACATTATAATCCAGAAAAAAAAGTCATTTAGTTCATGATATCAATAAACTATAGTTCAAGTAATGAGAATCCGTAAACACACGTAAAAAGCTATGCAATGTTTGTAGCCAAATTATTAATTGATGTGACATTTTTTTAGCACTAATGCCTTATATAGCAGGAATAAGGGATTATTAAACTTATAGATTATCTTTTTAGCTTATAAAAATACCGATTGAAAAGCCCAAAAAACGTTGTTCAAAACTTACGTATTTAATGTCAAATCCACGTGTTTGAGGCATTCTTTGGCCGTTCTTATGGTTTATTATTTAGCGGAACCACAAAACTCAACAATATCTAGCATAAAATGTTTACTAAAAACCTTTATTAACACTTTTGATACATAAAATATGCAGACCGACTCCTTTGTTATGTCCTAGGAAGTAGGACATAGCATTACACGCTTTACGCTTATACACCGATATAAGGCTCTCTCCTATTAGTCTATCTTAATGAGAAAAGCGTTGAAATTTGAAACTTATAATTTAATTTTTTATTTGAGGTCGAATTTCGACCATTGGGCGATCTCTAGTAAATTATAAATGTGGACAGGTGACAGATGTCAATTTTCTATTTTTTTTAAACTATCCGAAGATTAATTAATTATTACTATTTATTTGAGTCGATCTGAGCACAAATACATAGTTTCATTTTATTTTTCGCATGCTCCCTCAACTGAGTCGGACTCGAAAGTTTTTAATTATTTTATTTTTTTTATACAATAATTATGATGTCCGTGAAATTATTATATTTATATAGGGTACCAGCTTTTGTCTGCGACTTCTTCCGCGAAGGAATCGATGCTCAATAATTACATCTTGCCACAACACAATGGACTTTATACGATTATGTTAAATAACTATTATCATTATGATTTGAAAGTAGTTTCCCCACAGTTTCTTCTAACAATTCACCTACTTAATTGATATTTCATCAGATTATCATCCTACAGAAAACTTCCAAAATTAATATATATTTTACTCATCTGACATGTGGTAGTTAATCAAAATCAATTGTTAAGAAACATTATTATGAAATACTTAGTGGCAATTTTAGACCTACCTTGTCCTAAATTTGAATTGTCTATGTCTATACGTATGGGTTGGCATTTAAGTAATACCTTAACCTCAGTGCAAAACTTTTTGATGAATGATAAAAAACACGCCCTGTAATCTTTTGGGTCATATTTTATTTTGGACTTAATAGCTTATTTATCATTTTAATTGTTCATCATTATTCATTTTTAATTGATGCTGAAAGAGATAAGTGTCAAAAACATTGTAGGATGATAATAATTATTAAAAAATATATTTTAAAATCCTACCCGCATTTTATGGGGTTTTTAGTCGGTTAGATTTAGCAGCTGTTTTAAAGACACAATAGTTTTCGGCAATCCAACCTAATATTATAAATGCGAAATTGTGTCTATCTGTCGGTCTGTTACCTCTTTACGCCCAAACCGCTGAACCGATTTTGCTGAAAGGTATAGAGACACTGAAAGAACACATGTTAGGTTAGGTTAGGTTGATTAGAGTTAACCGCGAAAGTAGCAGTGCTGACAGAACAACATTTTTTTGCGATTTGAATGGGCGAGCGCCCCAGCGTAATGCATTTTCCCATACAACATTTTTAAAAAAACGTTACTCTTTCAGCGCTGCTACTTTTACAGCGAACTCTATATGGTCGCTGTTAAGCATTAGTGTCCTAACCCACAATTTTTTTTGTTGTTAAATTTTGAATGCAGTCTTGTTCTAAATCATCTAAAGAACATAACTGCATTCATAACTCAATACGTAATTTTTTTGTGGGTTAGTACACGAATGCTTAACAGCGTCCATATAGGGGACTCATACACACCCTAAAGTATTATCACTTAGTTTCGTTACAACCTGTAATTGTATACTTAGATTAAATAGAAGAGCAACCAGGATTGTTTACGTTGTTGTTATATAAATTATTTTATTTCTCTCATAAACAAATCTCTAGGCCTGCCTAGGTTCTCTATATTAAGTCTACGTCGTAAATTCATCCTTTTGATTCACTGAGTGCCGATTACATAGTAAAACCATAAATAATTTATTGCGGGTATAATAAAATTGCCTCAACTGCCGAAGTTTCAGCTTTAAGCCTACCCATGAATAATAACATCAAAATTTGTTTTAAAAGTATGGTTAATTATTGTTACATAGATTTTATTAACGAAGTTGACTAGATGTTGTCCATAATTTCATGGCGCCTAATTCATTAATTAATATTACTATCCTTTTCCGGTAGGTAATCAAAGTATCTCCATACCTTTTATGACAATCGGTTTAGCAGATTAATCGTGAAGAGGTTCAGAAGGAAAATAATATAGTGAGTCTTGATTCTTTTATGAAACTAAATTTTACAAAGTATTTTACCAATTATTATTTTTAAAAATTAAAACCGACTTCCAAGGTAAAAACAATAATAACATCCTTATAATATGAACTAAAAAGTATTAAATAATTTTTCCTATCTAGTAGTGCCTTTTTTCCGAATTCGGCTAAACCTCAACTATTTCTGTACTCAACCTTCATCATTTTCAACTTTTTTTATTTCGCCTTAACCCCCAAACTTGTATCTATAAGGAATCCGGAGTTCTCTTAGTATCTTCGGAACCATATTAAGTAATCAATGTTATCAAATAAGTGGCAGCTTGCCTTTGTTGATAATAAAGAATCTTTAAACCTAAACCATAGTATACCTTGGTGCAAAATCTTGCGTTTTCGTAGCATATGCTTAGGATACTTCTCATAAAACCAAAATCACCAATTAGGTATGTTTCCATATAAATTTTGAGGAGTTCCCTCGGTTACTCATGGATCCCATCATGAGATCACCACTTTTGTGAAAATGGGACCAAATTGAAGTAAAACCTAATATAACAAAATAAAAATTTTGAAAATCGGTTCACAAACGGCGGAGTAATCGTTGAACATACAAATATAAAAATAAAAAAATAAAAAAATATCCACAGCCGAACATATAACCTCCTCCTTTTTGGAAGTCGGTTAAAAAAATATGTAATTTAGATCCTGACATTTTAAAGTTTCGGATTGTATAACTACCATCATAATGTGGTAAAATTTCAAGAACTTGTATTTTTCTATTTCTGCTTGATAGAAATAGAAAACAAGATACATTAGTTTCCTCAACTTGTATTTTTCATTTCTATCTAGTATTTTTGTTTGCGTCTCGGATTTCCAGGCAGGCTCGATAGTTAGACGCCGCTTGGCGCTTAACCTCATGAAAATATTTATTTAAAGACATTTTCCTACTTTCTAATACAATTAATAATAGAAGAGGTACGTGGATAAAGTGGATAACTAAAGATTTGAACATTGACGTTTGTTGCATAAATGGATGCCTTAGGACCGGGAAAAACCGGGAAAAATGTGGATTGGTAATATACATAATATGTAATAATATATATATATACATATACATATATATATATATATATATATATATATATATATATATGTATATACATATATATATATATACATATATATACATATATGTATATATTCTTAACTTCGTTAGATAAGCCCTTTCAAATAGTTTCCCCCGTTTTTTCCACATTTTCCTCTATTTCTTCACTCCAATTAGTCATATCGTTATAAAATATAGCCTATAGCCTTCCTCGATATATCTATCGATAGGCTATATTTCAAACACTGAAATAATTTTTTCAATCGGGCCAGTAGTTCCTGAGATTAGCGCGTTCAAACAAACAAACTCTTCCGCTTTATAACATTAAATAGTATAGATTAGTAAAGATAAACGAGTTATTGCCCTTAAGTTATAAAAAGTTAGTTATCCACTTCATCCACTTACGTCTTCAATATAAAGTTACAAATAGGCGAGTTTTCCTCAATACTATGAAGTGGGGTCGCAAATGCACTGTTAGTAAACATAGCATAAATCTTACAAAAACTAAGCCCCCATTACTCACGGTGCCACAGGTTCGAATAACGCAGAGCAGAAAAATCAATCCCCGGTGCAGTTGTTTTTGTAAACCAAAACAAAAAACAGCACTTTTGGTGTCTCGTAAGTCATAGTATTTAAAAAAATCAAGGAGAATAAAAGTGATTTTAATACCTTTATGAATAAGAAGGTAATATATGTATTATCTTAAGGTGTATTAAGTTCAGTTCAGTAAAAAAAGAATTTTGTAGTTTATTTGTCACTGACTAGCGGTCATTCTATGTGGCTATTATACCCCGAAATATTATCCACAATTAATTTTGCCTTAACTAATATACCTAGTACTTACATGTTTTTTTTTTCATCCAGATGGTAAAATTTTCTACAATTTTCTCGATTAACTTTTCACTGTAGGTTAAACAGTGACCTTATTTAATCAATATCTAATTCCTGAAAATAATGTTCTCTAATGAAGCGAGCTGGTTCCCTCGAGATCATTAATACCACACTTTCTCAATTAATTGTCGTTCTCTGAAAATAACTTCCAATACCCTAACCCTAGAATTTATAATCCCTTGTAATCAGCACGGTTAAATCATTAATTCCTTAAAAGTACAACAATTTAATATACGAAAAGCATTTTTAATAAAAACAATCTTATAACTTTGGACAAACCTATTCCTTGCAGTTTTTGTTTTAATAAAAAGTGTGTGGGTAATCATAGGACAGTTATTTTAATGTTCCTCAAAATTTTAACTTCTTTACTTAATTTTTAAACTAAATACTTTGTGCAGGTTACTACTTAAGGCACGTACGGTCTATTTTACTACTACCTCGTTTTGTCAGCCATTATTGTATTGAAATTTACACGTTGTTCAAACTTCGACCATTAACGTTTCTGTAGCATTCAGCACTTACCTATATCACCAGAAAAAACATAAAAGTAAAATACGACCGAAGAATGCTAGTAAATTCACGAAATATCGCTTGTAAGTTACATCGATAAAAAATGTAATATCTTTAAATAATGAACATATCGAATCCACTTTTAGAATCGAAGATTCGATTTATTTAATTACTCGCGTTCGATGGTCAAAAGAAGCGCTTGTCGTTTTGGTGAAATCGCATAATAAATTTGGAGTGCACAAGACAAATATAGCTTTATGATTATTGTCCAAATGAGATTTCCAAGGACCCCTCCCTACTTTAGTGTAATTGCTGTACTTAAATGTTATTGAAATGTTTTATGTCAAACCTTAGACGCTACGCCCACTTAAATTATTTTATTTGAATAGTGGTAGCACTGCGGTCTCCCCGAAATCGTAAAAAGCGATTGTTGCGAATCTAAAATATTTAAGCGCAGTGCTCATATTGTCGTCGACTTCGCTACTTCGTTTTATTCAAATCTATTCATTCACGAGTTAAGTTAAGTATTCCATAAAATAATTCATACGTTTCAGACAAAACGTTTGGATCGATTCGTTACTTAAAGTTTTTACATTCGTTTCTAAAAGTTTTGTGAATATTTAAAAGCTCTAGGAAGATTATAAAGACCCTTCCAAGATTAAAAGTAGACTACATTTTAGATGCAACCTTCTAAGCTGTTTTACTGCTTATTATTATCTAGACCTGCGGTAGCGTGTCAAGCCAAGTTCAAGTATAACAGAACTGGTTAAATATTAAGGTAGTTCATCACATTAACAATGCTTATTAGGAGCGACGATAAATATTTCGTTTTTAATAAACACATAAGCAAATGTCTCAACCACGTTGATGAAGATCATCAGAAGTTTTTAATTAATAATTGCTCAATCGACAAAAACCCGGCTTCTGTTGAAAGTTGACAATTTACAGCTCGTCTCGATGGATCATAAATAATGTAAAATTGACAAGGGAAGGTATCCTCAATTTTTTTATCTCGAATCTCACTTGGCAGCATGATTTATGTCCTGTGCCCTCGGTGTTTGCGTTTAACAAACAAAAGTTTATTAATAACTCCTTACTTTATTACAATAATGATTTAATCTCGCTGGGACAGATGTTATACGATACTTTTGAGTGTTGCAATGATTTATGTTGTTTTCTTTTCATCATTTTCCTTAACACCTTCCGTTATTTAAATTTTAAGTGATTGAGTATGCGTTTCATTTTGTGAAAGACAACTCTTGAATCGATTTTTGCTAGTTTTCCGTCATCCAATAATGTTTATATTAATAGATATTTATTTATAAATTTCATAATGGCATCCACTGTAAAATTTTGCTTTCGAATTAAAAAGTTTTAAAATGGCGTTAAAAGATACCTGTCTACTTTTTGTAACGGTCCATGATGTCTGCGACAAATAGATGATCAGAACAGAGAGCACTATCGTAATGTATCTGTTTTGGAGAACATTCTTCAAGCTGATAGCATCACTATCAGTGGCAGTAATCGCCATTCCAGACGTCCCAAACATTTGCGAGTCATTCGGTCCCCTGCGGCCCGCTGTGACGAATAACCGGTCACTTTCACAAACTAAATGATCATTTATACTATGCCTTGAAAGGAAAATAGGTTCACGGGGATACATTTTAAACTGTTAAATAGTAAAACTGCGTAAAAGATAGCTTTAAAAATAATTTGCAATGTTTTGATATACAATTTTTAACAGTCAAAGTTAGCCTTGATTTGGTACAAAAGAGAGTGAATATTGTTACTCTAACAAAATTTTAGGCCTAGATGTTTTACGACAATAAAAATATTTATATTGACACCAATATTTTGTTATCTGGATTCTGGACCCGGTCTTCATAGGCCCTTGCGACCTTGCAGTTCGAAACTCGTGTGTACTAAAAATGTGAAAGCGCGACCCACCCGTTGCGGCCCTTCATAATATTAGCGTGCAGGGGCCTGACTATTCGGAATAGACACAATATAATATAGTAGGATGGCATCAGGGGTATTCCTCATTAAATTACAGTAGTGCATGCTGTTAGCACACAAATGGTGTATTAGCGAAATGAGATAGACTACATTAATTCCACAGGGATCTCTATTTAATTTTGATTCTATGGATAGTGCATAGATATTATAGTACAGGCGGCAACATTATACTGAGAGAATTAAAAATATTATTTTCAGTTATAGAGTATCGTTGCTCTACGAAAATCATCTTCAAACATTCGAGTATTCGTGTATATGTTTGAAGATGATTTTCGTAGATATTATATTTATTATGCATTAAAGTATATAGCATGGTCTTTAGTTAAAAAGTATTTAAGTTGCTATTACATAACACGGTCTTTGGCACTCGGTATTAAGTCTAATTAGTGTGATAACTGATAAGGAAACCCTGGTCCTAATCTTCATGTAGACTGCAAAAGCGGACTTGGCATGTCTTACTATCCTGCATCGTATTAAGTAATAAGTAATAGATAACCGTACATTTTCCGGGATAAAAAGTATCCTATGTCCTTTCCCGGGACACAAACTTTATTCATACCAAATTTCAGCAAAATCGGTTCAGCGGTTTGTGTCACGCACAGACAGACATGTCCAGTGGCGTAACTATAGGGTGGCAGGGCTGGCAAAATGCCACGGGCCCCCGACCCAAAAGGGCCCAAGAGGCCGTGAGATCAGAATTTTTTTGTACGTTGTTTTATTATTAACGTGACGATTTTTACTCATAGGGCACCATCAATTTGCCACGGGCCCCGGATGTAATAGTTACGCCACTGGACATGTCTATCTGTCTGTTACCTCTTCACGCCCAACAGACAGACAGACAGACAGGCACACTTTCGCATTTATAATATTAAGTATGGATGAATGTTTAATTTTTAACTGATTTTTATGCATCACTTTTTATTTCCATGCAGTAAGTAAGTACCTACGCATGATAAAATACTAGATGACGCCCGCAACTCAATTGCGCTAAAATTCGTTAATCGCGCGGGAACCGTACATTTTTCGGGATAAAAAGTATCTTATGTCCTTTCCCGAGACTCAAAGTACATATCTCCATACAAAATTTCAGCAAAATCGGACAGACAGACAGATATTAGTATGGATTTATAAAATGCAATGCTTCTGTCCCTACTACATTAGTTTTTGGTGAAACTATTGCACCGTGTACACTGTATAGTGTACCTACACGGTGAGATGTAATTTGTAGAGAACATTGCGAGGCGTTATGTCAACCTCATTATCTCGTGTTATACATCACTGGGAATATCTCCAGCCAACGCTTTGACTATAATTGTATGTTTATTGTGATAGACGTATCATGATTTAAGACATCACACTAAATTATAACTTATAAAAATACATACAAAAGCGAAAGTGTGTCTCTCGGGTCCGCTTACGATTTAAGCTTATACTCTACGCTGAAGCAATTTAGATAAAAATTTCAAGTAGAAATACTTTAAGTTAATTATAATAACAATTGCGAATAAACTTTCCTATGTCCTTTCTTATAAATAAGAAAGGACATAGGAAAGTTTATTTGCAAAATTGTATAATTCACGTGCGACGAAGTTGCGGGCAACAATTAGTAATAAGAAAAAACTTATTTAGAGTTTAATAATTTCTATTCTACTTAATATATTTATATTATACCTAAATCTGTCGTTTTATTAAGTAACATCTATTAATACAGCATGATTAAACAGTGGATAGAATGAACAAAATGAAAAATACATTCAATTACAGGGGGTCCGTAATAAAAATGTTTGTAGATTTCCGGCGCATGTCGACCGCGGCCCGCGACTTCATTAAGATGCCTCTGAATACTTAAGACCAGTGGCTCTCAAATACTGAGCGAAAAAAACTTTATTTTAAGCTTCACCCCCTTTGTTAGTTTCTAAGGTTTGATTACAAAACAATAAACTATGGCAAATAGCCTCAAATAGCATTGAAATCTCTGAGAAAATTGAAGGAACTCAAAAATTTCTGGTGACCTAAAAATAAATCAATTTACATAACGTTTGTGACATAAATTGTTTATTAGAATAATTTTAAATTATGAAGCCACTGAATTGAAATTATAAGGTACCTGTTATAATTCTGTTTGTTTTGAATTTGACAACAACTGGCATACACATTATAAAATAGTCCATCTGATTCGTCATGCTCATTGTTTCTTTGGGGAATTTTTTCCAAAAGTAGTGGGTTCTTGTCGCAATTTCATGCTTGTAGATATCAATTTATTTGCGTTCAGGTACCTACTTATAGCTCAGCCTTCATACGTGGGAGAGCCATGCTTCGGCACGAATGGGCCGGCTCGACCGGAGAAAAACCACGTTCTCACAGAAAACCGGCGTGAAACAGCGCTTGCGCTGTGTTTCGCTGAGTGAGTGAGTTTACCGGAGGCCCAATCCCCTACCCTATTCCCTTCCTTTCCCTCCCCTATTCCCTTCTCTTCCCATCCCTACCCACCCCTATTACCCTATTCCCTCTTAAAAGGCCGGCATCGCACCTGCAGCTCTTCTGATGCTGCGAGTGTCCATGGGCGACGGAAGTTGCTTTCCATCAGGTGACCCGTTTGCTCGTTTGCCCCCTTATTTCATAAAAAAAAAAACAGAAAGTCGATATTATAATAGTTTTAATATGATTTCTACGAAGTCTCGGTAACCACAAAATGGTAATTTTACGAATACGTCAAACCAACGTTAAACGCTTTCTGATTAGTCAAACGCTTCAAAATGAGAATATTATTAAACTGATATCACCAGATAGGAGATAGATCGAAGCTGTATATGAGTTGACAGTGTTGTTAACCGATTTCCAAAAAGGAGGAGATTATATGTTCAACGATTACTCCGCCGTTTGTGAACCGATTTTCAAAATTTTTATTTTATTCTAATAGGTTTCCCTCCAATTTGGTCCCATTTTCACAAAAGTGGTGATCTGATGATGGGATCCATGAGTAATCAAGGGAACTCCTCAAAATTTATATGGAAACATATGGTGATTTTGGTTTTATGAGAAGTATCCTAAGCATATGCTACCAAAACGCAAGATTTTGCACCAAGGTATACTATGGTTCCGAAGATACTAAGAGAACTCCGGATTCCTTATAGATACAAGTTTGGGGGTTTAGGCACTGTTTTAAGAACTGAAAGCATATGCTACTATGCAAATTACATTCATCATCATCATCATCATCATCATCATTACCACGTCAGTGTCACCAGTGTCACATGGTTGTATATGGATACAATACATAATTATATCATCATGTTATGTCCTTATAATAATTGGTACTTTTCATAGCGATTTTAATAAAAATATAATGTTGTTTCAAAATAAATGATTCAATTTCTAAGCGACTTATGTACCACAAAATTGAACATAACAAAGTCAACCTTAACTCCAGAGTAGTCCAGAGCGTAAGGCACACATTTGACATTACTTTTGAGATTCGAAAGAAAAAAGAGAAGTAAGTTGCTTCGATAGGTACTACACTAGTTTAACTATTAACCCATCAATCCCCAAGCGGCACCCGGCTGCCGCATAACAATTAAAAATCTATTGTGTCTGCGATTCCAACGATCGAGGTAATAAATTGAACCCTTAGTATGAAAATACTTACATAGGAAAACAATCTACATCGTAATAGGAATAAGGAAAAACAATCGAGGTAACTAAAAAGAGTGAAATTATTATTTTTAACAAAAAATTAAAACCGACTTCCAAGGTAAAAACAATAATAAGATCCTTATAATATGAACTAAAAAGTATTAAATAATTTTTTCTATCCAAATGTGCCTTTTTCCGAATTCGGCTAAACTAGTAAAAAAAATAGTTGAGCAATTCTGTACTCAATCTTCATAATTTTGAAGTCGGTGCCAGTTCCAAAAGCTTCAAATACCTATTCTGTCAGAGAACTGAAGATTCAGCTAATCTGGTACCGACTTCAAAATGATGAAGATTGAGTACAGAAATAGCTC
Source organism: Cyaniris semiargus (assembly GCA_905187585.1). Taxonomy (NCBI): domain Eukaryota; kingdom Metazoa; phylum Arthropoda; class Insecta; order Lepidoptera; family Lycaenidae; genus Cyaniris; species Cyaniris semiargus. The sequence continues at coordinate 8,488,932 of LR994561.1, read as the reverse complement.
AACTATTTTTTTTACTAGTTTAGCCGAATTCGGAAAAAAGCACTATTAGATAGGAAAAATTATTTAATACTTTTTAGTTCATATTATAAGGATGTTATTATTGTTTTTACCTTGGAAGTCGGTTTTAATTTTTTGTTAAAAATAATGATGGATTTAAATGGAAGAATCTGAGTTCTGATAGATTTGGGTATCTCGTTCATAATATTATGCCTACTGTCTACAAAGATTAAATAAAAAACATGATTAATACTGAAAGCATTCGTTATGACTCGTGAATCAGTTTGTCGGTTCTCAAATTACTTGTTCAACTAAAAATATGTTAAGTTAGTAGAATATGTTGCTCATCAAAAATGTTGGTAAGAAATCAAGTCTATACCAAAATGTTAAATATTGATAAATGTGTTGCATAATGGCAAGTACCATATTTGAAGAAGATATAATATGGCAAGTTACCACTGGTTGGAAAATTCTGCTCTAGAGTCAAGAGTAACATACTATGGTAAAATTAAGAGAGCTATTGCATAAAGTAACGTGTACATCATACGATAATATTATTATTTCGTGTTTCATAATATATTAAATCATTATGATAATAAATTGATGTAAGTAACTAGTTATCGTAACTGTTTTAGATGACCTAAAAGCTAAGCTTTTAAGGCCATTAGATAACGATATTCGTAATAACTCAATGAAATTAATACGATAAAATGAATGAACCGGGTAGCTAACATTTTACAACATTTGAACAAACCTTATAACTTACCTACTTCATCATCTTTTTATTTCAAATCCTTTTCCCGGTCCTAAAGCCTCCATTTATGCAAATAACGACAGTTTTTAAATTGTACTTACCCGCTTCATCCACTCACGTCTTCAATTATGATGAAGGATTTTTCAATTTATTCATAACAAGTTAAGAGTTGGGAAAGTTAAGTCCAAGTAGAAGTCACCTCGGACAAACTAACAACTTTAGCGTACGAACTTACGAAGAGAGTTGATAACAATAACATTTTTTTTATTTTACTTAAGAATATTAAAATGTATCTTTGGTCTTGCGAAATTTCCTGCTGCTTAGGAAAAAAAGCGTTTCCCTCCTGATTATTATACTTTTTTTTAATAAATAGGTATGTATGTAAAGCCTATATTTAGTATTAAGTAGAATAAGCCAATACACTATTGCATAGTGCTTTGTAGCACTTACATTAACTATACCTTACATAGATTATATTTATCTAAATTCTAAAGTTTTATAGGATCCGCGCCAAGTCCTAATGGATTAAAAAATATCCGCTTAATCTGAAATACTTAGGCTGGCCGCATACACACGTTTTCCGTATTCGATTTCCGATATCGTTTTATTATTCGGTTATCCCAATGCTTAAATCAGTAGAAAATACATTAACTGACGCATACGTTCGCCTTTTTTCCGAACGGAACGAATTCCGCACGTACGTTTCGAGTGCAAGCCGGCGCGTTCACGCGTGAAGAAAAACGAACGTTTGTGCTAGTCTTTCGGAATTCCAATTCGAAATTTCACATTAGGAAATCGAATACAAAAACGTTTATATGCGGCCAGCCTTATGCGACTGAAAAATTAAGCTTCTTGACATAATCCAAGTGTCGTGGAAATAACAACGGACACGAATAATGTTTTATTTAGAGGAACATAAAATAATAATTTCCGCCGTAGCTTTATAAGTAGAAGGGAGAGTGTTTGTAACCAAACCTAACCTGACGACTGACGCCTCAAGGGACCATACTTTTTTGCTCATCCTTCATCTTAACCCTTAAGTAACATTGTGATTTTTTGTTACATAACTAACACCGCGGGGTAAAAGTTTTTATTTGGGGTATTTACCCCAAATAAAAACTTGTAAAAATGATGTACTGGTTGAAAATTTTCTACATTTATGATTAATTTTGTATAAATCTATAAAAAAACAGCATTTGTTTAAGAAAATATCTTGATTTTTCTAATTATGGTTAAAAGTAACCTTTTAACGGTTTTTACATTTGGCTTGTAATCACTCTTCCACGATTTTTTTTATTATAACAGTAAGAACAATATAGCTTGACTTTTTTAAATATATTTGAGTTGGTTAATGCAGGATAACTTAAAGACAATTCAATCATAAATCTTATAATGAAATAAACACAAAAAAATTATCAACTACTTTTCTGCAACAAAAATGTTGCAATATTTTCTCTAAAAAACAAATTTTAGTAAGTAACCATTCTTCTTCTACACATCAAAAACATTTAATTCTATGTAGTCCTTCTATTTTTTATACTTTTATCACTTTCCAGCTCCGTTTCAGTGTCAGTTTAATAATTTCTGCGGTCTGACGGCGCGTCTTCTAAATAACTCTAAAATTGGGCATGGAATCCAGTAAATTTGGTTCTTCTTCAAAAGCTTTGTCTTCTAAAAAGTTGTCAACTAATATTTGTTCGATAAAAAATACTCATATGGCCTCAGTTATGTAAATATGTACAAAATGAATTCTAAGGATAGTAAAAAATCTACATACGTATCTAACACTGTGGGGTACAAACTTACCCCATAGGTATGTACAGTATGAATGTACGGATAACTTTTCACCTACTACGAGTCCACTACCCTTTAAACTGTGCGATATATTGGGATAACTTAAGAGGAATCAAATGTACGTTCAATAGAAAAACAAAAATAGTTTTTATGCGAGTGGGGTACAAATTTACCCCACGATGTTATTTAAGGGTTAAAAGACATTTTTTTTTTTTAATGTTTATTTTTTATAGAGAGTTTGGTACAAATAGACCATGTCACTCTCGTAGAGAGCCATTTATAAATACTAAACATAATTAATTTTTATCTCTTACTTTTAAACCAATCAAAACTAATTTATACAAAGCAATGGCTACCTTAGATAAAGGAGCAGACAGAAATGGAAAGAATACACTTACATCACAAACATTAATATATCTAAGTTATAAAATATATCTTGTCTAGCTACTTCGTTCCGGACACATTCCATCAGTATATGCTGGACGTCCTCAACCTTATCACACTCTAAACAATTAGGTGATGCCACTTTGCGCATTAAAAATGAAAATTTATTTAATGGAATGTGTCCAGATCGCAACATTAAAGCTATTGACGTATATTGTCTGTTCAAAGAACCTTCAAACCAGGGTATTTTAAGCGGTGTCGGTTGGATAACTTTATACCATATGCCTTTTGTAAGAGATGTTATTTAAAAATATTCCTTCCAAGTTTTATACGATAGCTGTTTCACAATAGAATTGTAATTAGTGTAGTAGGGAAAATTTTCACACATGATCATTTATAACTTCTTTAGCTAAAATGTCTGCCTTATCATTTCCTACAAGACCTATGTGCGAGGGAATCCATTGAATCAATATTATTTTGTTCTTTGTATCTCAAATTTATGCGTGGGAGAGCCATGCTTCGGCACGAATGGGCCGGCTCGACCGGAGAAATACCACGTTCTCGCAGAAAACCGGCGTGAAACAGCGCTTGCGCTGTGTTTCGCCGAGTGAGTGAGTTTACAGGAGGCCCAAACCCCTACCCTATTTCCTTCCTTTCCCTCCCCTATTCCCTTCTCTTCCCATCCCTAGCCTCCCCTATTACCCTATTCCCTCTTAAAAGGCTGGCAATGCACCTGCAGCTCTTCTGATGCTGCGAGTGTCCATGGGCGACGGAAGTTGCTTTCCATCAGGTGACCCGTTTGCTCGTTTGCCCCCTTATTTCATAAAAATAAAAAAATAAATTGGTAGGCTATCGCTGTACCTCGAAAATTCGAGGTGCAGCGAGCCAAGTGCTGCAACGCACTTCGGGAGTCACTAAATATAACAAACTTTTCAAAATTGATTGATTCTATATAACACAGGGCTTTGTGAATACCAACTAACTCGGCCTCCATAATACAATGTGATTTATTAACCCCCGACCAAAAAGAGGGGTGTTATAAGTTTGACGTGTCTGTCTGTCGGTCTGTCTGTCTGTCTGTCTGTCTGTATGTGGCATCGTAGCATCCAAACGGGTGGACCGATTTTGATCTAATTTTTTTTGTTTGAAAGCTGACATGATCAAGAGTGTTCTTAGCTATAGTTCATCATCATCAGCCTGCTCATTGCTGAAATATCACGATTTATCTGGTTCGTGATAGGCCGATTAGCAACTTGCAGTCGTTTGATGCGTTTTATATTTTGCATTCTGGTTCGTGACACTTATGAATATATACATATTAATGGAAAGTTCACCCTGGTACTGCAGCATCACCTGGTAATCAATAGGATACCCAACTCCTCACCAACTTAGAGCAGAGGTTTCGTGTTTGGGCTCATTTTAATTGCGACAACCAATAAGACGTAGATAAGCAGTAAATATTTGCATGCTGCTGCTGCAGCATCACCTGGATTGTATAGGACCCGAGCTCCGTATGAACCCAGGGTGGAGGTTTCATCTATCATATCCAAGAGGATATTTATAGATCGTATTCATTGGGATATGATCTTGTTGATAGGAACAATTATGCACTATAACCAACACAAGTTTAAAAAACATAAAATTAAATTAAATTAAGAAATTTAAAAAAACCCCCGCCAAACAACTTTAAAAAGTTTCAATTTTAACAGAAACTTCCCAGCTAAAAAGATTCTTCGAACAAACAAAGGGGGAATGGCTAAATCGCTCTGCATTACGTGGATAGGAGTACTTTTAATATAGTGACCTATATATAATTCTTAGACTTTTTTCTGATACAATTACACAACATAGTTGGTAAAATTTTTAATTTATTTTGCCAGAATATTTTACTAGTTTTTACGTTTACTTTTCGTAAAAATTAAAACTAGTAACGAAACACAAGCTTGACACTAACAAATTTCTTATTTCTCGAAATCTTAATGCAGTTTGTATCCACTAATACAGTTTCCTAGATTTTAAGCGCCATGTCAAAACAAACAAGAGTGATCGTTCAATTTCTTATGTCGCAATGCTTATACAGAGGATTACGCTACTAAAACAAGAATTTATTATGACTAGAGATCGCCCAATGGTCGAAATTCGACCTCAAATAATAAAATTAAATTATAAGTTTAAAATTTCAACGCTTTTCTATTGGCATTCTATTATCAAAATATTGACTTTATTATTCTTTTGACATAATTCCTGCGACAGGCTCAGATTAATAAAGTCAAATGATGACAGACTGGCCGTGTAATGCTTGTCTAATGCAGTATTTAAAATTCAATAAAAAAAACTAAATCTATTTTCAATTTGACAACAGACTTCAACCATAAATAAAAGAGTACAATTCGTGTGTATAAGCTTGTCAATGAGTGCCAAGTTCTATGGAAAATCGAAATAATATGTATTTATAGGAACCAAATAACATTATGAACAAATAATAAAGTCTATTTCTTTGCTTTATTGAATATCTATAACAATTGCTGTTATTTAAATAATGTGAGATCTTAAAGTAGATTAGATTTAACTTTGCCAGTTTTCATTACATCAGTCATTTCATAAAGTAATTGAACATTTTAATTCTGATAAAAACTGGCCAAGTTAAATCTAATCTACTTTAAGATCTCACATTATTTAAATAACAGCAATTGTTATAGATATTCAATAAAGCAAATAAAGACTTTATTATTTGTTCATATTGTTATTTGGTTCCTATAAATACATATTATTTCGATTTTCCATAGAACTTGGCACCCATTTAGATCTCCATTCTTTTTACGGCGAAGTCCTTAGACAAGCATAATGTTCGTATTGAACTTGGCTCTCCTTTTTTACATTTATGTTTTTGGTAGGATATCATTTCTTTTTGTAAAAAAGTCCGGACGGACGGACGGACGGACGGATGGACGCACAGACAGACAGACAGACAGACAGACAGACAGACAGACGACAGACACACTTCATAAAGTCACTCTCTATTCATTTCATAAAGTTTCTTCACTTCACTTCAAATAAGTGATACAACAAACGTGATTTTTTTGGCCTTTTTTGCTCATTATCAATAATGATAGCCGGTAGGCACTTGAAATATTCACAAAATCTTTAATCATAATTTTACTTTCATAATTTATAATAAAAGTAAAATAAAAGAAATATTTAAGGGGGGTTTCCATACAAAAAACACAATTTTTGCTTAGTTTCGCTTTGTCCGACTCGCGCTTGACCGATTTTTTTTTGTTTTTTTTTTTATATTTCCCTAAATTTTCCTTTCTTTGCCAAAGAAAATTTTATCAATTTTTCAGTGTTCTTCTTCTAGTGAGGCAAAAGCTCAGACCACCAGCGTGTTTTCACGTTATTGGAGGCCGTTTAGAAATTTCTAAATAAATAATACTAACTTTTACGGACCGAAATTAAAATTTTTGAAATTTCTTCCCCTCTTTTCCTCTACTTAATCTCGTGTCAACCTTAAAGTTAAGGTGTATCTTGTCGGAAATAAGTGGCTATCTGCGAGCGGAACTTAATTATATAACTCTAGCTGTTCGTTCGCTCTTCGCTCCGATACAAATTACAATATTTTGCTTCGCTTCAATAAAAACAACAAACTCAATACAAACTCAACTTTTGCGCTCGCTCGCAAGGAAACAGGGAAAAATACCATTGACACTTTTCACTCCTCAGTAATTATAACTTTCAGGTTTTTACTCGAAGAAAAAGAAATAATATCAAGGTTTATTGCAGTCATCACTAGAAATGTTCTAGTCATGAATTACATGATTAGGCTTACAGAAGTATATTTTAAGGAAATCTTTTGAGGTTTTTCTATTTTACGCAGACAAAACAGCGTGAAGCGAGCATGACAAAGTAGTTTAGAAATAACTAGCAAATGTAGAGATTAATAGCGTATAATGTTTGCAATTAATTTTTCGACGTGAACATTAATATAAATATAACAAACTGTCTACCGACTATTTCGGCACTAAAATAACCAGTATTATAAAAGCTTATATCGAGTACATTGCGAAATAGTATTAGCGCGTAGAGAACACGTCGCTCGGCAGGTAACTAATGTAATCCGACCGAATCGAAAGGTCACTTGCTGTAAAGTGGATCAAGTGTACCCGAGCACAATACCTAAGGGCGGGTTATACCGCATGCCGCGTTCACACCGGTCGAATGTAGAGCACGGTTTAGCCGCGATGCCTCCACAAAAAATCAGTGTAAGCTCCACATGAAGGCGTCGCGGTCGCGCGCTCGCGAAGCCGGCATCGCGCAACTTTTGAATTTCGAACGCTTACTTTTTTATTTTTAACATAAAAGGGTAAAGAGTTAAAAGACTAAAGTTTGTAGTGGCCAGTGTTTTTTTTAATAGTGCACTCTGGTAAAAAGGTTCGGTTAATGTACAGATTCGTTGATTTGGTCTAACACGTGCTCTCCGTTCACTTTAATGTACTTGCACAACACTTATTTTAAAAATGACTCACCCAATATGTTAGAAGTTCTGTTCGTACTGTTTAGGATGTGGCTCCTTTGTGATCTCAAATTGACCTTCACTCCGATATTAGTAATAGCATTCTCTTGTATTGACAATTACTATCTTTTTGTGTACACCTGACAGAAAAATAGCTATAATACATATCATATTCACATTATTTTAATACTCATAAAACATACGTATATTTTAAATAACATCATGAAATTGGTACAAAATATACTAGACTTCTATGTATAAATCTCAGGGGTTTTAGTGGTTCAAAATGTCATATAACATGTAGAAATTTTCACTAATAAAATAATAAAATAGATTCCTAGGCAGGAATATTTTTGAAGATTTTCCCTAAATCAACAAAAAATGTTTGTCACATAGAATTCAATGTAAATTGTAGAGCAACCTAGCAAATCATACTTTATCAACGTCAATATATTTTAATCACCCGTTTGTCTCTATCTCTCTTAACTTTTAAACTTTAGACACCTGTAAAGTTTATTTATAATAGTCGTTATTAAATTTAATAAACAATTACAGAGCAAGTAGGTTGAATGACTTAATTATATGGTAGTAAGCGTATGTTTTGAGTCGCAAAGTTTAAGAATCCATTTTCCGATGGCATATATCTTAGGATCGGGTACAATCGTGTGAATTCATCACATATATTTGCCACTAATTGATGCGGTGCAATATGGCTCAAAGTAGTATTTTTTTAGGGTTCCGTACCCAAAGGGTAAAAACGGGACCCTATTACTAAGACTTCGATGTCTGTCCGTCTGACAGACAGACGTATATCAAGAACCACTATAGCTAGACTTCTGAGATTTTCACCGATTGTGTATATCTAATGCCACTATAACAACAAATAGGTACTAAAAACAAAACAAAATTAATATTTAAGGGGGGCTCCCATACAACAAACGTGATTTTTTGGCCTTTTTTGCTCGATATCAATAATGGCAACAGGTACGCACTTGAAATTTTCACAAAATATTAATTAATTATATGTGTACCTCAATAATTATAATTCAATAATTATATGTGTACTTCAATAATTAGTAATAATATTAAAATATAATAAAAATTTAAGGGGAGCCCCCCTTAAAATTTATTATACAAAAAACACAAGTTTTGGCCTTTTTTGCTCTATAACGGTACGGAACCCGTGGTGCGCGAGTCCGACTCGCACTTAGCCAATTATTATTTATAATTTTTTTCGCACTGTTTTGTAGCGAGAAAAAGCTAAGTATTTATTTTTCGTGTGCTCCAAATATGTTCCAAATATCACCAAAATCTGTCCAATACTCTCCGAAACAAAACAAAATCCAACATCTTTATAATATTGGTAGCAAAATAACTAAAATATATTTTAAGTTTATTTATTTTCTCACGCCACATGTGGAGATATAATGTATGCCAATGTAATGACAGAGGCCTCATATCAGTTGCATTACCATTTATGAGTGTTTTAATTGTACCAATCATGTTACTTTGGACTAATGTAAAACATCTAATTACTGTTTACATCAATATATTTCTATAAAATAATTACACTTTTTAAATAAGATAGATGTAACTGTAAAGACAACTCTATATTATGTTGGGTCCGTGGGTAACCACGATTGCGTAGAAGAAGAGCATAAACATTCGATGTCGATCATAGACGATCATAGGCCAACGAAGAGAGGTTTCTATAATAAGCTTTAAACATTGCGATCATTGTCGTTGGAAATTGTTGTAAGGGGTTTATTTTAAAAGTGACTCCAAAAGTCAAATGACCCCAGGGCTGGCGCTAACTTCGGCCAACGAATTAGTTTAGCCATACGACGAGGTAATGCTGCCAGCCTAATTGGTACTTTGCCCGCAGCCTCCGATTTAGATGTAATTTTTTACTTATAGTGTTTACTTATTCATTTATTTATTAAGTAGTTGTATTTTTATAGTAATTGTGTTTTAAAATGTAATACTGTAGTACTTAGGTTTGTATATTGAAAAATAAAATAATTTTAAAAGTTCATTAAACATTTTTGTGACCAGATGTAAGGATCCATGAAGAATCAAGTAAACACCTCGAAATACATATTTTGTTATTAATACATAGTGATTAATTATTTAATTATATTTTTTTGCCATTATTATCAAAAACGTTTCTAAAATAATGCTCAAGAGATAAATCAAAAAGATTTTTGGAGATAATAGGAAGTTTTTACACAAAGTTTAATTAAGCTTTCTAATCTGTTCCAAGGGCCCAAAAGCGTTTTTATAGCTCCTCAGGTGTCCTTTAATTTCACGATTATTTTTAGAAGGCCTTTGCAGACATTATAGTGAAAACGATCTTGATACTTTAGGCTTAGCTGGCAAAGTGTTTGCGTGGAAAATCCCAGCGCTGTCGACCCCAAGATTACAGATAGTTTATGAAAGTTCTTGTAACTAAGGGCTATATATTATAATTTTATCGGTCTTTAAAAATGTGAAAGTCGAAACTTGATATCAACACTGAAGTAACTAGAGATTACTATGTTGCCGCGAAACTACTTTTAAAGAAATTCGGTATAAAGATACTGTGAGGTTCAGTAAAGGACGCATGACAATAATTGACAAATTTCATCTTATCAATTTTTCCACGTAACAAAGTTGCGGGCAATGTTGGAAATACATTATTCAATCATGTTTCCGCTAAAGCTATGTCAATGGAGTGCTTATTTCGGTAAACAAAGTTGATACAACAAATGAACGAAATGAACCACATTTCCACAAGTTAATGAAGGTCCGAGGAAAATGTTTCATTTACAATTCAAATGCGCAAATTACCCCGTTCCTATAATTTGTCGGCGTAGTACCTACAGGACAAAGGGAAAAGGTGAAATATTTCAACATGGCGACTTATTGTTTCCAACTCTTTACTTGTAGTCAGACTAAGATAAATTAAGGTAGGTATAGTTAATTTAAACATTTAACTATTCTTTTTCGCGTCAGCGTTATGTGAATTGTTAGTTTGAATTAATAATTGACACGATCAAAAAAACCCATAGTTATCTTTGGTTTTAAGTTTAACAGCTGTACTTAGAGACATTAAATATGACTTAACTTTAATTGACAACAAAAAAATACAAAATCATTATTGTCATAAATAATTTACAATGTTTTTAAAAAGTGACAGTTTGAAAGTGATTTATTAAATAGTTTATCAGATAAAGTGTAGAAACCTAAACTTTGGGTTTGTCATAATCTCCATTAAATTAAAGATAAATAATCGTTCATTTGACGTAGTGGGATAAAACGCCGACTTTCTAAAAGATCAAGCTGACCTATTCGTGCCCAAACATGGCCCAGAATTACATAAGCTAAGGCCATCTCTACAATATGGATAACAATACTTCATTATCCCTAAGCATATTCAAACTTCAGGCGTAACAAAATATAACTCCAAGAACTTTTAAACTCGGCTAACTTCATTGCAATAGTAACCATATTGGGAGTGAGGGATTTCTGATCACGTCTGGTCCTTTGGGTTTTGGCCAACATTACGCAAATAACTTTCAAATGACGTGACAGTTTTGGCCACATAAACGGCTGAGGTGGACGAATATTAAGCGTATCCTTTGAGGAAGAACTGACCGCATCAAATAATGTAATCAGTTGCGAAGATGATTTTGCGAAGTATACTGACTAGGAAAAATATTGAAAATATATAATTTTTCCCCTTTATTTTATATCGTTCCTACTGATGTAACTTATCCCTCCGATTTCCTCTCTCCACTACATCTTAAGATGCAAGTTCTCCATGTTCTTCTTCTTCTTCTTCCCCATGTTCCTATAAATATAAACCTTCCCTGGACTTCCATGAGCATTTCGATTCTAAAATTTCAAATTCATTTTTATATAAGTATACAAGGTGTAACAAAACTAAGTTATAATGAGTATGTGTCCCTTACATAGAATTCTCTGTGAAAGGGGCAGCGCTGAAAGGGCGATTTTTTTTTTGCGATTTGTATGGGCAAGCGCCCGAGCGTCATGCATTTTCCCATGTATGGGATTACATACATGTATACATAAGTTAAAAAAAAGTTACTCTTTCAGCGCTGCTACTTTCACAACGAACTATATACAGGGGACCCATACAGACCCTAAACTATTATCACTCAGATTTGTTACACCAAATATAGATAGATGTCCAATTGCCGACGTGTCCTTAGTCAGCCCGCAGCCCACGCCATACTCTTTCATCTTATTTGTTTTAATATGCATCACGTAAAACAAACTCGATAAAGTTGGATTAATTTTGATGTAGAACTACTACTTATGTGACCTTTGAAATACATTTATAAGGCTTTTCTTGGCTTACACAAAAAGCTTCAGTTTTGTACGAAAAAAGACAAATCCTTGTATTTTACTGAAAGCAAAATCTTTACATAGTTTAAACATAAACATAAGAGGGTTACCATGTTTGAAATAATATTATAAGACATAGTATGAATATTGAAAAGATACGTATAAATTACTAGCTGTTGCCCGCGACTCCGTCCGCGTGGACTTTGGAACAGACAGACAGAGATACTTTCGCATTTATAATTTTTCTCTTGAAGTTTTTTCTGAATTTTTTTTTTCTATAAACCTCACGGAGCCCGAGACCTTCCCAACGAATGCAAAACCGTGGAAATCGGTTCGTGCGTTCTGGAGTTATAGCGTCAGGAAGGAAAACCCGACTTATTTTTTAAATTAGATAAAGTATATTATGCAACTATGTAGCCTGTAGGATGTTTTACTAAAAATATTTCTTTTTGTAAACTTAATCATAGTTTAGGAGGTAAGCCCGCCTAATATCAATTTTAAATTCTAACAACGTTCTAATTACTAACAGGTATGATTTTAAATTCTTAACGTAATAATAATAAAAAAAAATATATCTATGATCGCTTCACACCACGTCAGTCTGGCCCCGTGCTAAGTACCTGAAGGACTTGTGTTACGGGTACCAAACAACGGAAATAATATATTTAATACTTTTATACTATACATATATTTAATATTTTTATTATATGATACACATATACACATCCATGACCCAGGAACTATGAAAACTTTTTGTTCCGTCGGTGGTATTCGAACCCGCGATCCCCGGCTTGAGCTACCAACAGCCCACCAACTGAGCCACAGAGGTCGCCACACGTTTGTGTCTAAATCTCGCGACTGCAACTGGACTATCTGATAAAACTACTCAGTAACGAAGCACAGCTGTAGTATCGTTTTAAATTTTAATGGCCAACTCTGCGTACCTGGGTATTTTACAGTGTCGGCGCAAGACCTAAATTTTATGTGGGCAAAATATATTTTGTGAGGCCCCCTGATGGATGATGCAAGAAAACGGATTTTGTTGGATTTTTTTGATACTCGTAAATCCTAAAAAAAACGCGCTGTCCAAGGGGCGCGAGGCTCCTAGGACCGCGAGGCCGTGGGCGGTCGCCCACACCGCCCACGCCTTACGCCGCCTCTGAAGGATTACATTTCGTTCTAGATTTATAAATACTTTTGTAAAGAAACGTGAAGAAGAAATGCGACTTTTCCGAAGACTAGCAGCTGGTATAGACTATAGGTATTTGCTATGTTAATATTATTATTAGCAATGCAGATTTTAAATGCGTAATTAAATTTCTAAAGATAAATAGTAGGTACTCTATGTCTGTACACTAAAACCACCTAAAACTGTGTGGGTAGGTAGGAGGTACCTCCTACCTACAACATATTATTTGAATTGCAACAGTGCAAAAAGTTGAAACATCAATCTATTCAGTCACGAATCACGATTTAATAATTACGTTTACGTTCATATTGAAAATTTATAAAGGTCTCAACTCCCAAAAACTTGAGAAGCTTCTTAAAAATAAATTCCAACTTGTAGCCAGATATACCAACATCAAATAATAATGTCCAATTGTACGAAGACTTCTAAATGACATCGCAAGCGACATGTTAAGACGAAGAACTCATAAAAACCAATACGTATTGCAACAATAAACGTTAATTTTGATTATTGAGTGTTAAACGTTGGCGCCATCACTCCGGACCAATAAAAAGTACACAAAATATAATTGATTCCATTTAAAATTCATATCAAAATACTAATTTTATTGCAAGCATGGTTTTTAAGATCGTTATAAGTTACGTTTTCCTACTAACAGAAAGCTTTGCGTTATATTCAACTTTTTTTCAAAGCATACTTAATTAATTGATCTATTATTATTTTCTATATATACAATGTACAATAGATAGATATTAATAATATATACTTGTTGTAAAAACCGTACATTTTTCCGGGACCTTTTTCGGGATTCAAAGTATCTCTATAACCAATTTCAGTAAAATCGGTTCAGCGGTTTGGGCATGAAGAGCTAACAGCCAGACACACCTTCGCATTTATGATATTAGTAAGTATAGATCTACACAAAAGCGACAAATATTTTGTAAATCAATCTGTGATTTTGGATTTTCTTCCGTAAAAAGATATTTTCCCTATGGTGACCAATAAGACAATGTTAAGCTGTAAGACAAACCATGCAACTTTCTATACCAAATGGCCATAAACTAAGCACCTGCAAGATCCTTAGTCTAATGATATTAATTACATTCATTACATAAGTCAATTACTGCCATATGGAGATATATTTGCATTAGTAATTTCACTAGCCACTGTACTACTAATATGTTTTAATAAATTGCAATTAGTGTAGTTAATTAAAGTGGGTATAAAAAGCATATTATTATATCTGCTATGGGCTTACAAATTAACATCCTCATTAGGTCAGGTCTCACCAAACCGAGAGGACGATGCAATAATATGCATAAAATAAAATTTATGCATATAATTGCATTGTCCTCTCGGTGTTTGTTTCGGTGTTACAGCTCACAATTCTCTTTTAAATAGTGAATAATAATATAAAATTGGAGTCCGAAATAGGTAGTTAAAAATTATAATGTTAGAAATTAGAATACATTAATAATAGCATTACTTAAGGTACTTTAAACTTACGTAGGGTGAAAACTATGATTATTTCTGGATTTCATCTTACCTTTCTCAAGTAAACGCTAACTAATGTAAGTTCCTAAGTAATTTGCAATGAAACTTGAACCTAATTATCTGCCGAAGTTACTTTCCTCGTTAGGAAAGGATAGTTTCAATACCGTTTGTTCTTTATTTACCTCTAATAGGACCTTTATTCCCTATGTTATAAGGATCATCTCGAAGGTATAAAGTTAGCGCCTCGAAGTCGCAACACTTCAAAACAAAACTAACCGTGTCAATCACTGGATTTTACGGAACGCTACATTTTAATAAAGTTCTTTGTTTCATCTAGATTCTTTGGGAATCACTTTGGGAAAGCACGATTTGCTCGGCTCAATAAGAGAATCATTGGCTTCACAAAAAGTTAGCGTCAAAGGGAGGATTTTAAGGACCTTTAGTTTAAACGCATTCGAATATTTCGCCGCCTAAATTCGAAATGTGTAGGATTTATCACAATAACTGTCGCACTCAGAGACAAATCTTAGTTACATAACTGTAATTATAGGTCTACCAGAATCTGATGGCAATTTTTGACAGCAGATTTTCATAAAATATCCTTGATCATTGGATAAATTTTTATATTTGCATGTTTAACACACAGAATAAGCCGCTATAAGAAAAAAAAGGATTAAAATGTTTTATTCCAATTACCGCGGTATTGCTAGAGTCAATTTATTTTCTCACTTTTTGCCATCAGATTCTGGTAGACCTATAGGATTTGTCTCTGATTTTGACATAAGCCCCATACATTGTCTGTCAAACTCTTCATTAAATTGAAGTTTAATCGTCATTAATCCTCTGAGTGCGGCGGTAAGGCATTGCAAGCGCTTCGTCAGATCAGGATAAAAGTTAGGTCTCTAGTATTTATAAAATACCTAAGGTACCCATAACCCAACCCAACCTAAGGCTTGTATGCTAACCTGATATAATATGTAACTATAAGATTTTTGGCATCTATGTAATCCTAGCTCTTACCAAATGTAGAGCAGTCCCTTTCTATTATATTCTTTAAATCCCTCCCTACCTTGCCCTGAATAACGTTTTATCTACATTATCGACAGCGGGTTCCTCAATGGGTTCTCACTTAAATAAGAATTGTAATCAAATTCCAATGTCGTTTTATTTGCTCAACTGCCTAAAACGAATGATTTGGGGAGGATTTCCCCTTTTATTTGTTAGGGTTGTTACATTTATAGGTTTTTAGATACTTTTTTGTGCAGACCGAAATTAAAGATTGAAAATACGTGATTTTTATGACCCAAAAACACGTTCAACAATTTATTTTTATATTTTATGGAACATAACGTCTCTCAATTTCACGGATTGGATCTTTAAAGAAGAACGTTTCGTTCAAAATGTCTTGTAGACGTCCGCGTCAGGGGGAAACACTTACATGTTCGATAAAAAATTATAATAATTAATATGTAATTAATTCAATTTATTATTATTAAGTTAATCCTACCGTAATTTCTGAATTTGGTAGGGTTAACTTTCCTAAAACAATATTTAAACTATTATTCCTTTCTAAAACAAAATTGTATGCCTATAACATTGTGTTGTGATAATATTTTTCAGGAACGAAAAGTACAGAAGTACAAGAAATGTTATATCACAAAGCTTGCGCCTCGAGGTACGCATTATGCGATAACTCCTTAATACTCTCCTTCGGGACCAATAAATATTACGTGCAAATCCGTTTACAACAATAATTCTTTCTTCCGTTCAAATATCAAAATTGACCCAAAGACCCTCCTATGTCTTACTACTTTGTCCTTTATACTCTTCGTTTTGCCAAGCCATGCCAAGTTAACCGGCATTATAAGGTATTTCAGCCTGGCATGACGTTAAAGTTTCATTTTTCGTCCTCTAGTGAAAATCCAAATACAATTCATAACATTGTTAACAATGCAATGATATGAATATTGTCCAATAAAATATCCGACGAATGTCTGTATCATAGTTTATTTCATATTTACTATATTGTTTCGAATATATTAGCTTATGAATTGCAGGAGTAATCCTGATATATTGGCGTTCATTTTACAACCCCGAAGCTCGAACGTTAGCGGGGGCGGGATCTTTATAAATCCGTATTATATCCCTAATGTTTGGAAAATTCTAGAATTCTGCAGAATGTTTTTTCCTTTATCTTGCAACATAATAGAGGGAAAATCTTGGATTATATCGCCGATAGAGGATACTCAAGGATCGAAACGAATAATGCAAGTACAATCCAAAGTGAAATGGGAGTTTAAGAAAGCTACACATTTGAGAAAATCTTATGTGTATCGGTTCTTTGAAAAGTGCTCATGTGACATCTTTACTATAATCTAGATTCAAACTGAAAATAGTAAATACAGCAACAATATTACTTTTTTCTCGGCGCTTTTAATGCATAAATATCTTCGATCAATATGTTATGAGTTATTACCATTTACCACAATCGTCTCAAAAGAAGTAAGTGCCAACAGAAGTGACAAAAAGGCACACACAAGCGTAGGTACAGCGTGCAATCCGCCCGCCCTTAATTTACGCACTGGCATCTAAATGCACAACTCGAAGTTATGAAACTTTCTACAGGAGCTGCTTTGCGAGGAATATGTTGTAAGATCTAATAGTATCGCTGCATCTAGCAAGAGCAGATAAATTCTCAAAAACATATTCCTCGCAATTCATTGCTTTATTTCAGCTTTAGCTCCATTGGAAACGCAAAGCTAAGTTGCAACGCGCGCGGCGCGACGTCACTATACCCCGCCGCTCGTCTGCGCCAATCAAGTCCTGTCAGAGTATATTACAGTTCAATTTATGGAAAATCACATGCATAAATGAACTTGCATGACCTAAATGCATGCGTTACTGTCCGCGACGTCCATGTCGACGAGAATCTACATTCATATCATAAACAACTTATAATATTGCAATAGACGCGACATTTATTGCCTTAAATCATTAATAGTAGTTATTAATCTATACTAATATTATAAATGCGAAAGTGTGTCTGTCTGTCTATCTGTCTGCCTGTCTGCCTCTTCACGCCTGAAGCAAAATCGGTTCAGCGGGAACCAATTTTGCTGAAGTTTGGCATGAAGATTATTTAAGTTCCGAGAAAGGACATAGGATACTTTTTATCTCAAAAAATGTTCGGCTCCCGCGCGATATACGAATTTTTGGCGCAACGGAGTTCATCTAGTCTGCTATAATAATAATTGTTAAACTTGCTATGAATGTGCAAAAATATTTAAACCTCAACAAATATTAATAAGGCTACTCTATAGTCTGCTCGCGTCAAGTAGACAAAAAATTCATATCCATACTATAATATTATAAATGCGAAAGTGTGTCAGTCTGTCTGTCTGTTACCTCTTCACGCCCAAACCGCTGAACCGATTTTGCTTAAATTTAGTATGGAGATACTTTGAGTCGCGAGAAAGGACATAGGATTTAGGACATACTTTTATCCCGGAAAAATGTACGGTTCCCGCGCGATATACGAATTTTGGCGCAACAGAGTTGCGGGCGTCATCTAGATGATCTAGTATTAATAATAAACTTTCTATTGCAATAATGTGTATGTCTAAAGACTGTTGTGTCTCAAATGAATGATCGAACCATCAAAGTAGGAATTTTCTGCCTCATTTAGCATTTAGCCATCGCATTTTTCTCATCACACCTGCCCTAACTCCTACATCTGCATGAAGTTAGCTTATCATAGAACTCTCCATCACGGAAACTTGACGACCAGGTCAGTTCGGCTGTCATGATTGGACAACTTATCTTGACTAGTTGCCCAACTTGTTACGAGTCAAGCGTAGCCTATGGTAGAGTTCGGAGCAAAAGTTTGATAAGGGTTTATTTTAGATTCGAAACAAGGAAACATTCGAATCAGAAAAAAATGTTTAAACTTTAAAGGTATGTAAAACCTGGCAAACAATCTACTGCCATTATTTGTCAACAAAAAATACCACAGTTTGCCAAAAAAATATATCGGTAAAAATAACAAGTTTCCTCATGAGTTTCCTAAAAAAACACTATTACAACACATTCAGATAAATTGCAATTCGTCGTTCAAATAATATCAATGCGCTTCCAACTCATACAATAATGATAATTAATTAATAATATCTCCCATACCGATTTCGGTGACAGTGGCAGACTTCATTGAAACCAGGCAAGTTACGAAGGAGTAATTTTAATTTTTTATAGTCCCCAAGTATGCACGCAGTACACAAAAGCACTCTCTATTCCTTTCTATTCCTTTACCCAGTGGGACCGACACGACTGGCGAGAGTTCAGGCGCAGGACCGACTTTTTTCATACCCATCTTACTTGTCAGATAATCAGGTGATCTGTGATCAGCGTGTATTGTCCTACTCCTAACCAAACTTAGAAATAACACGTTTCCAACTTTCCAACGCAGAAATCGAGCTCACGACCTCCAATTCAAGAGCCGCGCTCTAAGCCACTGCACCACGGAGGCATAAAACATGTAGTGTAGTCGAAAGCTCTAATTCCTAATGTTCTGTCAGTTATCGAAGGTCAAAGGTCACATGAATTTGAACTCGAATCAATCGTCATTAGTTGACTATGGGTTAAGACCTTTTGAGGTCTTATCATCCATCATCTGAATATGACAGCCTTTACGCATATAAAAGACGTTTAGCAAATATATGCTAACGTATGATTAATTCAATTTCAATACTAATGATATCTGCCATATTAAATTTAAAATTAGTTAACAAAACAGTTTGAATAAGGAATGTTACGCAAAGGTCGGAGCAGAGGGCGCTACTAGCACATATACTGTATATAATCCGACCAAAATCTGACATGTTCATGTCAATATTCTGATATGACACACGTCACACGTCCAACAAAGCTTTTTGTTTTTTTTTTTTTCTTATTATGGCGCTCGGCTTTTTAACCATGGCCAGTGTCAAGTATATAAAATATATGGCGGGAAAACAATTTTCTTGTGTACAATTTTCGGCATCGTTTCTCTACATCGTCAGGTCAAAAGTCTTGTCAAAGTTGGAGTAAAAGTCAATACAGTCAAGGAGTCATGTCGGTCGATTCAATAAAGTGGTAGGTGCTTTACTGAAACTTTCGATGGAGTTTTGGAGGGAACACAAAATAGCACGTTTCTGGTTAATATCCTACCAATATTACACATTAAAAACCCAGTTAACACAATTTTAGGAAAATAATACAAAAACACAACATCACTCTTTCACATTCCCGGCAAAACTCAAAGCTTTTTGTTTACTGCCATGTCTATGCTAGTGCTGCCTCTAGCGTGAAAACATTGCAGTAATATAATATCTTATTGAAAATTTTATTTATATTTGAAGTATAGTATTTTTATAATTAGCAAAAAATATGGAACTTCAAAAGCGATCTCATGTTTCTAATCTGGATGATATTAAATATGTTAGAAGTTAAAGAGGACATTTTAAATGTAACTTCAGACTGTAGAGGTTAAAATTAATCTTTTTTTTTTTGTTCCTCTCTTAAAATATTATATGCTCTGTCATTCTAACTTATTAATTATTATTCATAATTTGTATTTCGAATATTCTAGAGTAAACGCAAAATAATGGTAAACGACAGAAACATCAAACAATTTTATCACCCGAGCGCCAACTCCGAGCGCTTGTCAATTGTGAGACTTTCCGAATGGATAAAATAGTAAATATCCATAAAATATTTGACCCAGCTTAGCAAACGTTACTGATTAATCCATCAAAACAAAGTCAATCTGCTAACAGATTGCTATGTAATTTGGTCTTTATTATGATGACAACTAAATGTACAAGCATTACGAAAAGTTGGCCGACTTTTCCTCCAAAGAAAACGGTCATAAACAGATGAATAGATTTTGCCATTAATTTTCTTGTTTTGTTTATGTTAAGTAAATCTTTTTATTAGTACAAAAAGAAAACCCAGAAGTTATCGTGAGTTCTAATACGACAATCAAATATTATGTGTTAAAACTATTTCTAATAATATTTTGACATACCTAATACATTATTATTGCTACTAGCTGTCAAGATATAAAACCACTAAGTGGTATTTAAAGTACTTAGTTAATTGACGTTTTAAGAACGCATATTAATTGCACGTATCTTCCGACCATTAGTCTAGTTATCATATTATGAGATCGAATTGTAGAGTTTAACTGAGTATAACAAACTAATGACCGCGGCTATGTCCGGATTTCTCCGTAAAGGCTGGTTTACATTATTCCAATCCAGTGATACAATACAGCGCTGGAATGGATTGAAATAATATAATACTGCCATAAAGGCTCAGTCAGGCTACTCTACACGTTTTATGCATAGGTATGAGTCCGGTTAGGTCGGCCTGCGCTCAGTCCGACCATAACGATCGGCCTCCACAGCTGTATGTACAATAATAATTTCTTTTTAATATTTTATCATTAAAATCATTATTTTTTTGTATAATTATCGAATATTATTAATAGCGAAATTTAAAACTAAGAATATATTAAACATTAACGTTGGTTATTTTATACTGTGTAAAGATTAGTGTCTGAAGTTAAATTATATAATACCTTACATGACAAAAATACATATTAAACGATAAATATAGACATACACTAATGCATAAAATGGCAGTTTAAATGCATCAAACATTAATAAATTAACACGTCTGAGGAACGCTACCAAAAACGAAAAGATTTATCACCTAGGCGACTTAAATTAGTAATATAGAATCTGAAAATAATTCAACAAAGATAAAAGATATTTTCTAAAAATGTGTTAAGGTGACGCATGTGCCACATAAAAGTGACAAGATGGCGCTATGTGTAAAAGTGACGTTTGAAATAGCGCGATCTGTAACATTAAAGTGACAATTAGGATGGTTAAACCTGAACATAATTAATAAGCAGCAGTTAAAAGTGTCGCTATAATGATATACAAAACCGAAACAACACTAAATAACTTTAATGGTGTCTTATATCATCGATGTAATTTTCGTCATTATTAATGTGTTGAACTTTTTATGTCCACCAAATTTAGGTTATGCTTTGTTGCATAATTTTGTCAATCATAATTTTACAATTTATTAATTCATAATATTGAAGCTTTAAGATCTCTCAACTCCATGATCTTCAAGACGTAAATAGTAGAATATAATTCTTAATACTTCACATTTATACAAAAAAGGATTTGACGACGCAGAGCTATTACCAAAAAATGTTAATCTTAAGAAAATGTTTGAACACGACCGTCGACCATGTATGGAAAGCAAATGGCAAGCCATACAGTAAAACAAGATGTGACAAAATATATGAGCCGTATTTATGATCCAAGCCACGAGAAGAATCACAAAACTTCATATTAAATGTCAAATTTGTGAGAGTAACTCGTCTCAGGATTTGGACCATAATACTCATAAAAACTGCCTGGCTTCATAACCGAGCACGATAACTTTTAAGGGCAAATATTTTACAATTCACTCCTTTTTGAGACGTTTTATACAACGCAGCGGAGATAAGTGTGTATGTTTCACCTGAAATCATACCCTTAAATCACAGGATTAATATTCAGGTTCTATGAGTCGTTTCGTTTTTTTTTTTTGGATTTCTTTTTTGAAGCAAGCTCGGTGAATTCGTTAGTCAAAAATTGTTTTACAGAGTTTGATAAACGTGTTTATATAAAGTTCTAAAACTAGATAACAATCTAATACAAAGTGATATTTTCCATATTTTTGTGTTTTGTTTGGTCGAGGAATAGCCAGTGGCTGGAAAAACAATATGTCGACCAAATCTCTGTTACAAAGTGTATGTTATCACCCAACAAGGGTCAGACCCAAAAGACTTAACCCTCATCCGCAATTCGGGTTTACTTTCAATGAAAAATGTAATAATAATGACACAGATGCTTATTTTTTCGCACAAACTATACTATAAAATTATAACATATTAATTATAGTTTTATGGCGCACTTGCCGGGTAGGTGCGCTTTGCCACACTCACTATAATATCATTAAAACATTGTAACGTTTTTATTAACACAATTAATTTATACCTACGAATAATAAAAACTAAGGAAGAGTAACTCCGTCAAAAAAATTGCACCAAGAGGCTACAAAATGAGACCTGAATACATGCATACATTATGTATTCGGTACACAATTTTGTGTATTTATAGAAGTGACAATAATTATTGTCAACGGCTTTATTTCGTAAATTTCAGTGGTAGTGTTTCGTAGCTATTGTCATATTTTAGTGTGCGAAAAGAAACCAAATTTAAAACGGTTGAAGTATGGGAGTTACGTTTCCTTAGTTTTTATTATTCGTAGATTTACACCAACAGACCCAGAACTGTATGCTTTAATGGTGTTCGTGTGATTTAAAATAAGTGTAAGGCTGTAAGGCTTCGATCAAACTATTTGATCAAAGGTGTAAGGAGTTTTATTACAAGTTACAAATTTATGTGAAGGATAAGGCAACAAGTATATTTTATTGATCTATCGATCCTTCCTGTTTTTTTTTAGGTTTTAAAATAAAAAACTTAAGTTTTTAAGGTGCGCTTCGCAGTTAAACTATTTTATTTAAGTCAGTGTATCTTAAATACCTATAGGCAGCATAGACAGGAATTTTTAAAGATATAAAGATCATAAAATAAGCTATCATTCTTCCATTTACCGTCTTTAAAAATTCCTGATGGATTTTTAGATATTTCATATAGCAAAAATGTCCCTAGACTTTGTTGATGTGTACTATCTAGAGAACACTCTCAACTCCTAGTTTCTACTGAGTAGACCGAAGAAAATCAGATAGCTT
Source organism: Cyaniris semiargus (assembly GCA_905187585.1). Lineage (NCBI taxonomy): Eukaryota > Metazoa > Arthropoda > Insecta > Lepidoptera > Lycaenidae > Cyaniris > Cyaniris semiargus. The sequence goes on along the minus strand of LR994561.1, from coordinate 8,465,606 downwards.
CAGTGGTATATCATGATTTTAGAACCATTACAACCTGCTTACACATACAATTCTAACCCGAGCCAGTAAAACATTCTGAAATATCTGCTCTTTGGACTGAAAATACTTTTATTACTGCACTATTTTATGCAAGGTATATTTGTGACTGTTTTTCAAATAAATTATCTTACGGTTTGTCTAAGAAAGACTTCTTTTTCCCCTATCATTAAGAGCGGTGAATCATTAGCGATGGATAGTTTCGAATTTCGATCCTCTGTCCGTCTATTTACGTCTTCGCGGTTAAGAACACAGGAAAGTCTTCATTCCGGAAAAATGTACGGGTCACACGCCAATAGCTTTAGCCTTTAACAAAGATGCGGGCGACATCGAGGTTTTGGTACATTTTAATGTTATTAAGTATTGACAAGCAGAAGTCAACAATTGAAGACGTGAGTGGAAGAACACGATAGGTAACAGTAAAAAAAATACCGTTTTTTGCATAAATGGAGGCTTTAAGAGCGGGCTGTCAAATTTTGCTGTATTTTCTAATAAGTATTACGATCCCGGAAGACGATTGACTCAAATGAAATTGAGATTTATTTAAACATTGTATATTTATCTGATATTTGGCTAACCGAAAACACGATTCACTTATTTTGACTCGATAGTTTTATTTTTTGAAATTATGAATATTTCAGGGCTTTTCAACAAATACCTGTTACACTTATTGAGTTACTATCATTAAATAACTTGCACTACTACAATCACACACTTTATAAAATAATAGCTAAAGGAAATATTAGTATTGTATTTAATTTTTAAGTAATCATCAAAAACATTTCTGGACTTACGACCTTTACTTTCGTGCTATAATGCGGGAACCGTCGTTACGCGATATTGTTAGCTGCACTATTAGCTGCAGTTTAAAGCACATTGCCCGGGAGCACGATTCATGGAATCATTGTATCACGATTGGAGGATAGCGGTGTGTGTAGGCGGGGCTAGCGTTTTGACAGTAGGCTCTTAAGGCCGGAAAAATGATTTGAAATAAAAAAACTGTGCATTTTATGTGTAGCCAAGATAAATTAGCCAGGTGATAAAGTAGAATAAGTTACAAGGTTTGTTCAAATTATTATAAGGAAAAAAATGAATAAATGTCCGTATGTTACTAAATGTTAATTATCGTGTTCTTCAACTCACGTCTTCAATTATAAAATCATTTAAGATATTCTTAGCCCAGCCCATTATAATGTGGTAAACTCATTCAATAAAGAACCACCGAACTGGTTCGGACTTTAATTGCATTTTAACTGGTTAATAAAGAAATCAATGCATGCATACAGGCTTAACGAGTTAATAAGAAAAAATACTTTCCAAATAAGAAATATGTTAATGCTGTACATAAAGTATTGGAACTTAAAAAATAATTACGTGATTAAATAAGGAATAATTTATTGGAATTCTTTCATACGTTGGTGATTTTTTAATTGTTAATAAACAATGTAAAGAAATTTGATGGCGCAGGTTATAAAAAGTAATTTCTTAATTAATTACACATTGGAAATAATAAAGTGATCAGTAAGGGCCCATTGGGGTCAATAGTGACTAAATAAACAAAATTAACGCTCACGCAAACTTTTCTGACAAGTCGAGCGAGAACTTTGTCGATAGCACGTAAAGGAAATGCTTTAATAAACCATAAGCCAGCGACAGCCAGACTTTCGTCATTTTATAAAAGCTGAAAGTATTCCTGTATACTGTATAATATTATGTAATTTGATCCTTATAGAGGTAAGACGACGATGACCTCTGTGGCTTAGTTGGTGGACTGTTGGTAGCTCAAGCCGGGGGTCGCGGGTTCGAATCCCGCCGACGGAACAAAAAGTTTTCAAAGTTCCTGGGTCATGGATGTGTATTAAATATGTGTATAATATAATAAAAATCTTAAATATATGTATAGTATAAAAGTATTAAATATATTTCCGTTGTCTGGTACCTGTAACACAAGTCCATCAGGTACTTACCACGGGGCCAGACTGACGTGGTGTGAAGCGTCCATAGATATTATTATTAAAAAAAAAAAGAACGACCAGCAATTATAGAGTTTCGGTCGCAGTTACTTTGGGAGGTATACCTAACGTGACCTTTAATTTTTTTTTTGTCAGAGCGGGACATCTGCAGAATTATACATAAAAAAATCGAATAAGTGTGAGTAGGACTCGCGCACGAAGGTTCCGTACCATAAAGCAAAAATAAGCAAAAATTGTGTTTTTTTGTATGAAAGCCCCCGCTTAGTTATTAAAGTTTGAATAAAATTGAGTGTTTTGTGAGTATTTCAAGTGCCTATCTATTGCCATTATTGATATCGAGCAAAATATAGCAGAAAAATCACGTAGGTTGTATGGGAGTGCGTTGCTTCCAGGCATTTCCCAAGCACTTCGAATGTAAAAATACATTTTAAATTATCGTTTGGTCTGTTTGCAAAAGCGGGACAATTTCGGCCTCGCGGGGGACACCGGGACAGACTGCCTGAAAGCGGGACGTATGGTCACGTTAGGTATACCTATTACCTAACCTTCGATAAAGTATAAAGCTATTTTTTGTCTTATTTTATTGTTTTAGAAATCTCATGTTGCATAGTTGCTGGTCGTTCTTACCTCTATAGGGGTCATATACAAGAATAAAATCACATTTTATATCATTTATATGGTGACGAAAGTATAGCTGTCGCTGGATCTTCTTAGTAATTTGTTGTTATTTACATACGCACTTCACATTCCTAACATCAAAATCTGTCATACTCGATTTTGATACGACCAAATAGAAAAACAAAAACATAACTCGCGAACTTCCCCGATGTATCAAATGTCCCGTGACTGTTTATCTCCGAGATTACTCGCACAGTATAAAAGTCATACAGTAGAGCAACCATTCATATAGTAAGTACGCTCCGAGGAGCCCTGGAGCACCGGAAAGACCTTGTAGAGGATCCGCGAGCGATACATAAATTGTTTTTAGAAATGGCATCAGACACCAGCATGGAGACAATTCATTCAAAGACAAAACATAATTTTTTGGGGGTCCGTCAATAGTGTCACTTCTTAAAAGGGTTCCGTTACCAAAACAGTTTGATAGCCGCTACAGTAGAGTGATTCAGCACTGTCTTCAAAATCAAACAAGCTTACCACAGACACAAAATTTGCTTTTTTTTGCTACTTTGTCATCTGAAATCACACTAATGCATGCGCCTGATTCGGTCAGTCAATGATACAATAATTATTATAAATTATAATATACCGTTAAAGATAGTATACTGCATATTATTTATATTAGGACACTTATAAATAGCATAGTGAGTGATCAAATCCAAAAGGATATCAACTTCGTCGCTTAGATTCAAGAGAGCTTAGATTCGCTTAGATTAGAGAAGTTTGTGGATTTAATATCACGTTACCGCCGTCGTTCTTCGACGTATGAATGGAAGCATTTGCTACTTTGACATACAAGCATTAAAGTGTATAATATATTTTCTTTAAAGTTTTACAAATCTATATATTATTGTAGTTCTATAATATAGTTAATTTTGAAGAGCCGATTAAATTGTGAAAAAGCTTTAGGAAGCTAATGATAGTAGGTAATTGTATACGGTACGGTAAAACGTGGTAGGTATATTGATGCACCACGTTTTAAAAATATATTTTAAAGTAAAAAGTCACTAACACACAATTCACAACAAAACTCGACACATACACCCGAATACTCATATACCACAAACTAATAACAAATGCATAAAGAATGTCCCCCTTATGTTTATGAGATGGTAAACCAGTTTTCCTTGTACCCTCCAAAATTATTACAAGTTAAGCCCATCAGCCATCTTCACGATTTCCACGCATTTGTCCGTACCGAGTAACCGGGGCATATCTAACTCACGAAGATGGCGCAAATCTACGGATATATATTGAGAAATTTTAACTAAGTACTTGTGTATTGTGATTTGTGGCACTTCCACTTTTAAACCGGGTGATAAAGCGGACATTTAAAGCAAAGCAAGACCAAGACCGAGACTCGACCAGCCTTGGTCTTGGTCTTGCTTGTGCAGTCTTGGTCTTGGTCTTGCAAAAAGTCTTGGTCTTGCAAACATTTTTCAAAACTTTTTGTAAACGTTTTCATTTTCATTTTTCTCGAAAAAACATTTTCAAACCTAAATTAATAGACAAGCTACATGATCTTATCCTTACTTGTTAAGAGAATGATTCTTGAATTGAAAATACTAATGAAAAGTCGAGAGCCAACTCAGCATAGGCTCCAGGCTGTATCTCAAGAACCGCTATAGCTAGACTTCTGAAATTTTCATAGATTATGTACATCTGTTGCCGCTATAACAACAAATACTAAAAACAAAATAATATTAATATTTTAGGGGGGGCTCCCATACAACAAACGTGAATTTTTTGGCTTTTTTTGCTCGTAATCCATAATGGCAACAGGTAGGCACTTGAAATATTCACGAATCTATGAATACTCATAATAATTTTAAAAACCTATCCAATGACACCCCACACGGTGGGGTGGACGCGAAAAAAAAATACACTTCCGCTTGATGTACCATCGAGGAAATTGATTCCTAGGCAGTTGAAGGACCTATGTCATGTGGTCGGCTTATGTCAATTCAATGTTAGCTGTGATCGGTCGGATGGGTTTGACTTAACGCGACCAAATTACTTAGGTCCGCCATCTGCCTAGGAATCAACTTCCTGATAGTACCATAAAAATATATTTTTATAAGATTTTATATAAGTACCATTTTGTCGGCATCATTAATATGTGCATTTATGCCGAATTACAGCTCTGTAGGTCCTATAGTATCTGAGCAAAACCGCGGACAGACAGACGGACAGACAGACAGACGGACGGACAGACCGAAACTATTAAAGGGTTCCTTGTTGACTATGGAACCCTAAAAACGGAACCCTTATAGATTCGTCATGTCTGTCTGTCTGTCTGTCTTGTCCGTCCGTATGTCACAGCCACTTTTCTCCGAAACTATAAGAGTTATACAATTGAAACTTGGTAAGTAGGTGTAGTCTGTGAACCGCATTAAGATTTTGACACAAAAATAAAAATAAAAAAAAAATTGTAGGGGTCCCCATAGGTACTACTGAAACAAAAAAATTTTTTGGAACGAAGTTCCTTATCGCGCGTTGCGAAAGGGGGCTAGACGGAATCTATCGATGCGGTATCTATCTTGATCTCGTTTTGATTGTCTTTTAAAATCATATTGAGATTTCTAATATAATTTTTTCTAACCTAAATAGTTTGCGAGAGAGACTCTTCCAATGTGGTAAAATCTGTGTGTCCCCCCCCCCCCCCCCCCTCTAACTTCTAAAGTAGGAGCACGATAAGTCTAAAAAATATATATGATGTACATTAGGTACTATAAAAACTACCAAGGAAAATTGGTTTGAACGAGAACTAGCAAGTGCTTTCTTTTTATACGTCATAAATGGTAAACCTTAAATCTTAATATTTTAACTTTCATTAAATCAACTGAAATATAAAAATAAATCAAAAACCTTTTAATTTCATAACCTTATTGCTGCTGTGGAACCCTTCATTGGCGATTCCAACTCGCACTTGGCCGATTTATTTTATTTAAAAAAATCCGGATTTTCGGATTCTCTCTTGGTTAAAAAGATCTTCCTTTTCGGCCGCCACGTATATTCCCAAATTTTTAGGGTTCCGTAGCCAAATGGCATAAAACGGAACCCTTATAGATTCGTCATGTCTGTCTGTCTGTCTGTCCGTATGTCACAGCCACTTTTCTCCGAAACTATAAGAGCTATACTATTGAAATTTGGTAAGTAGATGTAGTCTGTGAACCGCATTAAGATTTTGGTACAATAATGGAAAAAATATTAAAAATTTTAGGGGTCCCCATAGGTACAACTAAATCAAAAAAAAAATTTTTTTCATCTAACCTATGCGTGTGGGGTATCTATGGATAGGTCTTTAAAAATCATATTGAGGTTTCTAATATCATTTTTTTCTAATCTGAATAATTTGCGAGAGAGACTCTCCCAAAGTGCTAAAATGTGTGTCCCCCCCCCCCCCCCCCTCTAACTTCTAAAGTAGAGGCATGATAAGTCTAAAAAAAATATATGATGTACTTTACTATAAAAACTACCAACGAAAATTGGTTTGAACGAAATCTAGCAAGTATTTTTTTTTTCATCTAACCTATGCGTGTAGGGTATCTATGGATAGGTCTTCAAAAATCATATTGAGGTTTCTAATATCATTTTTTTCTAACCTAAATAGTTTGCGAGAGAGACTCTTTCAAAGTGGTAAAATGTGTGTGTGTGTGTCCCCCCTCTAACTTCTAAAGCAGGGGCATGATAAGTCTAAAAAAATATATGATGTACTTTACTATAAAAACTACCAACGAAAATTGGTTTGAACGAAATATAGCTAGTAGTTTTTTTTTATGCGTCATAAATGGTAAACTTAATTAACCTTTCATTAAATCAACTGAAATATAAAAGTAAATCAAAAACCTTTTAATTTCATATAAATAAACCTTATAGCTGCTGCGGAACCCTTCATGGGCGAGTCCAACTCGCACTTGGCCGGTTTTTAGTTTAAATGCATGGTTACATAATCAAAGGGTAAAAACGGGACCCAATTACTTACACATGTTTCCAGGCTGTAACTATCACAAGAACTTGAAATTCATGTTAAGTAGATATATTGTTATAAATATTTTATCTCATATTATAGTCATTGCGATTAAGTAAAAAATTTTAGCAAGAGTCTTGCATGGAGCAAGACGTCAGTGGTGTAAACGGAACATTTTTCATACTTTACGCTTATCCTTCTAAGTTGTTAGTCAAAATCCTGCCGGAGATTGAAACTTTGAGCGCCCGAGATTCAAAGTTTTATCGTCTTGCTAAGTGAACATCAGCTTGGTAAATCTCGATACATTGCTGCATTTACCACGCTTATGTCACTGCTAATATACCTTGCTTAAGTTGCTGGTGTTTGCCAGCAATTATTTTATACTTGGAGTAAACCGTGCTTGTTAATATAACGCTTTCAACAAAATATAGAGTTAAGTGTAAATACTAAATTGTAATTACTTACAAAATATATTTTCTTGCGAGATGTCCTTTTAGCGATTAGTAGTTTAAAGATATTTGGGACTGATTTGTTTTTCATTTGCTTCACCTAGAGACGCCAAACAATCCTCAAAAGCCATAATATATAACTAGGGACCACATGATTCACGCAAACCTAGCACAAGGACTAACTTTATTTCTTTCGACTCGTAGATACGTCTAGATGTTGATAGTAACTTAATTTAGACAGTTGCCTCGATATCGAACTGATGAAAATGTATTTATAGCCAAAGCTAGACGACTTTATCGAAAATTGTTATCACGATAACAGAAACAGAGCAAAATAAATACAGAATACTTCGGTACAAACAAACGTCTTATACCTAATTGAGTTTAACTTTCCGATATCATCAGTTTATCTGTAGTTTACTACCGAAAAATTTTGCTGTGAACTAAACAAGTCTATCTTAAGATATTAAATTTTTAATATTTACAAGAACTTGATTCGTTAAATTGGATCCCTTTCGATATAATTACTTAGGAAGTATCAATGCCAGCTTAACACTTGACTATTAGATTTTTTTTATATTTAGTTAGCGAATACTATAATATGATACAGGTACAAGATGCCACATATTAGCAAAATTAAAATACCATACACGCAAACGAATTTGAACTTCTAACATAAATCTCACAAATCATGCGGTAAGATTAAATAGCATCAATGCTAAAATTCTTGTATTGATTTGTGTCCAAATACAAGAGCATGCATGCTAAAAATTAAATAAAACTTAAAAATCCTTGTCTTACCGAAGTTCTAATAACAATTAGACCGAATGCGTTGTACACTGAACGGAGCGTAAAACATGTGCGAACGGACATGAGAGTGGGGTAGCGTTCGCGGCGATGCGTATACCCGCGCACGATGCGCGCGCGCATTGATGGAAGATTCCTGGTCGTCGGGCGGCGCCCCGCTGCTGCGCACCAGGTCCCTGCCTCTGGTCCTCGAAGCCAGCGTTCCCCCACGGCAGACCAAGCTCGACCCTCGCCAGCTGCTGACGCTCACCCGCCACTACTACCCCGAAGGTGGTTGGGGATGGGGCGTGGCTGCTGCGGCCACTATCGCCCAGCTCCTCGCCCATGGCCTGCATCAGGCGTCTGCGGTGCTCGCGATAGAGATGATCAGGCGCTTCGGACCGGAGAATCGGATGCAAGCAGGTACAGTTCTTAGTAGGTGCATTAGAAATGTTTATGGTAAATATAGGTACTAAAGAGCATGGTTCCAGGGGTCATAAAATATAGATAAGTATGCAATATCTGCAATCTACTAGTGTCATAGGTATATTATTACTAGCTGTGCGGTGTGCCCCGCGGTGTTACCCGCGGTTTAAGTGATATATTATAATAAAATACTATGAAAAGTACCAATAATATGGTCAAAACGGGACGATACATGGTTCTATAATGGTTTATGGTAGTGATGATGGTGATGATGAATGTAATTTGCATAGTATCATATGCTTTCCGTTCTTAAAACAACGTCGAAACTCCCAAACTTGTATCTATAAAGAGTCAGGAGTTCTCTCAGCACCTTCCGAACCATGGTATACCTTGGTGCAAAATCTTACTTGTTGGTAGCATATGCTTAGAATACTGCTCACGAAACCGAAGTCACCACCAGGGTTGCCAGATTGGGCGACAAGTAGCCAATTGGGCTATTTTGCCGTCCCTCGCGGCTACAAAAAATTTGGAATGGCGACTTATCGCCTGTTGGGCGACACGTTTTTTTACTTATCGCCTATTGGGCTACTATTGTGTTTTCGTGAATGCGGCCATATCAACGAACGCAGCGATGCGTTGTTTATTGGGCTACTATTGTTACTCGACACCATCCAACTTTTTCCAGTAGATGACGATTAATATGCATAAAAGATTTTTTCTTTGTAAATAAATAAATAAATACTTACATAATATAAATTTTAGATTTTCATTGCAATATCACTTTTATAGATGAAAAAAAATAAAAACAACTGGTTACCACTAATACAAATTTACAAATATCCCTTTAAACATTGATTAAATACATATTAATACATAATTCCAATGTAATAGAATAGTAGCATGCAAGAGCATGCATGATATTATTTATACGTAGGTATTACGTTTTATTGTTACGTCTAATTACCGAGTTTTTTTATTGGGCTACTTTGGGCTATCTTTTTATCACGAAGTGGCGATTTGACCGGTCTTTGATCTGGCAACCCTGGTCACCACACGTTTCCATATAAATTTTGAGGAGTTCCCTCGATTTCTTATGGATCCCTTCATCAGGTCACCACTTTTATGAATATGGTACCAAATTGGGATGATAACCTATGCCTATACACCAAAAGAAAAATTTTGAAAATCGTTTCTCAAACGGTGGAGTAATCGTTGGACATAAAAAAACGAACATAACACCTCCCCCATTTTGAAAGTCGGTTAAAATTGAAGCCTATGTGTTAGTATGATGTATAAGCTATATTATTGCAAAGTTACATTAAAATCCGTTCAGTACTTTTTGCGTGAAAGAGTAACAAACATCCATACATACATCCTAACTTTCGCCTTTATAATATTAGTAGGAAGTAGGATTTCTATTTAGGTATTGTGCCTATTCAATTCGTGACCCCCTCATTGCGGACTGTAACTGTGTATGCTAAAGAGAATTCTAGAGTTAAAATCTAGACTTAAGATGAAGATACTCATAACATGATCGTCAATTGCAGTTTTCAGCGTATAAACAAATCGATTTTATGATCTCTTTATTAATAGCGTCTACCGTCTACCTAACTGACCAGTGCATATAATATTTTATGGACTAATGTTCCTTTGTTTACTGCAAATTAATGAAATTTGATCTAACATAAAAGTGCATTTGGACGTCCTCCAAATAAAGTCAAAGTTTTGAGAAATGCACGCGATGGGCAGACTTGTTAAAACGACGACAGTATCAGCTAGCATCTACTTGAAATGCTCTCAGCTCCTCCATCAATAACTCAAGGGAACTAACTCATTTAATTCTATTTAAGTAAGAAATCCAATAAATAACATCTTATCTCTGTTTTTACTTTCAACATCACGAACTTGCTAAGTCAGCCCCTAAGTTTGGTTTCGCCCACCCGTAGGCCAAGTTTATTTGACTTGTGTCCACGCGTTTGTTTCGTGAGACAGTCCTTCTTTAGGGTGAGGCCAAACGAGCGTAATTTTGTGAGTCGTGAGTCGTAGAATTTCGGTCGCGTAAATTATTTTTCATACAAATCATGACTCACAAAATTACGCTCGTGTGAATGAAGTAGGAATTTTCTATGAAACTGAATGCAGCAGAATTTCTGCCAGCCGAAATTCTGCGACTCACAACTCACAAATTACGCTCGTTTGGCTTCACCCTTAGCCTTATTATTATTTACTAGACCATTGATTCCCAAAGTGGTTCAGGTGGACCCCCAGGGGTCCACGGGAGCCCGACAGGGGTCTACGCTTGCGTGGAAAAAAAATAGGGGGTCCACAAGTCGTTAACGGGGGTCTATAAATATGTATTTGGTGACCCAACTTGACTTCTCCTATGAACAGAGGCAGCCAATGTCATAAGAAGCTCAGAAATTGTTTTTGTAAGAACTTGCATATATATTCCATATTCAGAAAGAGTGTGTCAAGACTCGCCGATGCCGCGCTGCCCGCCCGCAGACATGTCTGAACTCCGCCTATTAGCCTTGCTAGCTACGCGGGAACTACGTGCTAGAACTCAAAGCTATATCGTGGAAACGTGCCACTTTTACTGAATAATTACCAAGTGATGTCATAGACGTGCCATTAAATAATATTTTTCTTTGTAATCCTGACGCGTATGTTTAAAAATGTAATGCCCCTGACAAAGCCTGCAACTCCGTTGCGACGAAATTCGCGCGGTAATCGTTAATTTTTCTGGGACTAAGTATCCTATGTCCTTTCCCGGGGCTGAAAGTGTCCTTATACCAAATTTCAGCAAAAACAGTTCAGCGGTTTGGGCCTGAAGAGGTAACAGACAGACAGACTCACTTTCGCATTTATAATATTAGTATGGATGACAGCAGTTTTAAATGGGTTAAATCAATGCAAATAAATCCAGTTAAGTACTAAAATATTATTACGTAAAACTCACAAGGTGACACAGCACACATATCAACTCGGAAAGGGATCGTCACCGTATCGCCTTTCGCCTCGCCGTCAACCAGGCGTCAACCAGGCATCAACCTAACGTTGCATACGTTACCAAAGCGTATCAGTAGCGCCTGCACGTCAACTCGGCTACGGCTAGACGACACCTCGCTTACGGCTCGGGGAAGGGGAAAGGGGCAAGGGTGGACGAAGAAACGTAAGCTTGAGTACGGAGAGACGTAAGCACGGGGACGACGAGCCGTAAGCGAGTGGACGACGCGACGAGCCGTAAGCGGGTGGACGACGAGCCGTAAGCGGGTTGACTGCTAGTTGACCACGCGTCGCATCCCGGTTCGGAGCCTGTTCCGAGGCGAGGCGATTACGTTACGGTTCCGCTTAGTGTGCGTTGCAGTAGGGAGTTTCATACAAACAATATTGAACGGCTCGAGGCGATACGGTGCCGATCCCTTTGCGAGTTGATATGTGTGTTGTGAGTTGTGACCTAATCTAACAAAACCCTTTTTGACCTTTTTGGCATAAAATTTGTATAACTTTCAGTTCATCCCCGTCGATCGTGGGAAAACGAGACACAATAGATATTCTATTGTGTCTCGGTCACCGGTGACCGTATATTATGGGGCTTGATGAATTAAAAAGGATCATGAATACGTAAAGGGATCAAGTCAACCCAAAAATACTTCCTGTTTCCAACACTTTTGTAACTAAGTTTATTATGCTTAGGTTTGTCTAAATATAGTTTGAAAATTACATTATTCATATCATCCTCTGAAACGTGAATGAAGTACCTTGATTCTACATGCAGCTTCATTTCGTGGTTAATCCGAATTTCTGATCAGAAAAATTATAAAATTATACACAAGTGCCCTAAAACCATGACGGTTTTATTCAACCCTAAAACCATTACTGAAGTAACACAAAGTACCCATAAAGTATAATATAATAAAACTACTACCAACATTTGTAGTTTAGCATATAAAATAATTTTGTTGTATAAATTAATATAAAAAAATAAAATACTTTTTGAAGCAAGTTTGATATTATTTACAAGCTTAGTAGAAAAGCTAAAGGTTAAATAACTGAAATAAGCTAGGATAGGAATAAGTTTTTCTGAACTAAAAAACCGCTTCTTATTGACATGAAAACATCCTCGGAAGATAAACATCGTTTTTATGAGACGATAAATAAACCAAAATATATATTAAACGGTCGAAGAAGTCCGTTATTATCTTGGATAAAGCCGTTTTCGAGATATAAAGGAATGGCCTATCATGGAATGTCTTTTGACCAGGAATAGAGTCTTAACAGACCTTTTAAGTGATGTGCCTAGATTTATCGAGAGTGAACGATCAGTTTTACCTTTTCTTACTTACCATCGAAGAAATTGATTCATAGGCAGTTGGCGGACCCACGTTATTTGGTCGGTTTATTATTTATATCAATTCAATGTTAGCTGTAATCGGTCGGATGGGTTTGACTTGGTTCGACTGGGTTCGACCCAACTGACGGATCGCAAAGCTAACATTATAGTAAGAGCCAGTCCACACGGCGCGTTGCATCAGCGTTGCGTTGACGCGGCAGCGCTGCCGTTTGACGCATAGCCGGCCACACGGGCGCTGCGTCATCGCAGCATTATTACGAAGCAGTCTTAACGTCAACACCCCCTCCCGCTTCGTCTCGGGAGCTGTTGTCCTTCATGTGTGCGTTGCGACGACGCAGCGCGCCTCATTATACTTCTCCAACTAAACAAAGAAGAAACTTTTTTTGTATTTACTCATTTGCTTATGTTGACGCGAAATAAGTGTTTCAGAAGGTGATAAAAAGATACCTCATCGACGTAAATCTGAGCAACATATAAAAAAAGTTAAAAAGTTAAATTGAACCGGCAAAAATGATGGATTGTGGTCGAAGTTTGAGAAATCGCTAGACTGGCAACGCACGGTTCGCCGCTCTGTCAATCATCGAATCTTTCTGTCGTTTATTAGCTTCGGGGTTCCGACGCGTGGGGCCTCGGGTACCCCACATTTATCATTACGTTTAATATGTTTCGGCTAGGTGACAGCACTGATAAAAGGATGACAGATGCGATAGGAGAGATGTGTAATTCGAATTTTCAGCGTTACGTGTGATTTGTGAGGCCTAATCGTCTAATAGATTAACGCTGATTAATACCGTCATAAATGAATTAAAGGGTTAAATTGTTGTCGGACCGCGGAGGGTTGGATTTGATGAATATTTTTAATATCACATTTTTAATTTATGATATTTCACTTTTATGAGTTAACCTTCGTACAATACGTACATTATTTTTTTTTTTTTGAGGTTTCCGGTCATAACTTGGTTTTAGCAGGTTTAAGGGCGATTGGTCGATGAATGTAAAAATCATAACATATTTTTACATTCAAACTAATTAGAACCATCATAACGTATCGTGCTCTACAAACCGCCGAAATTTATTGAAAGCAGACCCATTCATTATGATGCAAGTCCTAATAAATATCAATTATAATTGGTACGTTGTTCATCAAAGTGAGGTCACCCTGAAGGTCAACTTTGATCTCACTTTTACGATTCACTTAAGTACCTACTCCATCTGTATCGCAGGCGGCAATTAAATGATGCTAATTAAATTTCGCCAATTTATGATTCGTAACCGGCACTTTATTACGTTTAATGTGGTGAAAAGTATCTAAATAAATTATTATTTAAAATGTGGTAGAAATAAAATAAATACATGTACTTCTATTCGCACAGCGGAACTCTTTGAATAGACGCAAAATATAAATTAATTGCAAGCAAGCGACAAAACTGTCGCATTTTATGTACAGCAGTTTGCTGACAAATTAACTTTTAAATTGCATAATCTTCAAGAGATAATAAAACTTGAGAGGTGTCAAGGGACACCCGGATGGAACGAAGTTATTTCTTATGTACAAAAAACCTGTATACACTAAAAAAAAAACAAAAAAAAAGAGCGAGAGAGCGAGAAACACGCGCTACCGCACGGCTTACAACGATAGCAAAAACACAGGCATAGATCAAGATAGATACCGCATGTCCCGCGAAGTACATATACATGCGGTATCTATCTAGATCTATGTCTGTGGCAAAAAGTGTCGTTATAACTTTTTAAAAGCTTTTAACTTGCTCTGTATGTATGTAAGTATGTGTGTTACGGTGGAATTTTGGAACTCAATTTTGAAGTAGATTGAGCTAACCGATTGAGCTGAAATTTTGCATACACGTTTAGCTTGGATGACAATGTACGATATGGTATGTGACATCACTCTAAATCCAATATGGCCGACCATCCAAGATGGCGAAATAGTTATTTTCTATGCAGTCCTACAATATGGATATTAAATGAAAGGGCTTTTTGAGAGTAACTCGAAAACGAATGTAATGTCATTCTACATCCAATATGGCGGCTCATCCAAGATAGGGAAATAGTTATTTTTAATGCACTTCTGCAATATGGGTATCAAATGAAAGGGCACATCGAGAGTAACTCGAAAACGAATGTAATGTCATTCTACATCCAATATGGCGGCTCATCCAAGATACGGGAATAGTTATTTTTAATGCACTTCTGCAGTATGGGTATCAAATGAAAGGGCTCATTGAGAGTACTTAAGTCGGAAACGAATGTAATGTCATTCTACATACAAAATGGCGGCTCATCCAAGATAGGGGAATAGTTATTTTTAAAGCACTTCTGCAATATGGGTATCAAATAAAAGGTCTCATTGAGAGTAAATTGAAAATTAATAGAGTCAAGTCAAGTCGTGTCGCGTCGTGTCGTGACGTGACGTGTCATGTCGTGTCTTGTCGTGTCGTGTCGTGTCGTGTCGTGTCGTGTCGTGTCGTGTCGTGTCGTGTCGTGACGTGACGTGACGTGACGTGACGTGACGTGACGTGACGTGACGTGACGTGTCGTTAAGGAGAAATTATTTTTTTTATTTTTGGAGTATTTAAATAAAAACTTTTTTTCAAAAAGTTTTTTGATTATTATTTTGGTCTTAATTTTTTCCGTCTAGCCCCCTTTCGGAACGCGCGATAAGGAACTTCGTTCCAATAATTTATCATAGTAAGTAATAATTTACTGTCTACAACATTAAAAGAAGACAATTTTAAGCTAGTATTAAGCCCGGCCGCACATTATCCTAATTTCTGATCAGAAAAATTCGGACGCCCCGCCCCGCTTTCTGATCAGAAATTTCGGATAATGTGCGGCGGGGCTAAAAGAGAGGCAATCTGACGGACGTGTATAATATTGACACTATTTCAAATAATAATAGAAAGAAATAAACAAGTTATAAAAAGAGTGACCGGTTCTACGGAAAATCTGAAAAATAACAGCTAGTATTTTTATGTCGTTAACAAACAACAGTTGTTATTATTGACACAATACCTGGAAGTGTTCGCTTCCCAGATACAACATCAATATTGTATTAGGATATTTCGGAATACACCTCATTGTTGGCGATAACAAGCTCAATAAATCAACTTTATTAGGTTCCTTTACGCCTAGGCGGAAAAATATATTCCGTTATTGATTGCGGTAATATTTGCATGACCAGCTATGTCTTCAAATATTTTGAAAGGTTTTTTTTTTATAATATCCTATATTATGTAAACTTTTGTTGTTTAGTTATATTTAGTTATATACTTATATAAAATCTTTGGTATGAAATACTGAGCTTTGCTTACAGTTGAAACAGGTAGTATGGAAGAATTAAAATAGTAAAAATCGGCCAAGTGCGTGTCGGGCAACGCGCAATATAGGGTTCCGTAATACCGCAAATTTTTGATAATTTTTGTATGGTCAATGAATGTACATTTATAACCTGTTTTACACTACTGACAACATCATCTCAGTAATGTTCAAAGGAATTTGAACGATAAGTTCCTTTATACTTCGATCGATTATTATACTTAATAACTTATGAAGTCTTCTTAGCCGTGATAATTTTCCTTCTAATTTAGCATATTTCCTACTCCCGTGGTTTTTTTCACATTTCCAGAAGCAACCGTTTAGCTGGTAGAGGGGGGTGGGGACACACACTGCACGTGCAATGGGTCCCTAAATCGGAAAATGATCTTTGAATACCTACTCATCATATTTTTAAAAAACCTATATAACGACACCTCACACGATGGGATGGACGCGAAAACAAAAATCATCCCCGCTTCATCAAGCGGGGATGATTTTTGTTTTTTTATGGTACCTCCTCTTAATTAAAGATTTTATATACCATTGTCGGCATCACATTCATGCCGAATAACAGCTTTGTAGGCTCTTTAAATAGTCTCTAAGCAAAACCGCGGACAGACAGACCGATAGACGGACGGACAGACCGAAACTATAAGGGTTCCTTCTGACTACGGAACACTAAAAAACGAAAAATAGGCGGTTACCCTGGCATAAAACATAGCTAGACTGTTTTATGTACCCCAGAATGGAAAGGTTATTGTAAGGATTTCATGAAGATGCTATAAGAATTTTTTTTAATCTTTTAATTTTGCACTATTTCGATAACAAAAGCTACTATAATATAAATAAATCGTACATTACATACCAGTAGGGTACAACAGTTGTTTTGTCTGTAGTAATAAACTTGTACAAATTATTAACAAAACAAAAGGAAAATTTAGATTAAATCTATAATTTGTGGCTCTGGCTTGTTTGTTTCGGTCCACGTGTTTTGAGTATTATAACTCATAAATTATGTAAGTGGGTTATTTTTATATTATTTCATTAAACAAAATAAAGATTAGTACTCTGTAGATATTTCTTCTGTTTATTTTATCCAAAACCTGAAAAATACTGACATTTCATCCTAGTTTTTACTATTCGTAGTTTCATCCTAACTCCTATATTCCACGACATAACTCTGTGTTTGGACAAAAGTTACAAGACATAACACGATAAATAATACAATGTACCTAAACGTAAAACTCTTAGACTAGACTGTAAAAAATAACATCTAAAACAAGAGAGTAGGTACTTAAATATCTAACAATTGGGGTTCTCTGTTCAACTAAAAGTGTGTAAAACAAGGAGGAAGGAATATAATAAACCTGAATTGTACGCAAAACTTGCCCATAATTTATATTTTGCCTTTTTTACTGCAGCTTAATATAAACACCGTAATCTCTTATATATAAAATTCTCGTGTCACAATGTTAGTCAGCGAACTCCTCCGAAACGGCTTTACTGATTTTTACCAAATTTTAAGTATATGCATATTCAGTAGGTCTGAGAATCGGCTACTGGGTACTTTATATATTGATTAGTGCATTTGTTGAATAAATAATAGTAAATTATTACAACTCGAGACTGACGGCGACCATTGTTTGTGCGACGGGATAGCGATCGACGTTGCCATGGCGACATACTTATTTAGTCACTTCAATAAAATAATATGGGCGAAATACTTTATATTATGGCAAAGCAACGTTTGCCGGGACAGCTAGTATAATATATAACCCTGAAAAGTTAAAAAAAGTACCTACGCAATAAACTAGGTTCCTTCGCTTTATAGACCACAACTTCTTTTATGTTCAGCGATTATAAATATTAGGTTAGGTTCGCTAAAACGTAATAATAAATATTACGTTCCGTACGTATATGTTCGTTATATATGTAAAATTTAAGTGAGCTGAAGAATGTTTGAATCCCATTATTGATACTTTCGCTTTCGCACCAGAATGTTGTTTATACAATAATATTTTATTTATTTAAGTAACAAAAAACTTATTAGTCATCAGAGTCTGAACAGTGAACTCTTTATTCATCTGACGTGTCAAATTCATTTCATTATAAAGCCAAACTTATACAAGGTAGTCTCCAAACTATTTTTATCTCATGTCGCTAATAAAACTACAGCAGTCTTTAAATAGTATTCAGACCCTTGCTCTTAATTTACTAGAAAAAAAAAATGTAGATTTGGAGTTAAATATGTTAAAAGTTACAAAATGAAATAAGTTGAAAAACTACTTAGGTACTAGCTTTTTTCAGGAATCCCAAAATACTAACAAGGAATTCATAGGCACTAACCGAGAAATTGATTTAGAGACAGGCAGAGGGCGGACTTACGTCATTTAGTGTACAATTTGCACCATCGAAAAAAAATGATTCACAGGCAAATAATAGACCTACGTGATTTGGTCGGGTTATGTCAAGTTAATATCATTTGTGTCCCTCGGCTGTACAGCTGGGCTTGACAAAACTTGAGTCTTGACCAAATCATGTAAGTCCGTCATTTGCCTATGAATCAACTTCTCTGATAGTACATAAAGGTCCTTAATTGATTTTATAAAACCTTATTTTATAATTGACTGTAATCGGTCAAGTGACAAGTCGTATAAAAACTGTCAATCTCTCTTCATTTCATTCCTCTTTGCGTTCTTAATAAATATTATCCAGGAGAATGTCGCATCTCTCAATGTCTCTTCGATCCGCCTGGCATTTCTTGAATGGCATCCATTGAACTACGTTTACTCGCCCCACTCTAGCAATTGGTTTTTAAGAATTTTCTCCAATTGATCTATTTTGATACGAGCATATTATGAAATTTTATTGCAAGCAGATTCTAAAACTAAACTAGTTCTACCTTCGGCTTCCTCGGTCGCGTCTTCGGCGACTTTCGATATTTTAATGGTTATTGGGTATAATATGCTAGAAGTTTATTGCGTTAACAAACCTCTACCACTTAGCTGAAAGTTTAAAAATACAAGGTTGTTTGATTCTTAAACACTTCTAAAATTATAACGCCACAAGTTTGCCACACTTTCTTACCTAATGTTTATTATTTTAAAAGAAATAAAATGAGGTAATAATAAGAATGGAGGTGCACGTAACTATAAGAATTTACTTTTTATCGTATTCTTGCTTTATTTTTTAACATATTAATTATTATTTTTTGTCAAAGTTACAAACACTACATTTTCATTCAAACTATCAGTGTTGTATTAGTAAGGATTCATGAGGATTGCTCCACTCCCAGAGCATTGATTGCATCAATAACAGGCTCGTGAATGGTGCTAAATCTGTTCTCTGCTGAGGTGTTCCTGACCGTCACCGTAATTGAGTATCTAGCGACTGTGAAATGATTCAATAGGATTTAAAGAGCTGATACATGGTAATGATTTATACCTGGTTCCTGAAAATTTTAAACAGAAGTTTATCTAGTCGACATCGTTCTGATTGGTTTAATGTTTAAAATTAGCGTATCAAATGCACTGGTGATTTTCTGTCAACAAAGCTCAAAAACTCGAAGTTTAAGCTAACTAGATTCACACAAAAAATTCACAAAAAAAGATGTTGAAAACATTATTCGTTATTACACATTAGTCTCTATGCTAGTGTATGGGTAACAATAAATGAATTTTAAGTTGTTTTGGCACGTTCAGACTACTATAATTGCCTACATACCTGCCTACTTTAATCATGCAGAGAATGCATTAATGCTTATAATATGATGGTTTAAAGATAACTAAAGTATCATTTTACTTGCTAACTATTTCTATGAATAAATTCTTAGCATAAAGACATTATAAAATTGCACTTCTATCTGTAGCCTGTCGCTTTCTCTCTTGGTAATTTACCTTTCAGCGTTCACAGTGGGCGTAAAATAATAAGCATCGTGAAAAACTCAACGTAATAAGTTATCTATATATTCTACTAGATGACGCCCGCAACTTCGTTGCGCAAAAATTCGTTTATCGCGCGGGAACCGTACATTTTTCCGAGATAAAAATTATCCTATGTCCTTTCCCGGGACTCAAAGTATCCCCATACCAAATTTCAGCAAAATCAGTTCAGCGGCTTAGGCGTGAAGAGGTAACAGACAGACAGACAGACAGACACACTTTCGCATTTATAATATTATAGTATATAGTATGGATTTTAACTCTCTTACTAATAAAAAGTTACACAGCGTGTATAGAGGGTGCATAAGATTTTTTCTACTAATAATCATTTTTTGACATAAGGCCTGTATAACACGTCGCAGACAATACGTGTTTAGTGTTAGTGTTAGTTTTAAGTATAATTGTATGTATGTTAGTCTATAAGGTATTTATGATATGGGCCAAGCTGTCTGAATTAAATAAATAAATAAAAAAAAAAATTACGATGCTGTCATTTCCATACAAATTTCTTTGTATAGACTCTGTGTAGTGTTTTCTTCGGTGTCTTGGGAATTAGGATTGACTTTATGTCTAATACTGTATGTAATATTATAATTGAGGTGTTACAGTAAATTAGGTAATATATATGTATTCAATACTTACATAAACAAAATCTGGGGATATTGGCTATTTTATAAAACATCTAAAAAAATTTAGAAACTTCGAAAAATCCTAATGGATTTTAGATACTTTTTAAAAAAGCTAATATTTCTAGACTATGTGTATTAATTACTGCAACAAATCGTATACCTATTTCGAAAAATACTTGAAGTTCATTCGTGTTAAGGGCCTTCCCCTACGGAGATTCCGTAATTTACCGTATTTAGAGCCTTATAAACTCATAATTTGAAAGCTACAAAGTTATAATAAAAATACAGCAATAATCTTCAGTATATCAACATTCCTTTCCCCGTTCTAAATTTTCTATTTTTGTTTATTATACTCATGATATTAGCTTCCAAAGTAATACCAATTTATTAAAATTGAAGCATACTTTCAGCATCTCCCTAGTATTTACAAATTACGTTTATTTGAAACACACGACAATAGATAGACAATTTCATTAACTACATATTCCCCGTTTTAAATTTTTTTTAGATCAATTTTGAACTAAGATAAGTAAAAAAAATAGGATTTTTGTGCGATCTCGGCAACGCTTCAAATGTATGGTCAAGGTCGTTTGCTCGGGGGATGGCCTTAAGAGCCTAATGCAGAATGCTAATCGATTCTTAAACACCTCTCTCATTTCAATACAATTACGGTACTTGTTTGCAATAATATTGTGAATGCTTTAAATATCGTTCGCACAGGTTGCACCAGGCCTTATATAAAGATAATAATATTATAATGATAGATGATGATGATATTCAGTTATGTACGGAGTTACAACTTACATATTTAGGCTAATCTACAAATAATTTTATTACACTTTTGGTGCGGCATTGCAGTTGTGTTTTTTCCTAATTTAATGATGGTTTTTTATTAATCTTTACATGGAACCTCACACCTTGATTGTCGTAAATCATCATATCACCAGTTAAAAGGCAGTTAATTTAGACTGTTGAATGTTCACAGATACACGAATACACGCTTTGTATGTAATAAATCTTTAACGTATCCTTGCTTCGAGCCTCCATAAATTACACAGATTAAAATGTGTACCGCGAAAATTGAATTATAATATTGTCCTGGGCGCTATATCTATCAATGTTTTACAACGTCTACTGGATCACAATATGACGAAACGGTTATGTTGTACAATTAATCACTTTACGACTGCTATACGAATAAAAGTTTTATATTTTGCACCTATTTCGCGTCATGTATAGGTTAATACGACAGCTACATAACCAAAAAGGTCCGATCTCAAGTTATAACCAAAACGTCGTCTCGAAAATTATATAACGTGTTTACACATACATTGTGGATAAGTAATTATGTAAAGTGGAAGAAATAAACAAAATACAGATTATAAACTAGTTAGCTAGTAATAAGTGCGAGCTGAAGAAGGGCTTTCAGTAGATACTATACTGAAATATATAATAATTTCTGGAAACTATTGATAACTTCAATATTTAATCACTTTCGAACCGTAAGGAGCTACAGGCTGATTTTTTTATTAGTCGTATGCCCGAAATGTATGAAATCATAGCATCGGCGTTTTTGATTAAGGTGTAGCACAGATGCTGACATTACATTTGGATGTTGACAGTCGGCGAGCTAACAGCGCTACAATAAAATCAGCCTAATACCATATTTAGTAATCTGAGCTAATAGTGTGATAACTTAATATTGTAATAAAAATTATATTATATTTACTTACTAAAAGTCATCTAATCTAGAGTCTAGACAGATCAAGTCAGTCGGTCTACTTTATATCTAATCAGCCCTGTCAATCTAGGGTCCACAAGTGAGGAAGTACAGCGGCACGGCAAATCTCCTGCCACTATAAATTATTCGACGCACTGGTTTACAAGAATCTAGTCGGGATTATTATTACTAATTTGTACCTAATTACAAGAAAAATGTGTAATTCGATGAGCGCGGAAAATAGTGAATAAATCAAACGCATTTCCGAAGTCTCCATAATAGTTTTAACTTGCCTAAGTATTCCGTTTCTCTATTCCAGGTTGTCTCGGAGCATTGTCGACGGGGGTGGCGCTAGCACTGTCGCCGGTGACTGTGGCACTGTGTGTGCGCAAGTCAACGCGAGTGACGGCGGTGGTGGGCGGACTGGTGGCCGCACTTGGCTGCCTCTTCACATCCTTCGCTACGCAATTTCATCAGCTGTTCTTCAGCTACGGTAAGTTTTTCGCTTATGAACGATTCCGACCTTTATACCGCCTAGACTTTTGTAATTCATTTAATTTTAAAACTGAAAGTGTTTCTCAATGAATTCTATAACCGTATTAGTAAACTATCACACTTCTTGCAAGCCACGGTTACGTATTTGAAAAGAAAATTTCAAAAACTAGTATAGTTATATAGTTAAATACGTTATACGACCTAAAAGTTCGCACTAGCTTATAGAATATAAAGTCTTTCTCTAACCAAACACTCTTGGTAATTTACTCGGAAGTTCGAAAATCGAATACATCAAAGTCAATAGATTTTACTTACACCTATCTAGGTTAATATTTTAATTCCGGTAAAGTTAGGCTCTAAACATCGAGGACACAAAAACAAAGCAAGTAGAAAATATAAGCTCGGGCATTTTCTTTCAATACTTACTGAAATATGTATTTTCTCGTAGCTCTATCGTTCTATATTTAAACCAAAAAGATTTAGAGCTTACATTGCTACAAACGGATTTATGTAATGTTCTATTTCCTTCTAGAATGTGTGAAATACTTCTGATCGGTCTGGTCAAGCGAACAGAACCTAGATTCTAGTGCATTCAGCATTGCTATTTAAATGCTAATATAGCAATATCGTTGAGGATGCTATAAGCGTGACATGGTGCAAGCATCTAATGCATTATTTCAGAGATGATATAGGATTTCAAAGAGTATTATAGTTTTCTCATCAACAATTTCATTAAGGCTCGTATAGGATCGAAATTAATGATTGTTTTAATGTTAGTACGGCTCCTTGTCCTAACAAAAATCAATTTTATGGTACCATCCTGAAGAAAGCATGAAACTTGGCATGAATGTAGCTGTCATGTATGTGCTTCAATGTAGATATAAAAGCACGTCCAGAAATAATTTTTTCCCCCCCTCCCCCCACTTTTTATCTCCCTCATTCCGGTTTTTCGAATTTTCTACGAAAACTATAAGACTGAGGAGTTTACTCTTCAGAGAACAAATTATCGTCGATAAATTACCTACAAAACGATACTACATTATATAGTGGTAAGATTAATATATTTCTGTTTACAGCCACCAACGTATTATGAAATTGTAAAAACAGGCAAACTTTTTTTTTCCTGCTCCATTTAGAGGAAAACGACAAGAGTGGTGATAAAATAGGCTAAAAAAGTTAGATACCTTATACATTGAGCTACAAAATGACACCTATTTCATAATCGTAGAGGCATTAACTCCAGAGTTACAGCTTACCGCGTCTGACTCAAGTACTCGTTTTTTTTACCTTTTTACAATTTCTTAGATTTAGAGCTAAGGGTTTCAAGAAATTAACTAAAAATACAGTGAAAATTATGTAGTTGTCATATATGTGCTTTAATGTGGATATAGAAGCATGTTGACAAATTATTTTTTCCCCCCATTCCCCCCCCCCCCCCCCCCCCCCTTCGTATGTATCGTATGCTAAATTGTGGTTTTTCTTATTTTTTATGAAAATGGGTACAGCTATCAGAAAACTGTCAAAGAGTAATATGTTGTTTATTAAATTCTCTACAACATTGTTTTTGGACGTATGTTGATATAACTTATATTTTACAAAATATGTACATGTAAAAAGGTAAAAAAGAGCACTTGAGTCAGACGCGGTAAGCTGTAACTCAGAAGTAATGCCTCTACGACTATGAAATAGGTGTTATTTTGTAGCTCAATATATAAGGTATCTAACTTTTTTAGCCTATTTTATCACCACTCTTGTCGTTTTCCTATAAATGGAGCAAGAAAAAAAAAGTTATCCTGTTTTTACAATTTCATAATACGTTGGTGGCTGTAAACAGAAATATATTAATCTTACCACTATATAATGTAGTATCGTTTTGTAGGTAATTTATCGACGATGATTTTTTCTCTGAAGAGTAAACTCCTCAGTCTTATCGTTTTCGTAGAAAATTCGAAAAACCAGATGAAGCGGGCGGACTGATCGGTCGGTTGTCGTTGCCCGTCGGGTCAGGCAGGCAAGGCTTACACCCCATTCCACCACCCCGCGCCCCTAATGTCGCCATTGCTCTGCTGATACCTATCACGCGGTCGCGCGTAGCTCTTTTAGGTATTTAGTTCACATATAGTACTATCTTTAGTAAAATGTTTGCATTTTTTAATAAAACTTCAAAGTTTAGCAACTTCCGTCGCCCATGGACACTCGCAGCATCAGAAGAGCTGCAAGTGCGTTGCCGGTCTTTTAAGAGGGAATAGGGTAATAGGGGAGGGTAGGGATGGGAAGGGAAGGGATTAGGGGAGGGTAGGGAAGGGAATAGGGTAGGGGATTGGGCCTCCGGTAAACTCACTCACTCGGCGAAACACAGCGCAAGCGCTCTTTCACGCCGGTTTAGATTGTAGAGAAATTAATGAACAACATATTGTTCTTTGACAGTTTTCTGATAGCTGTACTCGTTTTCATAAAAAATAAGAAAAACCACGATTAAGCATACGATACATACGAAGTGGGGGTATGGGGGGAAAAAATAATTTGTCGACATGCTTCTATATCAACATTAAAGCACATATATGACAACTACATAATTTTCACTGTATTTTTAATAAATTTCTTGAAATCCTTAGCTCTTATTCTAAGAAAGTGTAAAAATGTAAAAAAACGAGTACTTGAGTCAGACGCGGTAAGCTGTAACTCTGGAGGTAATGCCTCTACGATTATGAAATAGGTGTCATTTTGTAGCTCAATGTATAAGGTATCTAATTTTTTTAGCCTATTTCATCACCACTCTTGTCGTTTTCCTATAAATGGAGCAAGAAAAAAAAAGTTTGCCTGTTTTTACAATTTCATAATACGTTGGTGGCTGTGAACAGAAATATATTAATCTTACCACTATATAATGTAGTATCGTTTTGTAGGTAATTTATCGACGATAATTTGTTCTCTAAAGAGTAAACTTCTCAGTCTTATCGTTTTCGTAGAAAATTCGAAAAACCGGAATGAGGTAGATAAAAAGGGGGGAGAGGGGGGGGACATTATTTCTGGACGTGCTTCCAATCTACATTAAAGCACATACATGACAGCTACATTCATGCCAAGTTTTATGCTTTCTTCAGGATGGGACCGTATTTTAAGTTAAGGACTCTTACTATGTATTCTAACTGTATATAGTTTGTTTTAGTACATATAGAAACTTAATTCAATAAAAAAAATTCGACGCTAATAAATAAAAATTCGACGCCTCCGTGGTCCAGTGGTATAGAGCGCGGCTCTTGACTCGGAGGTCGTGGGTTCGATTCCCGCGTTAGAAACATGTTATTTACAAGTTTGGTCAGGACAATGCAGGCTGATCACCTGATTGTCTGACAAGTAAGATGATCCATGCGTCGGATGGGCATATAAAAAGTCGGTCCTGCGCCTGATCTCTCGCCAGTCGTGTCGGTCATCCGTCCCACTGGGTTATGAGAGTAAAGGAATAGAGAGTGCTCTTGTGTACTGCGCACACACTTGGGCACTATAAAATTACTCCTGCGTAACTGGCCTGGTTTCAATGAAACCGGCCACCGTCACCGAAACCGGTGTGGGAGTTATTATTATGATTTATATCTATAGAGTTTGTGCTTACTTATTATAATTTAACTAGATAACGCCCGCAACTCCGTTGCGGCGAAATTCGTTTATAACGCGGGAACCGTACATTTTTCCGGGATCAAAAGTACTTATCCTATATCCGCTCTCTCCCGGGACTCAGAACTACCTCAATACCAAATTTCAGCGAATCGGTTCAGCGGTTTGGGCGTGAAGAGGTAACAGACAGACAGACAGACACACTTTCGCATTTGTAATATTAGTTTGGATATCGACGTTGATATAAGTTAGATAAAATGTGATAAATGATATAAGTTAGATAAAATCTTATTTCTACAGTCTACCTTATTTTAATTTATTGAGTTCAAATAAAATATTCGTAGTTCCAAAACTATGGCTTTGCAGAAATTCGTATGTTAGGTACCTCATCACGCTAATCTTTGAATGATTTGATTCTTTTTAATCCCGAGAAAGGAAATATATTGGTTTTCTGCCGTGATGAAATTTACGGAGCCCGCGATAAACAAAGCTGTAGGCTATAAAAATTTCAACTCTGAACCTAAGGTATACTCGGCCTTGACCTTTTTAGTCTAGGCGCTAAATAAAAACTGTTCGCACTGTATTTAGAATATTTAAGAATAAAATTGACCTCTTATAAAGACACTGATTATTATAGATTCATCGGAATACCTCTTGGTAACTATTAGAATGATAATCTCCAACTTTTTATGAGTTCGAAGTGACATGCTTCATATTCTGTTCACATCGAGTATGCAAAATACGATATCGCCCTTATAGACTAGGATTTAGGAACATCTGACACTTCATTGTCAATCGCGGTTTTTATAGAAAATTATGTAATAATATGACAAGTTTTTTGACAGGGGGTCAATGACCGCTACCGTCTCTATTCACCGAGTGCACCTTAGTTACAATATTAATATGGCCACAAGTCACAACATACATATTTTTTTGTTCAATGAGATTTAGGCCTAACCCGCTAGTATTAGATCTTACGTTGCTTTATAGTCAGTACGTCTAAGGTTTATAAGCTGATATATCACCTGCACAATTACATGGTAATTTATATCAAACGTATTAAATCCGTGCCAGTTACAAACCTTTGATCTCTTGTATCGGTGCGATGTGCAAATAAATTATCCTGTCAGCGCATATCTTAGCAAATAGCCGGCAAACTACATTTAGGTTTAGCTCATTATCATGCTTTATAAGCTGTTAAATTTTACAGAAATTCAAAGATTGTCGGAACATCATTTCAAAATATGAAATCAATAAAATGCTATTGTTTCTGCAACATTTCCTCTTTAATATTAAGTTAGTACGCTAGTAGAAATAATGAAATGAAATAATGTTATTTATATGTTTAACATTAGAAATGTTAAAATTACAGCTGTAATTAATGATATTATTAAGAAACAAAATTTAACATTTTTATTTCGAAACCTCAATTTTCTTTGCTCTACATTTTAAAGCTTCATTCGCCTATGCAATGACATCTAGCGGTAAAAGGGGGAAAGTTAGTTCGTTATGCTGGAAACGTTTTTCTTTCACAAATACAATAATTTCTGTTTCAATGATTTAAAGGTATATTTTAGTCCTAAATTAGATATCCATTAGATATTTTTAATAAAGTATCCACAAAAATTAACCTAATTAGTAATTATGTCACCCGGGAATGATTAGCCAAATGCTTTCAAGTAAATTATGTTTTTATGTGATTTGAGTTCAAGTTTAAAATTAATAACTTTATGTAAGTAAATACAGACAGAAGAGTAAAGTTTAAAAGATTATACATATTAGGCTTTATAAAAATATAGTGCACCTAATATCGTAATTAAGCTAAATTGCAACAAGTCAGCTCCCAGTTGTCTAAGCACAAGTCATTAAGAGCAACGAAAAACTATTTCTAAGCATTACAAAAGCCGTCCCAAGCAACTGTAAGAACAGAAAATAAATCTCTTTGTCACCAACACTTAGAGCAATTTAAAATTTTCTCTGTAAAAGCATGTAAAAGTAAGAAATTAATGAGAAATTACTGTTTGTGAGTTGGACGAAAATATTAAAAGAATCTGTAAAACTTTATAATATTAAACAATCATATTATTTTCGTTTAGATTGGTGGAATAATGAAGTAAAAAAATTATAAATGCAAAAGTGTGTATGTCTGTTTGTCTGTTACCTCTTCACGCCCAAACCGATGAACCGATTTTGCTGAAATTTGCTTTAAGTCCTGAGAAAGGACGAATTATACTTTTTATCCCAAAAAAAAATATGGTTCACGATAATCGAATTTTGGCGCAACGGAGAGAGTCATCTAGTAGATCGTATTATAAAATCTTTTCATAGTGAATAGGATTTACGCTTTACTCAAGCAAGTTACAATTTCAACTAGAAATTATTGGCATACAATAAGATACCAAGTACACGGCAAAATAAATAAACTCGGAGAAGGAATTTATAGAGACAGAGCAATTTTACTAAGACAAGAAAACAACATTAGAAATAAGAGTAAACTCTTCATTATAAGTAGGTCGGAAAGAGGTTTTAGTAACAAATACACCTTTTACAAATAAAAGTATTTAGTAGTAACACAACAAATAACTATACAAGGTCTGTTTTATTTTTCTGGCACATTGAAAAAGACACTTAAGAGCGCGCTGTGAAAACGCTAGCCCCGCCTACACACAACGCTATCCTCCAATCGTGATACAATGATTCCATGAATCGTGCTTCCGGGCAATGTACTTTAGGCTGCAGCTAATAGTGAACAATATCGCGTAACAACGGTTCCCGCATTATAGCACGTAAGTAAAGGTCGTAAGTCCCAAAACTGTTTTTTTGATGATTACTTAAAAACTAAATACAATACTAATACAATAATTTCCTTTAGCTATTATTTTATAAAGTGTGTGATTGTAGTAGTGCAAGTTATTTAATGATAGTAACTCGATAAGTGTAACAGATATTTGTTGAAGTGCCCAAAAAGATTCATAATCTCGAAAAATAAAACTATCGAGTCAAAATAAGTGAATTGTGTTTTCCGTTAGCTAAATATCAGATAAATATACAATGATTAAATAAATCTCAATTTCATTTGAGTCAATCGTCTTCCGGGATCGTAATACTTATTAGAAAACACAGCAAAATTGCACAGCCCGCTCTTAAAAGACTTAACGGCCGCACTCAGAGAAGTTTAATGATTAATCATGATTAAACTTCAATTTAAAGCAGAGTTTGACAGTTAATGTACATGGGGCTTATATAAAAATTTTGATTTAAGAGGGCGACTAACCCTAAAAATCAAACATCGTCCTTCTCTTTTCACACTCACGCCCGTCTTTCATATGCCAGGTGAAAAAGGACGACGCAGAATCATCGCCAAGTTAATTTTTAAATATACAACATATTTTTAAAAATCCGCCAGGTCAGTGTCTCAATGATAGAATTTTATACAATGTGTTAAAATATTAAATAGTTCAATGCACGGTTATGGCAATATATTAAAAATGCATGAAAATCAGATGTATCTTTGTGATTTTTTGTCTATCGAGAAAATTTTAAGATATCGTGATTTCGCTCAGATAAAATTCTTGGAAATATAATGTAGTATCTATGTTTAGAAATTGAAACAATTCGGGCCTTATTTTCAAGTTTAAAAATGAATTATAAAATCGTCAATTTTGGGTTAGTCACCCGCTTAAGTAATTAATATTCGTCTCTGAGTGCGGCAGTAAGACAGCGAATCTTGAATTGTATTAAGCTTAGATGCGTCATAATTATCTTTATTAAGTAGTTTACAATACTTAGGGATATCTATACCTAAAATATGAGAAGGTATAGTCTGCCTTGTATTCACTTATTTCAATGCCTGAAAATTAAAAGCTACTGGAGTGTTAAAAATACATAGGTAATACTTACCTATATTTTTTATACATTTTTTTTATGAAATAAGGGGGCAAACGAGCAAACGGGTCACCTGATGGAAAGCAACTTCCGTCGCCCATGGACACTCGCAGCATCAGAAGAGCTGCAAGTGCGTTGCCGGCCTTTTAAGAGGGAATAGGGTAACAGAGGAGGAGGGTAGGGATGGGAAGGGAAGGGAATAGGGGAGGGTAGGGAAGGGAATAGGGTAGCTGTTTTACGCCGGTTTTCTGTGAGAACGTGGTATTTCTCCGCTCGAGCCGGCCCATTCGTGCCGAAGCGTGGCTCTCCCACGTAATACTTAATACAAAAATATCATGCCTATGACGTACTAAAAGGAATTTACGGTGATCAAAGCAGAGAATAATATTTAGAATTGGTAATTACGTGAAAGGATGTCTTTACATAATACCTTCATCTCAACATACATCTTTCTGTCACAAGCCTCTGCAATACCAAATGTAAGTAATTTGAATTCGTAACAAATACATAATTCCTGTGGCTGTAATTTTTCCGCCTGTTTTCTTTGCTGACAGAATATTAATATAGAACCACGTAAACATGCCCCGACTGAGGAAAACGCACATAATTTAACATCAAGTTTTTCCGATAATAGCCCAAGAGCCAGCGACAGTCAGTTGCTTCCTACTGTCAGACCACTTCAAAGTCTAATACTTTAAGGGTGTCTGGCAGTGGAAAACAACTGTCAAAAATGACCGACAGTGGGAGTCGAGATTCCTACAGTTATCCTGAAGAAAAAAAAAAAAGATAAAAATTGAGCTTTATACTTCATCGAAGGTTAATAGGTAGGTACACCTTCAGAACTGGAAACTCCTAGAGTAACCGCGACCGAAACACCATTGTCGTCGTTTTACCTCTGTTGGAATCATAAACAGGTAAACTTTCAGCTTTTATAAAATGATGAAAGTCTGGCTGTCGCTGGCTCTTCGCTTATAAGTCCTAAATCTTAGCCGATTGGATGCCCACAACTCTTTTATTGCTCAGTTTTGAAGTCAAATGCACAGTTCGATTCACAATGAGTTTATGAGTCGAGAGGAATCCAACGTATCAGTTTTTTAAGAATCGCGCTGGCATAAAACCGCATAAAACTCCATGGCGCAGAGAAGCGCGGGTTGTAAAAAGTTTCACTGAAGAATTTTCTTTAAAAAACTTTCTAGCATTATTTTCTATGCGGACGTTTTCTTAACTGCTTTGTTCCCTTTACAATGGTGATCTATAATACTTACCTGCCTACGTTACGGAACAAAATAAGTAAAAAGGTTAAGAATGTTGTTAATAATAAAGGAAATTAAGTGTGTTCTTAATCGGGTTGATAAAAAAATAATATTACACAGCCGAACATAAAACCTCCCCTGTTCTCAAAAATCTCCGATAAATAATATCTAATATAATTATGCCATTGATTTTAAACTATATTAACTGATAGATGGTGCCTGTTAAGCTTTTGTGAATTAACCCTTTTTTTTGTTGAGTTATGAATGCAGTCTTGTTTTAAATGATCTAAAGAACATGACTGTATTCATATGTGGAATTTAGATAAAAAGTTTGTCGCAAGAAATCACCCCTTCTCATTTATCTGCGTGATTGACAGGTTTCCGAACAACTTTATCTCTGCCAAAATTCATCAATAACGTCTCGTCGGCGCTTCGGTTTACGAGTGGCAAGTATCGTTAAATTCCGCTGACGCCCTTGACAATATGAAATGGCTTTAAGGTTTATAACTTAATTTGATTCTAACATTATCCTACAGATAGCAGCATAATAAGAATTCTAATACTTACGTTAAACTTCTTACAAACAATCGTGGTTAATGCGAAGTACTATCAGAGCAGTTAATTTATAGGCAGATGGCGGACCTACATATTTTGGTCGCGTTCTGTCAAACCCAGCAGATGGATGACAACTTACATTTAAGTAGACATAATCCGACCAAATGATTTAGGTCCGTCAACCATATGAATGATGAATTGAAATGAAAAAATTCGAAAATCGGCCAAGTGCGAGTCGGACTAGCGCACGAAGGGTTCCGTACCGTTATTGAGCGAAAGTTGGCAAAAAATTGTGTTTTTTGTATGGGAGCCCCCCTTAAATATTTATTTTATTTTAATTTTATTATTAATTATTAAATTAAAAATACAATTAAGAATATTGTGAGTATTTCAAGTTCCTAGCTGCTACCATTATTGATTACGAGCAAAAAAGGCAAAAAAAATCACGTTTGTTGTATGGGAGCCCCCCTTAAATATTTATTATAATTTGTTTTTAGTATTTGTTGTTATAGCGGCCACGAAAATACATAATCTGTGAAAATTTCAGAAGTCTAGCTATAGCGGTTCTTGAGTTACAGCCTGGAGATAGACGGACAGACATCGAAGTCTCAGTAATAGGGTCCCGTTTTTACCCTTTGGGTACAGAACCCTAATAAGTAATTAAATATACAATATAATATAATAAAGGTAACCTAGACGGTCGATGACAAACCGAGTGCCTACTGAATTATAGAATAGTCATGCTCGTGGCAATAAGGTTCATGAAAGTGCTACATCGGCATTGTAACGGTGATCGTATAAGACGTGAACCAAACCTAAAATAAGTAACCAATACAAGCGATTACGAAGGTGTGGAGGCGCCCATTCCTCTATGATCGCTCATGTTTGACGTCGATTGTGAATGTTACACTGCGTGGCAACTGGCAATCATGGTTATTCAACATTCATCATAGCCCAATGTGAAGAGGGCTTAAGGAGCCTTAAGCTTAACAATAAAAAAATATTGATGACGTATCTACTCAGATCACAAAAAGGCCCCTCTTCACGTAGGGCATGAAAGATAGCCGTTTGATCCAACATGAGTCAACGTTGACAGCTACAAAAGTTTGCGAGTGTTTGTGTATGTCCGAATTGTTCAATACCAAACAATTTGATCTTTGATATAGTAGCACCTTGTTCAAGTCCTGGCACAGATTATCTGGGATAACCTAGGATTCTTTTGTTTTACAAAAATATACCCTCTTATTACTAATAAAGCTTCTTAAACATGCGTTCAACGTGTGAATAGTTAAACAGGAGTTTTTAAATTACACACACGTTAGACAGAGTCTATACAGAGAAATTTGTATGGAAATGACAGCATCGTTATACAGGCCTTATGTCAAAAAATGATTATTAGTAGAAAAAATCTTATGCACCCTCTATACACGCTGTGTAATTTTTTATTAGTAAGAGGGAGTGTCTCTGTGGGATACTTAATTAGTAATTACTATATTAATAGATTTAGGTAATGCATGTGATTTGTTACAAATATGTAGTATCAATTTTTACATTCAGAAGTGTAACGTGACTTTATAATTTGTTTTGAGTTTCCTATTGCCTAAGCTGGCACGTGTTGATTTAGTAAGGAACAATTTCAAGAAAAAATTAATTACACGAGAAAACTTTACTTCTCTTTTAATAGGTAGTTAAAATTCTGATTTTATCAATTAAAACTCTAGGAGTATATAATATATTTTAACAACTTAATATTGATTTATATTCTGTTAATTGATCTACATTTACATAATTAATTACTTTACAAAGGCTTGTATAAATAGATATGTTATATTAATAAGTAGGCGGACAAAATAATTGGGAAACACAAATAACAAAGATACTATAAAATGCGTATATTCAGCGACACATCCGTTTTACTTGGAGCTGGTGTACTTGGTGACGGCCTTCGTGCCTTCACTCACGGCGTGCTTGGCTAATTCTCCAGGCAGCAGCAGCCTCACAGATGTCTGGACCTCCCTCGATGTGATGGTAGACCTCTTGTTGTAGTGCGCCAAGCGGGACGCCTCCGCAGCGATTCGTTCGAAAATATCGTTCACGAAAGAGTTCATGATGGACATGGCCTTACTCGAGATACCGGTGTCTGGATGCACCTGCTTCAGCACTTTGTAAATGTAAATAGCGTAGCTCTCCTTCCTCTTGTGCTTCTTCTTCTTCTTGTCCGACTTGGAGATGTTCTTTTGAGCTTTACCCGACTTCTTTATGGATTTCACGCTCGCTTTGGGCGGCATGATTGTTTATAATCACAGCTGTTAGTTTTGTAGTAGTATAAAAATTAGGGCCCGTGCTTATATAGTAGCAAGCTGGCGACAACTGGCAGTGGACTGACGGAGTCAAATTCAATATGTCCGCCAATCGCAGACGGCTGTGCGACGCGACGAGTGAGACAGCTATAGTGAATATATCCCTGTCCCTCTCGTCCGATCGATAGAATACACGTCGCTACGTTCTCTACATAGAGCTCGTTTTTGTTTTGTTTAAGTTAAATGTTACTTAATTAAAGATTTTTCCTACTTTGCACAAAATACGTTTTCTGCATAATTACGTGTGACAAACTTTAGTTATAATAAGAAAGGGTTTATTCAGTTTTGTAGCTAATTGCAATTACGGTTTAAAAGCGAAAGGAAAGTAGAGATTTTTTAAATAATTTTTAGGCAGCCATATCGAAATTTAAGAAAGTTTGTAATCTTAGAGCCCCTAACCAATGGAAATTCGTCCGAAGCCATTACAAACGATCTCCGAAAAAGATAATGTAGACAAAAAAATGAGTTAAACTGTACCATATTTTTATACTGAAGAGTTGCCAATAATTTCGGCCGTTACAAAATTGTATAAAAAAATAGTTTTTCAAAACCAATAGAGCTCATCTAATAATAAATGTTCGCAGATCGATTTTAACTAGGTACATACTAATGAGGACTCTACATTTACATATTATATTATTATGATGAATGCGAAGTTTCTGTCAGTTTCTTATCGCTCTACGCTTAAAGGCGATTTTAAATCCCAGGACATAGATAATTTTTACTAAGAAAAATGAGGTTCCCGCGCAATAAATAACACAAAACAGGTATATATATATCATGCGACACATTTCTTTACAATTTCTTTAGAACAGATGTGTAGAAGTTTTGTGTCTTGTATGAGGTGTTAAAAACTTAAAAGGTCCCCCTCGTAAACTGTAGTGTAATACAATGAAAGCAGCCAACATAATAATATGACTCAACATGGCAAGGAGACCCCTTTTTAAAAGAAATTTCATTTAGGGTCGTAATGTTAATAACTAGATAAGTATTATTATCATTTCCTTAACCGTTAAAATGTAATAAGTTCAATATTACACCTTAAATTGTTTGACTTAAATTATGTTTTAATTCTGACTCATTAGCCTGAAAG
Organism: Cyaniris semiargus; assembly: GCA_905187585.1. Taxonomy (NCBI): domain Eukaryota; kingdom Metazoa; phylum Arthropoda; class Insecta; order Lepidoptera; family Lycaenidae; genus Cyaniris; species Cyaniris semiargus. The sequence continues at coordinate 8,430,055 of LR994561.1, read as the reverse complement.
AAAATTGAGAAATATTCGCAAAATATGAAACATTTGTAAATTATTCCGCGGAATAAAGAACAATCAATCATAATTTTCTGCTACGTTTTCTGGTATTTCGGTAATAAATAACTGTACTAAGCTGCTTAGGTTTAGGTCATAAGTCAAATGGATACTTCCGATAAATGCGATTCAATTTTCAGTGCCACTTTTTTGCAAAATTGAAACAATTCATCATTCATTTTAGTAATGTAATGTTCATAAAATGAAAACTTATCGAAACTACCTCGACGTTGTAGGTTTATACCTACTTATAAAACCAAGTCAAAACCAAAGTCTGAACCTACTGTTGCCAATAGAATTATCTAAAACCTAACTATCAATTAAGGCACCTGTATAGCCTAAGTACTCAAAGAATCTTGGAAACAAAAAAAACGCTAAGATAATCCATGTTATCTCCCTCTTCGTATTTGCAGCCAGAGGACAAACGTTGAAAGCAATGGCTCAAGTGGATGTTTTTTTTTTCAGGGACGGTAGTGGGAGTCGGTGTGGGCCTGACCCGGGACTGTTCGACGTTGATGGTGGCGCAGTACTTCAAACGGCGGCGCGAGCTGGTCGAGATCTTTATTGTCAGCGGCAGCGGCCTGGGCATAGCCGTCATGTCAACATTCATCAAGGGCGCTATAAGGTATGGGCACTGACCTCCATTATACAAGTACGCTGGACTAATGATACCCTTTGAAATGACAGCTGTTTTCTGTGCCTATTTGAAGCGGAATCAGCTCCCCCAGTGGGAGGGATAGAAACTAAATTTGACGTAAAAACACAGAATACAAATTACTCACGGACGTAAAAATGACGTTTGAAAGTCGTCAAATTTACTTCTCTTCCCTCTCACCGGGGGCGCTGATTCCGCTTCAAATAGGCACAAAAAAAGTGGGTATCATAGGTCTAGCGTACTTGTATAATGGAGGTCAGTGGGTATGGGCTTAACCAATGGGGGTTTTTAATATTCCGTTTGCCACCAGGTGCCGCTATGTAGCTTTAGGGTCTATCGTGTCAACCCGCTGTCATATGTCACGATATAGCTGTCATAATATTATGTATATTTGACACGAAAGACCTTACGGCTATATAGCTCCATCTAGTGGCAAATGAAATATTGAATACCCTCATTACTTACAGACTCGAGGAACTCACGGCGCCGCCCGCGTAAATAAAAAATTGCGCGGGAACCGTACCTACATTTTCTGGCAAAAAAAGTAGTCTATATCCTTCGCCGTAATCTACTCAATATCTGTGCCAAATTACATAAAAATCGGTCCAGTGGTTCGTTAGCGTGTTCAAACAAAGTCTTATCTTTATAAGTATATACTATGGTATGCATGATGGTAGTACCCAAAAATCTTTGTTTTCTTTTTATTATGCGTATAGATACTTACCCCACAGATTATAACGTTGGGACTTGGGTTACTGATGTTACCATTTAATTATATGCAATAAGGAAAAACAAAGATTTTAGGGAAATTGGATGGAGTATAATAAAACCAATGCAATGGGCTGTCGCTGTGTACATGTAAAACATCGAATTTACTTTGTTACATTCGTACGGTAGCATTTCCTCAAGGTAAATTTGTTTTGATAAAATAATTTGGCTTTTGATCACGGAATAATTTTCGTCTCTAATGAGTCGTAAGCGTGATCTAAAAAAAGTTGTACTATCTGAAAAATTGATTCATAACCAGACGGCGAGCCTACGTAACTTGGTGGGGGTTATGTCAAGCACAGCACGATTGCATTGACTTGTCAATTTCCATAACCCGAACAAATAATGTAGATGGTGGTGGGCACCTGGATATAAATCAATTTCTCTGATGGCACAACTCAATAGTTAACCAATGTTTCCTTGATTTCAGGGCAATAGGATGGCGGCTTGGTCTCCAGGCGGTGACTGGTGTGGTTTTCGTAACCTTCATACTCGGCACCTTCTACCGGTCAGCCTCATTATACCATCCTCAACGACGGGCGATATTGCACCTTAAGAACCAAAATAAGATAAAGAGGAAAATGAAGGACAAAAACAAGTCGGACGACAGACAACCGTTTTTCGATTTCTCCACTCTGAGGTCCAAAACTGTGAGGATCCTGCTAATGTCAACAGGGATTTCGGCTTTTGGCATCAACACGCCGATTTTCTATTTGGCCTATCACGCTGAAGAGGAAGGTAAGCTGCTTTAACAAATAACAAGAATGTAGTTTTAATTTTAGTTAATTTAGTGTATAATACAGATGCAATGATTTTGAAGTTGAGTGTTGTTTTGATCGCGGTAGCGAACGGTCGCCCACCGCTCAACAACACACGCAGCAAATATTAATAAAATTAATTAATATTTCGCGAATCGCGCGGCTCACAGCCGCTGCACCGACACCATGGCGCTCGTATCCAACGAGCTGCTGGCGTTCGTACAACACGTCGTCAACACCATGGACGAAGATAGCATCGTGCAGCTCTGCAGGTCAACCTACACCAGCGAGGAAATCTGCAAGGGCAGGCTGATGCCGTACGAAGCGTTCGGCAAGACGGCGCAGATGACGTCCCGGAGGAGAGACGTAAGCGAACGAAGCTTGCAGGACATCATCTCCCTGCTCAAGCAGACTAATCCTGCGGAATTGCCGGTGTTTGTGGCCAAGCAGCTTCACAAACTGCCGGCGGTATCGACGGACCACGTCAACGTCTCCAGCCTGCTCCAGAAGTTCAACATCATGAGGGCAGAGCTGGACGAGATGCGAGGTAGATTGGATGCCTCGGAATCCACCATCAGTGAGTTACGTAGTGAATTATTACAATTAAAAAGTAATAATTCATTATGTAGGTCAGCCGAGCATCCGATCGACTCGATAAATATGCGTCGCGGAGCTCAGCGCGACTCGCCGTTTTGCACGTCAGCGAAACCGAGTGGGTCAGCAACAGCCGCCGCCGTCAGCTCGCCGTCACCGCGTGACGTCGACACGAAATTGAGGCCATCGACTCAACAGAAAAATTATGCAAGCGTCGCTGCTTGCCCCGCACTGCCCCCGCGGGTAAAGGCGAGGGGTGCAAAGGAGGGCCGCAAGGCTGAACATCTTCGACTCGACAGGGACGAGAGCAGGAGGTGCGATGAGGAGGGGTTCGATCTGGTGGAGAGGAGGAAGAAGAAGAAGCCCACCGTCCGCAACACCGCGGCACCGCACCTTATGTGCCGAGCTGCGCCTGCGCAGCGAGGTGCCCGCGACGCCGTTCTACGTGTCGCGCCTGCACTAGTCCATAACGGTCGAAGACGTCGTAAACTACATCCGCGAGAAGACCACCTACACCTTGAGGGTGGAGCGTCTGCACTCTCGCCACAAAGTGAATTTCAGTTCCTTTGTGGTGAGAGTGCCGACTCAAGTTTTATCCATCTTCGAGGTGGAGGAGTTCTGGCCCGCCGGTGTAGTTTACCGGAGGTTCCGGGGGAGGCTCCCGAACGAAGCGCGCATCACGTCGCCGAAAGAGACTTTACGTGATAAAGTGTAGTGTGATTGTGTGTGTGAATGTGTAAATAATATATATTAGGATAAAATTGTTCGGCGTGCATCCGTTGTCTGATTGCCATAACACAAGTTTTTACTTAGCATGGGATTAGACGACGTGATGTACGCTACCTAGCTTTTATACTATTGTATATTATTGTATGCTTAATAAAGAATTTGAATTAAAGAATTTGAAGTGTACTCCTGATCTACCCATTCTTAAACTAATAGATCAATCGGTCTTACGGGCGCCAAGCATATTCGTCACTGACTGAATATCCGCACTATCTAAGCCTTACAGTATAACCTTACTACAGATGGGCACAATGTTCATAAACGTCCATAAAATACGACCAAAGCAGATGCGTGTTATCTCATCTACCTCTACATAGTCTTATGATAAACGCCACAAGTTTGCCCATCTAAAGTTAAAAGTTAACTCATGTCCTATATTTCTACATTTCAGGTCTAGGCGACACTGCAGCTTTACTCCAGGCTTACCTCGGCCTGGCCTGGGCAGTTGGCTGCGCGGCCTTCGGTCTGCTAGTTCGACAGAACTCAGCTGAATGCCGCATAGCGCGGCAGTACCTCACACAAGCGGCAGTATTCGTGTGTGGGTTGGCTACCATGGCGCTGACGGCTGTTGAAGGATCTTATCGAGGATACGTCATGTTCGCTTGGGTTTACGGTTAGTAGCTTATTTTAGTGTTTCCACTAACGAATAGATAGTAATGACAGCTTGATGGATTGCGAAATCCTCAGATAATAATAATAATCGGTGTGAAAAATCGTGAGTAAAGGTTAGGGCTCAAATCAACAAATGTTAGGTACTTCTTGATTGAAGCATAAAGTTGTAGTGGACAGAAACATTCATATTTTTTCCTAGCTCAAGCTCTAATCTCATCTTCAATCTCTTAAATCAAAGTCACGTCATGTTGCGCTTAAATCTTGTATATGAGCGGATCAAGATTAAATTTCAGGATACAGCTAAATTGCTCTTATTATGGTATAATATTCCAGGTATATTCTGCGGCGGCTACCACTACTCCTTGAAGATGTATACGTATGAGCGGGTGAGGTCACGCAACTTCGCTCGAACTTGGGGCTTCGTGCAGTGCTCGCAGGCCGTGCCCATCGCTATTGGCGTTCCTTTGTCTGGTACGGTCATTTCAGTTTCCAGAAAGTTGGTATTTCCAAGTAACATTCCAAGAAGGACATACCGTAAAATGTTCCTACTTTGCTCCTATAGGGTTAATTATGCTCCAATTCTTTAAAATGTTTTATCGCTTAATATGTCCAAATCGGTGCAACATTTCATTTAACTGTGAACGCACCCAAAACATCTTACTTATAAGTAGCAACACTGAACTGTCAAATTTTTCATCCGCCATTTTTTTCGTAAGTCAGGTGCAGCTGTAGTGCGAGACCTTAAAAGTTTGATTTTTTTTTTGTATTTGAAAAAGCTACTTCCATCTTGAAATCTGCATAGTGCATTAAGGTAATTATGTTTTAATGTTATTATGTATATAATCAGGTAAACGAATACGTAAATATTTCATTGGATTGCTGAGTTAGTCATAATCTAACCTCATATATTTGGTGCGCTCATATTTTCTTTGGTACGATGGGGTAACTTTGCGCCTGGAGCAAAGTAAACCCAAACATAAACCGCTCTAGTATTTTTTTTTTATTCACTGTAAGTGGATATTAACACATTAGTGGATATTATTTTGTTTCAGAAAAGATGCCAAGAAATTATAAAAAACGTGTAGGGTCGAGAAACTATAAAAATTACAGCTCCGAAACTCTAAGACAATGTTTGGCTTCCATAGAAAATAAAGAATTAACGCAAAGAAAAGCCAGTGAAAAGTATGGCATCCCACGCAGAACCATTATTAATCAGCTAAGACTCCAACGATCTAAAATGCCATCTAGACCTCCAGGCGCTCCAACAACATTTTCAAGTGAAGAAGAAGCCTTGTTTGTCGACTGCATTTTAAGATTGAGCGAGTACGGCTTTCCTCTCACAGTGTTTGATCTTCGCATTGTTATTAGAACATATTTGGAGAAAATTGGTCGGAGAGTTTCAAAATTTAAAGATAATTCTCCAGGTACTGAGTGGGTATCGAGTTTTCTAAAAAGACATCCATGTTTATCACAACGATTTGCGACCAACATTAAACGCAGCAGAGCAGCCATTGACAAGGAAACCATCACCGCATACATAGAAAACTTGAAAGAGGTGGTCAGAGACATACCGCCCGAAAATATATGGAATTTCGATGAGACTAATTTATCCGATGACCCTGGTCAAAAAAAAAGTAATAACGAAGCGAGGCGCAAAATACCCCGAACTTATAAGTAATACCTCCAAAAGCTCAACGTCTGTCATGTTTTGTGGTAGTGCTAAGGGAGAAATGCTACCGCCGTATGTCGTATACAAATCCAGACAACTATGGAGTACATGGACGGAACAAGGGCCAAAAGATACTAGATATAATAATAGCCCATCAGGGTGGTTTGATATGAATATATTTAACGATTGGTTTTTTACACAAATTTTGCCAATTTTGAAGAAACAAGAGGGCGCGAAAGTTATTATCGGAGATAATTTATCATCTCACATTTCCGTAGACGTCCTAAATGCCTGTGACAAAAATAATATTAGATTTGTTTGTTTGCCACCTAACAGCACTCACCTAACGCAGCCATTGGATGTGGCTTTTTTCCACCCAATGAAGGTAGCATGGCGAAAAATCCTGACCGAGTGGAAGGCAAGTGTAAAAGGTAGTCGAGAGCAAGTACTCCAGAAAAGCAGTTTCCCAGTTCTGTTAAACCGACTCACCGATATTTTAGACCCGACGCGGGAGGTAAACCTCGTTTCAGGTTTTCGAAAATGTGGAATTTATCCGCTTGATGCTAATCCATTATTAGAAAGGTTGCCTACAAATGTTGATAAGACTGCTTTGCAAGACTCTTTTCTACAGAGTCTTGAAGCTAAGAGGTTAGAATGGACGACAAATGGAACTACAAAAGGACGTCGCAGGAAATTAAACATCACTCCTGGAAAAAGTGTAACTGAAGAGTTAAGCACGCTTTTGGATAACAAAGAAAATGAAGAGTTGGCTCAGCCATCAACTTCAAAGCAACTATGTCGCCGTAGAGCCAGTAGCGAAACCTCTTACGCAGAAAGTGTCAACATGTCAGTTCATGATTCTTCCGATCTTTGTTCTCTTGGAGATTTAGAAAATCTTGAAACTAATACTGATATAGCAGCCGAAACTGTCAATAAAAATTGCATTTTCAAACCAATTGTGAAGGTGGTTGGGAAATATGTAGTTTTCAAATATGAAGGGGAAATGTTTCCTGGTAAAATAACAAAAATAACTAAAGAAGGGCCATATATCTCTTCAATGAAGAAGTCGCTAAAATCGTGGACGTGGCCTAAACCCGTCGATGAAATGCAATACGATTGGCAGGATATATTGGGATGTATTGATGTCCCTAAAAAAATTAGTACCCGCCGCGAAATATATTCCGTTCCTGAACTGACTACTTGGGATTTTTAGTTAAATGTGTCAAGTTTAAGAATTTTTCATTTTCATAAATATTTGTTGTTTATGTAGGTTTTGATTTATGAGAAGTTTATCTTGTTATTTCATTCCCTAGTTATTTTCGACTGATTTTTCTCCAGCTTTTTTAACCAAAGTTAGAAGTTAAGATTATAATTTAAGAATATGAAAAACCAATGAAACAAACTGATTTAGTCATTAAATTTAAGAATTAACATTATTTTTTGAAAAAACACGGTTTATTTTATTTTTTTCCCATCTTTCGACCATTGATACTATCAGAAAAGGTAAAGCGTAATATCACTGGAGCATAGTTTGTCTATGGAAAGTATAACTCTGCTCAAAAAAGCTTCTACAATGGACATTGCTTGTGAAATATACCCAGGAGCAAAGTTACCCAGTACCGTGGGTAACTTTGCTCCTTATTCATAGTTTTATATATATTATGAAATACTTCATTAAACTGATTTAACTTTAAAAATATGTTAGATGGCATATTATTCTTTATATTAATACATCTCAGTATATTTCATATTTCATAGTGTAAATAATATTCATAATTCCCTTTTTTTGGAGCAAATATTGGAGCAAAGTAGGAACATTTTACGGTAGGTAAAAGGGTTCAGTTTTTAAAAAACTATTTGTTAATTCTATGAGGTAGAGGACTTTTCCTGTAGACTATAGATTAACCCTCTTACTAATAAAAAGTTACACAGCGTATATAGAGGATGTATAAGATTTTTTCTACTAATAATCATTTTTTGACATAAGGCCTGTATAACGATGCTGTCATTTCCATACTAATTTCTCTGTATAGACTCTGTGTAACGTGTGTGTAACTTAAAAACTCCTGTTTAACTATCACTGACATCCATTATACAAGTACGCTGGACTAATGATACCCTTTGAAATGACAGACAAAGCGGAATCAGCTCCCCCAATGTGAGTGATAGGAACTAAATTTGACGTAAAAACACAGAATACAAATTACTCACGGACGTAAAAATGACGTTTGAAAGTCGCCACATTGGCGCTAATAGCAGTAGTGGGAGTATTTGGAACTAATACTAGTGATGACAACCAATAACGATTAAGCGGCCATTTGCAAGTTACGTCAAATTTACTTCTCTTCCCTCTCACTGGGGGTGCTGATTCCGCTTCAAATAGGCACAAAAAAAAGTGGGTATCATAGGTCCAGCGTACTTGTATAATGGAGGTCAGTGTTAAATATTCACACGTTGAACGTTTTTATAAGTAAGAGGGATAGAGTAAAGATACTAGATGCTACACTTAAACCTTAGTGTACTTCTCATTAAAACGATGGTCCTACAAGGCAAAAATAAAAACCTGCAGAAATACAGAATCAAACAAACGTGTCCCAGGCCTGTGTACCTGCGTATGTAAGACGCCTGGCGCGCACTAATACTATCAGAGAAGTTGATTCCTAGGCAGATGGTGGACGTAAGTAATTTGGTCGCGTTAAATCAAACTCAAACCCATCCGACCGATCACAATTCACAGCTAACATTACCACATGACGTAGATCCGCCAACTGCCTAGGAATCAATTTTCTCGATGGTACATTCAAACCGATTGGAGGTGAAAATTAAATATTGTTTATAAACTGTGATAAAATAAAAAAATATGTTTCAGGCTACATAAACGACGGTTGCGGCGGCAAGGCGGGGTACTACTTCAGCTCCACGTGCTCGCTTATCGGCTCTCTGTCGCTCTTCTGTATCGACCTGCATCGCCGGAGCGCGCACAAACACACCAAGTAAGTTAATCGTTCATACTGTCTTTGACTAACGACATATTTAGTTATTCACCTACTCTGAGGAATATTCCTACACTAGGCGGCAAAACTGAAATATAGCACTAGGATTAGATAGATACTAAGATACCTACTAGAATTACTATCTGCTATGGCATAATTTCAAATCACAACTACTATAATAATAACTCCTTAACCGATTTCGGTGGCGGTTGCCGGCTTCATTGAAAGCAGGACAGTTACGCAGGAGTAATTTTATAGTGCCCAAGTGTGTGCGCAGTACACAAGAGCATTCTCTACTCTCTTTACTCTCATAACCCAGTGAAACGGACGACCGACACGACTGGCGAGAGATCAGGCGCAGGACCGACTTTTTACATGCCCATCCGACGCATGGATCATCTTAATTGTCAGACAATCAGGTGATCAGCCTGCATTGTCCTAACCAAACTTGTAAATAACATGTTTTCAACGCGGGAATCGAACCCACGACCTCCGAGTCAAGAGCCACGCTCTGAACCACTGGACCACGGAGGCACAACTACTATTAGTGTATACTAACCTAATCAACTGTTAGGTGAGATCTTTAGAGCCTAAACCTAACTAAAAACTATGAAAAATTTCTCTATCATTGGAGAGTTAACTGAATAGTAACGTCACCTGGTGTTTCAGAGAGAACGGCGGCACCGCTAGCTGCGAGCCGGCGTGCGGTCCCACGCGCCGCAGCACCAGGGACAGGGAACCGCGCATCACCAGCAGTGCCACTACACTTGGTAAGCGGATATTATATTGATGTGGATCGGGTTATGTCAAGTCCTGCTGATAGGTGATATTAAACTTGACATTACCAAAACAAATAATGTAGATTGTAAGCCTATGAATAATTATCTCTGATGGTAGATATTAGTTACTTGGAACTTGGAATTTCTTTTGAAAACTACCACTGGAACGGCTGTCATAAGATCGCGGTGCTAAGGAGATCTTAGTCCCCCTTACAAGTCACAATGAGGAAAAACTCGACACAAAAGCTTCACTATCTTCAGTGGCAGGAAAATTAAAACGCCGATTCTCATCCTTCACAACATGCCATGTGCAACAATACTGCAACAAAGTCAACAGAAACACAAAACTATATCCTCCTATTCGATAACCATGTATAATTTTAGGCTGCCCTTAATATTGAAAACAAATTCAAAGATATTAACATCACTTTTAGATCTAGCAGGCGGCGGACGTTGCGGTGGTCGCGATCTGCTACTAGACGGCATTGGAGCTGGCAGTTTAGGCTCACCAGTACCACACGCACCTCCAGAGCTCACCTGCATCAGCGAGGAGGGAGGTCTAGACCTGGACTTAGACCTGCATCTCCCAGAGCACCTGCTAGATGACCTGGACTGCGGACCCGATTGTATCACTAGTTGCAATAAGGTAATTCCAGGGTATTCGGTAGTTTAGGCTGCCCTGAACACGTCCCAAAGCTCTCCTGCATCAGGAGGGAGGTCTAAACCTGGACTTAGACCTGCATCTCCTGTAGCACTTGCTAGATGACCTGGACTGGAGACCTGATTGTATCACTAGTTGCAATAAGGTAATTCCTAAACATTTCGTAGCTACCCTAAACGCGCAGGGAGCAGAGAGATACTATTAATTGCATTTGGAAATCACCCGGAGTGTCATTTTGCAGATGTGTACACTGTACACCTGCAAACCTAGCTGAATGTAATGTTTGATTAAAATGTTACAATTTACAATTTATTATGATTGAGACATGCCAATGATGTAAAGTCAAATTACGATGAAGCTGTCGAAACATTTACAAGAAGTCAACCAATCATCTTAGTAGAAAAATGCAGCAACTATAGGTCTACCAGAATCTGATGGCAATTTTTGACAGCAGATTTTTAAAAAATATCCTTGATCATTGGATAAATTTTTATATTTGCATGTTTAACAGATAGAATCAGCCGCTATAAGAAAAAAAAAAATGGATCAAAATGTTTTATTCCAATTACCCCCGTATTGCTAGAGTCATTTTATTTTCTCACTTTTTGCCATCAGATTCTGGTAGACCTATACTAAAGCTACCTATCTCTTAGTTTTAACTTCTATTCAATATGATATTACAAGGAAACACTTACGGATTTACTTCGCGGAGCACTTTTACTAATCCCGACGTTTCGGCTGCTTTACAGCTATTGGCTTATTCTATTCAATAATCTTCAATTTCCAGGTGGAGAACTACCTAATGCTAAGCGAGTATGAGAACAATCTAATTGCTGAGCTTCCCAACTTAAACGAGAAGCGCAACCGGCGCTGGTCTATCGTTCTCGCCAACAACTCCCCGCAACCATCCAACCCAAACAACCTGAGCCCAGAACACCGAAGTCACAACCCAGCGAAATGGGAGAAAAAGTGCAACAACCCGAACAGACTGATCACAGTGATCAACGAAGCGTCGTTATAAGCAGTGATACGTTGAGACAATAATACGTGTACGACCTATTTAACCTCATAATTTATTTGTTGTGTGTAGTAGTTGCATTTGTGTATTGTTCGGTATTATTTATTAAAATTACTATTGTATGATGTTATTTTATTTCGCATCCTAAGATACAATTTTTATTGTAACGAATCACAAAATTTCATACACGTTTTGACAATTTATGTTGTGTTTTGTGTCTCAATTTGTCGAGCTTTATTACTTAAATCAATCTAAGTTATGCATGGGTTACACTAGAGGTTAGTGTATTACTTTCATCTTTTATTTACTTCAGTTATTTCATATGAAATGACTCTGCTCATGTTTTGGACCAAGGTCTGGGTAGCATAGACAAGATATTTAAAGAAGGAAACAAATTAAGCTGCTAATAAAACAAAGATTACAAGAGGGTAATGAAATATATTGACATTTGTAATTGATAAGTAACACAAGCGAATATAACATTAACTGCACAATATTATAACCTATGCGGAGCGACAATGTCCTCTAAGAATTGGGCAAAACAACGCATCGCCTGCAGCAGCGCAGCGAGTAGGATAGAAAGAGATAAACTCACCAGTTTCTGGCTCTCTCTCTGCACGAGTTCGTTGTTTGCAACAGGAACTAAACTTTGGCTCGTTTCTACACTATTATCACAATCGTAAGCATTTGTACCGACGTATTCGCTCGTCGAATCACACTCGTCTTCACCCCTTACGTTTATCACAATGAAATCGTTTGGCTTATCAACTAAACTGGACACATCGTTCGAACAACTCGGAATTTCATTCCACACAGCACTAGTTAGGCACTTAGATTCCTTAGCATTACTTATTTTAACTATATTAATATACTTCAGGGATTCGTCGTTCTCGCCCGAAGACATGCCGCTGTCCTCGCCTGAGGACGAATCCGACGAGATGTGTCCCGTGTCCCTGTTTGAGTCCGTCTGGCCCAGGCTGCCGTAGTTCTTGCCTGGTGTGACCGTGCCCGAGACGGGCACGGCCTCGGGTCAGGACACTTTACCGTGGCCGATGCTCCCTTTTATTAGTATCGCACTGGAGAGCATGTCCTGTGTCCCGAATATGCTGCTGTCCACGTCTGATAGCGACGCGCTCAGGGAACACGCGTCGTCCAGTAGCATTTCTGATCGGAGGCCCTGGAAATTTAAGTTGTGATGTTAAAATAAGGAACGCACTAGAAATTTTGCTGATAAGTAAAGATTTTAGTGCAAATAAAATTCTCAATTACATTTGGTGCTGTATGACGGATCACGAAAACATGAAACTTTCACTCATAGAATTCATGTTCTAATTTTTTACCTTCTTTGTGCAATTTCCATTCTTAATGAGTATTACTAGACAAATGGTTTATCACTTTACATATTTTAAATATTCAACTTAGTTTATTGAATAAAAATCTTTTGAAATATCATACCTCAGCAAAATACTCGTAGTCCTTCTTGAAGGACAATATGAATACAATGAATATTGCCGTCAGAGTGTAGCTACATAAGGTAATGGAGATTCGACACACGTACATTCCATTGGAAGAATCTGGAAAAAACAATAGTTCCATGTTAAAGGACGAAATATAACTTATGCTCCATGATAAATATTAATATACAGGATGCGTAAATCATTAATTGTTAAATATTATAGTTTTCCTACTGCGCCGGTATTTCGAAACGCTTACGCATACATTCATTTACATTCTAGAATAAAACAGTCGGAACCTTAAAAACTATAATTTGTATAAAAGACGAGTTTAATATACAAATTCAATCTGTCCACTTCAGAAAATGCTCGAAAGGGGCAAGGTTTGTCACCTTCTTGCCTCTTTCCCAAAGCCGCAAGTTCGAATGCACTCATAGAGGTTTTATAAATACTTAACTTTAATTAACAAATCGACACAAAACCATACATTTCCTGTCAAATTGTCCATTACATTAAACTTAAGCAATCATTTAATGTCTTTGAGCGCGTTAAGAAAATGTCTAGCATCATGACATCTCATTTCATCCACTTTCGATTAATTTAGCAAATAAAAAATATTAGTCTCCAGCTGGTTCTGAATCGTTTGCAGTAATTAGATTAACCCACATTGCGTGTTGCCTCCCATTCCCCCTATATGCGTCACAAACTCACAACTCAACGCACACGGGCCACGGCATACGGCAACACGAGCGATTATTATCTCAACTCACTAATACTTTAGGGTGTGTAATGTGCATAATATGCATGTACCTACTCCCTAATATAGAGCTGTGGGAATATGCGTTGGGGCTGCAAAGGAAGATCTTCAGACCGAGCGAGGTGGTTTGCTCGGTCAGGCCGAAGCCCATGTGATTGATTTCATCTGTGGTATAATATATTATAATTCATACCAACGCACTTAGAAAACTTCGACAGCGCGATGCAGGATTGTAGCGCTAGTTGTGGGTAAAGCTACAGAGCCTTAGACATTATTCACGCTGAGATACTTTGTTTTAAGCATTGTATGGGAAACTTTGTAACGTTGGGGCATTTCACAAACAAAAAGTCAAACGTACCTCTTTCAGCGCTGCTACTTTTTCAGTAAACTCTACCGTGTGTAACAAAATTAAGTGATAATACTTTAGGGTGTGTACGTGTTCCTTGTAGAGAGTTCACTGTGAAAGTAGCAGTGCTGAAAGACGAATTTTTTTTTTCACTTTTGTATGGGCAAGGGCCCGAGCGTCACGAGTTTCCCCATACAAAAGTGAAAAAAAAAATTCGTCTTTCAGCGCTGCTACTTTCACAGTGAACTCTTTATAAGGAACACGTATACACCCTAAAGTATTATCACTTTTTTGTTACACCTGCATGCAATAATAATTGTATACTTAGGTAACACATTTTCAGATCTCAGGTGCATATTATGGACGCACGTACGGTGATGGAAAACATAGTGAGGAAACCCGCACATGGTTAGTCCCAGACGTATTGACCTGCTCAGTGCTCATTCTTTTGGAATAGGCCAACAATGTTGCGAGAACGCTATTCGTGCTTAGGCAAACATAAGAACATTAAATATCTAGTCCCAGCCTGAGACTCCCAGGCACTACAGTATTTAAGTGTGGTTATTTCGCTAGAAAAATACTGTGTTAATCATCCACGACGGATGGAAAAGCCTTGTTTCAAGTATTCACGTAATCATGATTCACGATGAGCTAAGTTTAATATGCTCTGATTAGATTGATGTAATATTATCATCATACATTACCATATCTTAATATCATTATTCATCGATCCGCATGATCTCATGACTTAGGGGCTGATTTTTACCACATAACAGCTATGTAATGCGTTTTGGCCTGTTAGCTTAATCGACAACCATAATAATAATAATAAGCCTAGGCCATTCATAAATCTAATGCCGTATCCACACATGCCGCCGGCTTATTTTTTTTATATTTTTTTTTATTTATTTATTTATATCAGGCTACGTAGGCCCATACAATATATACCTTAATAACTAACATACATATAAATTATATATACTTAATTTTTTTTTTTTGCCTGCTTTGCCACCGGCTTTCAGACTGCCTTGCCGCCGAAGCCGGCGGCATGTGTGCAGTGTGGATAGCCGACGGCTGGGCCGCCGGCCGTGCCCCCGCTATAAGCCGGCGGCATGTGTGGATACGGCATAAACAACCAACTTTATAATAATTACTAGCTGTCCCGGCAAACGTTGTTTTGCCATATAAAGTATTTCGCCCATATTATTTTATTGAAGTGACTAAATAAGTATGTCACCATGGCAACGTCCATCGCTATCCCGTCGGACAAACAATGGTCGCCGTCAGTCTCGAGTTGTAATAATTATATACTATTATTTATTCAATAAATGCACTTATCAATATAAAAATTAGATGTTGTCCGATTCTCCACCCTAGCCGATATGCTCGCTAAGATTCACGAAAATCGGTCGAGCCGTTTCAGAGGAGTTCAACCACGCACACCGTGACGTGATTTTATATATTAGATGTAGCTAGAAGAAACAAAAACTTCCAAAAAATTTGAAGACGACTTTCACATATTATTATAATGTAGCTACTAGCTATTAACGCATGCGTTCTAAAATTACTTAATAAGGCAAATGTAATATTAGAACGCATTTAATGAAAAGGCTAGACGTCCAATAAGCTAGCTAATATAACAAACCGACTGCAACATAATATAAAACATTTTTGGAGATAAAAATCCATAGTAATATTATAAATGCCAATAAGTGTGTCTGTCTGTTACCTCTTCACGTCCAAACCAATTTTGCTGAAATTCGGTATGGAGATACTTTGAGTCCCAGGAAATTACTTATAGTACGGGAGCCCTAGAACAATTTTTTTTTTATTACTACAGTCCATATTTTAGGACCATCAATTCAAAGTATGAAATCCTTTCTATCTCTGTTAGCTACCACTTTCGAGTTTTTCGCAAATAAAAATGTTGTTCGTCTTATCAAAATGAAGCAAGGTACTCACAAAAAATTAGCTTGATAGTAATCATATTATACGTGGGAGAGCCATGCTTCGGCAAGAATGGGCCGGCTCGACCGGAGAAATACCACGTTCTCACAGAAAACCAGCGTGAAACAGCGCTTGCGCTGTGTTTCGCCGAGTGAGTGAGTTTACCGGAGGCCCAATCCCCTACCCTATTCCCCTCCTTTTCCTCCCCTATTCCCTTCTCTTCCCATCCCTACCCTCCCCTACTACCCTATTCCCTCTTAATAGGCCGGCAACGCACCTGCAGCTCTTCTGATGCTGCGAGTGTCCATGGGCGACGGAAGTTGCTTTCCATCAGGTGACCCGTTTGCTCGTTTGCCCCCTTATTTCATTAAAAAAAATAAAAAAAAAAATTGTTCTAGGGTACTATTAGGATAGTTTGTATACCAGAAAAATGTGCAGTTTAAAATTACTTTCTTACCTTCAGGTAAAATCGAAGACACCGTGCCGAAAGTGGCCATAACGGTAAGTACGAGGAAGCTCACGTTCGCTAGACATTGTCTCAGCACCGACAACCGCTTGTCGTAGAACAATGTACAGATATATCGCGTGAGGATGCACTGGAAAATATATAATGCATGTTATAATTTTTATGAGCAAATTGTCTGCTGCACTAAGGACCTGTTTCACCACTTCCTGATAAGTGCCGGATAGGCTATCCACAACTTATCTGAAAGATACTCCATACTCTATCCGACACTTATCAGGAAGTGGTGAAACAGACGCTTATAGATAAAGAGCACGCTTAGTTTATATTAGAGTTTCATACAAAAAAACCGCCTAAACAAGGCGCTAAGGCCCGTATTTTTGGTCAGTACTCAAGATGCATCTCGGTCTCAAGACAGGGTACAGGCTCTGTGATTGGTTGGCTGTCAAAATTTGGACCAATCACAGAGCCGATCCGCGTCTTGAGACCGGGTCGCATCTTAAGTACTGACCAAAAATACGGGCCTAAGTTTATATTATGTATGTAGTATACTGTATACATGCTAATAGAGCATGCAAATGCATATGCTGAAGTCTTTAATCTTTGAATAAATACAAAAAATTCATAGCATGTTAATATTATAATGTCGAGTAATTACTTCTGAATAGGATACGAAATGTAATTTTTAGCATTTCGGAGCCTATTCAAAAACATTTAACGTAAAATACTTGCTTTATCTCTAAAGGTGTTTAGCGCTGATTTGGGTTTAACTTATCCATATATTCATGAAAACTCTCCTATTCTTCGTGCTTATGAAAGATATAAAATAACCCAAGGTTAATTTTAAGCCCAGATCTGCGCAAGTAAGCGGGACTCTTTTAATTTGTTGCATTTCTACGTATGAATCCATACTTCCATACTAATATAAATATAAAGATTATAAATGCGAAAGTGTGTCTGTCTGTTACTTCTTCACGCCCAAACCACCGAACCGATTTTGCTGAAACTTGGTATGGGGATACTTTGAGTCCCAGCCCCCAGGAAAGGACATAGGCTACTTTTTATCCCGGAAAAATGTACGGTTCCCGCGCGATAAACGAGTTTCGGCGCAACGGAGTTGCGGGCGTCATCTAGTTATTTATAAGCATTCAAGATAGCCATAAATTATAATGTAGAAATTCTTAGAGTACGTACCTGCACCCATAGGTATAAACTACCAAATCCGCATATAAAAATATTAACTGCTCTCAGACAATATTCATTTACCTGGAGAAAAAAAATACAGTAAGTAAACAAGCCTTCTTTTGACCAGGTACACTGTAAGTTGTAACCAATTCCCAAGATCCCATCCAGAAACATTCCCTTACAATAAAATTTTAAAATTAACCAGCAAATTGCCTTAGAGCGACCGTTCAGTTTTTGAATAATAACAATTTCGCTCTTTTGTAAATTAGATATGTATTGTCTAGAATTTTATGTTTGCTGAGAGGGAAATGAATACAGTATTTCCTAGTAATATTATCACTAGTTATTGTTACCTATACTATATTAATACCTCGATAGTGGGAATCGCAGACACAATAGATTTTCAACTGTAAGCGGCAGCCGGGTGCCGCTAGGGGTTGATGGGTTAATATTATAAAGCTGAAGAGTTTGTTTGTTTGTTTGTTTGAACGTAATAATCTCAGGAACTACTGGACCGATTTCAAAAATTCTTTCACCAATGTATAGCTATTTATAAGATGTCCCTGGGTGCTATCTAAGGCTATGTATGTACCACGAGCGGAGCCGGGGCGGACCACTAGTAAACTATGGACACTCGCAGCATCAGAAGAGCTGCAAGTGCGTTGCTGGCCTTTTAAGAGGGAATAGGGTAATAGGGGAGGGTAGGGATGGGAAGGGAAGGGAATAGGGGAGGGTAGGGAAGGGAAGGGAATAGGGGAGGGTAGGGAAGGGAAGGGAATAGGGGAGGGTAGGGAAGGGAATAGGGTAGGGGATTGGACCTCCGGTAAACTCACTCACTCGGCGAAACACAGCGCAAGCGCTGTTTCTCGCCGGTTTTCTGTGAGAACGTGGTATTTCTCCGGTCGAGCCGGCCCATTCGTGCCGAAGCATGGCTCTCCCACGTATAAAAAAGCTGCAAAAAATCTTATTTATACTGCAAGATATCCAGAGCAAAATATACCTACGTCTTTTTATTAAAATTAGAACCTCTCATATGTTTTAGTTTTTAAATGGTTTCAAGAGCGTTTTACGTCACGCCTCTTGATCAGCGGAGAGTAGAGACCTTGACTTCGTGTGTTTAAAGCAACGAAACGAGTAATGCAATTTGCAGGAAATATACCGGTCATTTTACGCAAGTTATAGAGTCTAAGTGATAACGCAATGCACAAAAAAGTTATATTATCATGCCTTCCTAATATTATTACTTAATCAGGGCCGTATTTAGGGCTCCCAGTTCCCACACATAACTGAGCATTCACATCGCAAATATCTGCGACAAAACTCATAATAAAACCAAAATGCGATGCGAATTCGCAGTTTTGTGCGCGAGCCCTTGGAGAATGGTAAATGGGCCTAGGGCCTACTAAGGCCTTCAAGAAAATACTTTGAAAGAAATTAAATATTTGAATACCTCTTGTTCTTTACCGCATATCAAAAAAACTGTTTTATTTAAAAGAATATAATGCTAAGGAGCCTCCAAACCATAGGCGCCGGCAGAAACAATTTCCAAGGGTTGCAGATTTTAGTTTTCTGTCTTTTCTTTTCTTTTTACTTTTTACGAACAAGTGTCTATTTACGTCAACAGAATACATTTAGTGCCGAAACATTACGATGAACACAATGATTTCCAATGGACGGCTTTTTATTTCAATAATTCCTGTTAATCCCGAGATTCCCAAGGGGTGCAAGTACACCACCTGCCACCCCCCTGCCCCCTGCCGGCGCCCATGCTCCAAACCCTAGTAGCTCTGAGGCTACTTAAAAAAAATAGAGAAAGATTTTATAGACGTGAGATTGCCTCTTCTGTAGGAATGGGTCAGCTCAACCAGGAAAACATTTTTTTTTTATGAAATAAGGGGGCAAACGAGCAAACGGGTCACCTGATGGAAAGCAACTTCCGTCGCCCATGGACACTCGCAGCATTAGAAGAGCTGCAGGTGCGTTGCCGGCCTTTCAAGAGGGAATAGGGTAATAGGGGTAGGGATGGGAAGAGAAGGGAATAGGGTAGGGTAGGGAAGGGAATAGGGTAGGGGATTGGGCCTCCGGTAAACTCACTCACTCGGCGAAACACAGCGCAAGCGCTGTTTCACGCCGGTTTTCTGTGAGAGCGTGGTATTTCTCCGGTCGAGCCGGCCCATTCGTGCCGAAGTATGGCTCTCCCACGTATATACATTACGGTATTGTAGAAAACCGGCGTAAAAAACCTTTGCGTTTTGTCGAGTAAGTGAAGTTACAAGGGAGGGGACCCAAGAAGGGTGCTAGGGGTACAGGCTAGTGAGTAGGGTACCGGTTTTTACGAAATAAACTTCCTAGGTTTTCCATGATTGGGCTCTTGCATTTGAGCATTATTTCCGCGAAAAAATAATCTTCATTTTATAAAAGTAAGCAGAGAAATATACTTACACATTATTTTTTTTATAGTCGCAAGGTACGGACATCAAAATCAAAGAGGAGCTACAATTTACAAAGCCCTATAACATACTGACAATAGTTTTGTTGCATTTTAGAAAGTCCAAGCTATTAGAGCAGAGATTACGAATGACTCCAGTTTAGTAACAACATTCATCTGAAGTTGTATAAAAAAAGTGACGTGCATCAGTGAACAGATATTGTCAATTACAACATAGCTTTAGTAATATTTTTAATGATGTACAGTGGCGTAAAGAAACGTACAATTAAATGTGTATTGCAAGCTGTTATTATTAAGCACTTTTGAGCATTTTTATTGATTGCAGACTGATTGCAGACCAAAATAACACCCTCAACAAAAATAAAATAATACACAATAATAATACCCTTGGCAAAAATTTATACAATTTACAATAATTATTAACGATACTTAATACCTCGATCTTGGGAAACCAGACACAATAGCTATTCAATCTCAAAGCTATTCAGTCTATTCAAAATCAGTTATCGCGGCCCACCTGGGTCGCTTGGGAATTGAAGTGTTAAATTATAAATGCAAAAATGGTTGTCTGTTTGCTACCTCTTTATTCTTAAGCCTCTAAACCAATTTTTTTTTTAATCCTTCGATCGCGGATTCTTGGAAATCTATTGTAAATCTATTGTTCTCGCAGCCCAAGTGGGCCTTATCGGAGTTGAAGGGTTAAAATATAGGGCCTGGTAAAGAATTAAGGATTCATCCCAGAAAAATGTACCATTCCTGCTATAAACAAGTTTTGGTGTGACACTGTCACGATCAACATCAAGTATAAAATATTATTAGTAACATACAATAGACACTTACCTTAAATGACAATAATATAATGTAAACCAGGAAGCCCAATGACAAGAGAGAGGCTGAGAAGGAAGCGATCCGGTTGGCGAAGGAAGTCACATTTGGGTTTTGGGTTAGTGAACCTAGTATGTGGATTTGCTGGTATCTATCGTAGATGATTTTCCCAGCTGCAAAAAAGTTAGTATGTAGCTTTTTATATTAGTATAAATGTAGGATGGTATATTATGTTTGGGTTAAATGTATGTTTTTACATGATAATGCCATTGGTGTTCATTAATAATAAAATGATATAAGTTTTTAAGGTAAATTGAGAATAATTGAAAGTTAGATAGATGATTTTTTTTACTCCAGTAAACAAAATATGTATATTTGATATTATGTTTACGCAGCAGTTAACTATATGTACCTTGTTCTGAAGAAACTTTATACAAGCAGGAGCAAAGGTAATTTCTTCGTTTGTAGACTTTACAATAAACAGTAGATATTAGAAACCAATTATTATTAGGTATTGACTGGTATTGATGAGAAACCTATAAAGTTCACTTGCATGCAAAACATCAGAAATAATAGGAATTGCTTACCTAATATTCCACTGACACTATACAAGATTACAAGTCCAGAATTCAAAAAATTTGCTTCTTTATTATACTTTAACGAAATTCTGAAACATAAACATTAATAAGTGAAGGAAAGTGAAAGGAGTCTGTCTTAGCAAAAAGAAACACAAATACTTATAAAGTGATACAACAAGATACTAAAATTGAGCCACATTTTCAAGATTATGACTTTCAATTCATTAAATAAATTGTTTTTCATTTGTTTAATAATGTTGCTCTATACATAATAGATACCCTTTTTCCGGATGAGTATACGTCCAAACTAAAATCACTTACGAATAAATATATGTTGCGATGAATACAACTAGCCCACATCTAAAAATTAACATATTAAGTTAGAAATAAATCCAATAATATTATTTTAATTATAAAAATAATAACAACAACGTTTAACATCAACCGCCAACTGCAGTTTTCTAATAAAATTTTGACGTTTGTAAAATTTTTTTTTTTTTTTTTTTCTTATTATGGCACTTCGGCTATAAAACCATGGCCAGTGTCGAGTAAATGGCGGGAAACAATGTTCTATTATAGTGCAATTTTTAACATCGTTTTCATATATCGTCAGGTCTAATGTCTAGTCAAAGTCTAAGAAAAAGTCAATACAGTCAAGGAGTCAAGTCGGTCGATTCAGTAAAGTGGTAGACGCTTTACTGAAACTTTCGATGGAGTTTTGGAGGGAACACAAAATAGCACGTTTCCGGATATTACATCACTTTCCTACACTTGTGCATGAAAACGAATATCTAATGGTTAATATCCTACCAATATTACATATTAAAAACCCAGTTAACACAATTTTAGGAAAATAATACAAAAACACAACAGCACTCTTTCACATTCCCGGCAAAACTCCGTTTGAAAATTGGCTATGAATTTTGACAAAAATTTGACACATGTTTTACGTCAAAATGACGTTGTTTTTTTTTACGCATAGGTTGAAGATGAAATAGATTAGATGATTAATACATCGACGAAAATTATTATTCCTCAGGAAATAAAGAGTTGAGTTTCTACTTTCTGGCTTCTGCTTTACCAAGCACACTGACCTCCATAAAAGCCTCCCGCAGACAGGCGCGATAATATCGCTAGCGATATTGCGATAATGCGTCGCGAATCGCGATTCCTTGCACACAGCTGCAATAGGAGTGTAGACTATTTTAGGAAATATATTTATTTTACAGATGTACATGTGTTACACCTAAAAATATATATAAAAAATAAATACAATCTTATTTAAATTAAAAAGGTCACTTATTGAATTTCGTTTCAAAATTTCCCGCTAAAAGGCTAAAGTCATCATGGCGTCGCTATGACGTCACGGTCCTCCAAACAACCATAAACAACAAAAGTCTTTGTATGGGTTTGACATCGAAATGTCACTGTCATACACAATGTTTTGGAGATCGTTACGTCACATCCTGTGATGGCTGTTTGCGATCACGTGATATTCCGGATTAAATAATATTTACTTTTTATTAAATAAAATAAAAAATATTATAAAGTCAATGAGTAAAAATATGTCATTTTCGGTAATTCTATAATAGAAACTCTCAAAAAAACAATAATTTGTGTTATATTTCGTTTACTGTCTACACCCCTATTTTATCGTCCGATATTTCTTACGAAAGAGCGCCGCGCCGCGACCAGTGCTGCCAACTCTTCAAAAAAATTCCTCCTAAAGCAACTTTTAAAACCCACTCAAAGAAAACTCCCCAAGAATATAAATATTTATCAATAATTTGATATTAGGGTACGTTCCTCAAAATTATCAATGACGTCATTATTTTTGCTTATGCAACTCTCAAAATGACCCATCTTAAATGATGGGTCGAAGTGGACTTTTTTACATATTATGCAAAATAATTAGTTCATTTGAATTTGATCAATAATAATAATAAAACTTTATTTTCTCTAATTATTATAATAAATATGATTATATAAACATGATAAAAATTTGACGACCTCTGTGGCTGAATGATTAATCTCAGTGTTAGATAGCACATTAATTATCGAGGAAGGCTATATTTTATCACGCTAAGACTAATAGAAGCGAATAAATAGAAGAAAATGTGGAAAAAACGGGGGAAATTATTTGAAAGGGCTTATCTCACGAACTACTAGAGCAATTTTTCTGTTTTTTGGGTCAGATAAGAAGTAGACCACGTGAAGGATCATAGACTATTTTTTTGTAGACTGATTTGTCTGTGAAATATCTAATTTACGCGGGCGAAGCCGCGCGGAACGTCTAGTGATATTATAAAAATCATAAGATAATATGTACCTGTAGTATAAAAGTATTAAATATATTTCCGTTGTCTGGTATTCGTAACACAAGTCCTTCAGGTACTTAGCACGGGGCCAGACTGACGTGGTATATATATATATATATATATATATATATATATATATATATATATATATATATATATATATATATATATATATGTAGAGAAACGATGCCGAAAATTGTACACAAGAATATTGTTTTCCCGCCATATTTTACTTGACACTGGCCATGGTTAAAAAGCCGAGTGCCATAATAAGAAAAGAAGAAAAAAAAAATTACGACGCCCATTTTGGGCGTTTGACATTGGTTTGACAGATGAAAGGATAATATATTCGACAAGGCTTTATATGGAGTTTTGCCGGGAATGTGAAAGAGTGATGTTGTGTTTTTGTATTATTTTCTTAAAATGGGTTGTTTCCTTTTTTAAATCTCCACCAGACGGCGCGACGGTAGACACTTCTAGATTTTCTATTGGTTCCCCACTGATCTGAAATTATCTGCAGGTTGGCATCACTGACTACATATTGGTTGTGTTTCTAAAAATTTCAGTGTACTGTCAAGTGTGACATAAATAAAAATATCAGATTCTTAAACCTAAGCGATTATTGGCCTAAGCGATTAAGCCAGTATACTGGTAATAGTTTAGGAACACGCTGACATAATAAAAACTTGTCAAACTGAAAACTGACATCTGAAAAAGTTTTGGCGGCCATGTTACTTTGAAACTTCTTTTACTTTTTATTGTTGGTGTGGTTTTTATTATTTTTTCCTAAATTGTGTTATTTGGGTTTTCGATGTTCATTATTGGCAAAATATTGGCCATTAAATATCCGTTATCGTACAGAAGTGCAGGTAAGATGTTGTCAAAACCAAAATTTATAATTCCTGTGACATTTGGTGTGAATAACGATAAATAGGGCTATTTCTTCCGTGAGTTTTAACTAAAATATCGTTATAATAACTTTATTATTCTATTCGTTGGAATATCATTGTGTCTTTTTCAAATTGAAATGTATCAAGTTTTACATTCTTTTGCCCAGTTTTGTAGCAATTATTGATGGTATTACCTGGTATTACCGATAGTTGTCTACCCATACGCCATCTATTTACTAAAATGGAAACTGTTTGACAATCAATTTAAAAAAATAAGAAAATGCCCCATTGTGTTAATAGGGTTTTTAATGTGTAATATTGGTAGGATATAAACTATTAGATATTCGTTATCGTGCACAAGTGTAGGAAAGTGATGCATTATCCAGAAACGTGCTATTTTGTGTTCCCTCCAAAACTCCATCGAAAGTTTCAGTAAAGCGTCTACCACTTTACTGAATCGACAGACTTCACTTCTTGACTGTATTGACTTTTACTTAGACTTTGACTAGACTTTCGACCTGACAATATAGAAAAACGAAGCTGAAAATTGTATTATAGAATATTGTTTTCCCGCCATATTAATACTCGACACTGGCCATGGTTAAAGCCGAAGTGCCATAATAAGAAAAAAAAATAAAGGCTTTATATTTTATATCCTCTCATCTGTCACGAACTGTCAAACCATTTTCGAATTTTTTTCAATTTCTAATTACCTACTCTCATTAAACTGATTAAATTATCTAAAGAAATTACCATGAAAGCTATATATAATTTTTATATAATTAGAATTTTTTACAAATAAGCTATTAGTCGCAAATACACATAGTTTTATATTTGAAACAAGATACTAAATCGGTGGTCTGCAAAGTAGAAGAAGAACTTTTGAATAGTTTTAGAGTAAGACGCCCATTTTGGGCGCTTGACAGATGAGCTAATATGAATGTGTCAAACTGTCAATGGGCGCCAATGAGGTTATATGATAGGAGGGCGCCTTATATTTTGACAGCTGATAATGTTACTCTTTCTAACTAACGATTCAGTAAGTTGGGTTAAAGAGAAAGCTCATATCGGTGTATAAACGTCAAAAGCATGTAATGTTATGTCCTACCTCCCAGGACATAACAAAGGCGTAGGTCTGCATATTTCATGTTTAAAAAGTGATAATAAAAGTGTTTAGTGAACGTTTAATGCAATATCTTGTTGGGTTTTGTGGTTCCGCTATATAATAAACCATAAAAACGGTCAAGGAATGCCTCAAACACGTGGATTTAACATAACATACGTAAGTTTTCAACAACATTTTTTGGGCTTATCAATCGGTATTTTTGTAAGCTAAAAAGAAAATTTATAAGTTTAATAATCCCTTAATCATGCTGTTTATGGTATTAGTGATAAAAATGTCACATCAAGTAATAATTTCGCTACAAATATGGCATAGCTTTTTACGTGTACTTTAGGGATGCACCTTGCTTGAAGTAGGTGTGGGATATATACGTGGCGGCCAAAGGAAGATCTTCCGACCGAGCGAGGTGTTATGCTCGGTCAGGCCGGAGCCCACGTGATACATTTCAGCTGTCGTATATATACCGACGTGCTCAGAAAACTTCGATAGCGCGATGCAGGAATGTTAGGCGAATTGTGGGTACCGCCACATCACTCCCCCCCGAAGACCGGAGGTCGAATCTTGAAGTCATGTCGCTTGAGTCGCCAGTGCCAGAGAGTTCCAGTGAGTCGGAACTGTTGCAGTGAAGTCCCAGTGAGTCGGAACTGTGATGCTGCTGCACGGGATCCAGTGAGTCGGATAGCTGCCGTGCGGGGCCGATGCTACGTGACCAGGAGAGATGTGCTCTGCTTGCTGACCGGTCGGTGTAGTGAGAAAGCCCGTTGATGCCGATGCGGAGTCGCCCAGGCCGCGGTACATTGCAGCTAGTGGACGAGGTACCCGATGAGGCGATGCTGGCTGGCGCGGTGCGGAGGGGTGGGGAGTGATGATGATGAAGGAGGGCGGCGGCGTGTTCTGTCGAGGGTCACCAATGTGGAATAATGCGTATGGCCACAAAGGAAGATCTTCCGACCGAGCGAGGTGTTATGCTCGGTCAGGCCGGAGCCCACGTGATACATTTCAGCTGTCGTATATATACTGACGCGCTCAGAAAACTTCGATAGTGCGATGCAGGAATGTTAGGCGAATTGTGGGTACCGCCACATCACTCCCCCCGAAGACCGGAGGTCGAATCTTGAAGTCTTGTCGCCTGAGTCGCCAGAGCCAGAGAGTTCCAGTGAGTCGGAACTGTTGCAGTGAAGTCCCAGTGAGTCGGAACTGTGATGCTGGTGCACGGGATCCAGTGAGTCGGATAGCTGCCGTGCGGGGCCGATGCTACGTGCTGACCAGGAGAGATGTGCTCTGCTTGCTGACCGGTCGGTGTAGTGAGAAAGCCCGTTGATGCCGATGCGGAGTCGCCCAAGCCGCGGTACATTGCAGCTAGTGGACGAGGTACCCGATGAGGCGATGCTGGCTGGCGCGGTGCGGAGGGGTGGGGAGTGATGATGATGAAGGAGGGCGGAGGCGTGTTCTGTCGAGGGTCACCAATGTGGGATAATGCGTATGGCCACAAAGGAAGATCTTCCGACCGAGCGAGGTGTTATGCTCGGTCAGGCCGGAGCCCACGTGATACATTTCAGCTGTCGTATATATACTGACGCGCTCAGAAAACTTCGATAGTGCGATGCAGGAATGTTAGGCGAATTGTGGGTACCGCCACATAGGTATAGTATATAATATTATATCGATATAAATATTGTCATGGACTAAATGTTTTTTTTTCAGGATTTGAAAATGCTTCAAAATAAACGACGAACAGAAATATTTAGACGCAAGTTTCTTACTCCCTTATGAAGACATCACAATATTGGGATTATCATTTCAAACGAAAGTTTGAAACAATGATTTTATTGAAATAAAAAAGTTCTAACGGAGAGTAAAATGATTAACAGCTCTCACACCTCCCCCCTGTAAGTGCTCAAATCGTTACTTGGATCTACTTTTTGAAATTTTATCCTGGCATTATTCTTTTTTAATGAAATGTAAAATTTTAATAAGGTTAGGTCGAATACCAGACACAATAGATATTCAGTTGTTATGCGGCACCCCTGGGTTCCGCTTGGGGCTTGATGGGTTAAGTATGGAAAACTTACATAAAGCATATTATTGCCCCGTATACAATATTATATATGTATATATTTTATAGTATTAAGTACATTTAATGACACTAAACCAACTATTTTTTTAGGTTTTTGGAATGCTTCTAAAGAAGAGTTCAATATGATGGTGATGACGGAGAGACCTATAATGACGATAATATTATTTTTAAGTTTAGATTATAACCGAGTATTCTTCGAGGTGGTGAGATGGAGTGAGGAGGGATGGTTTAAGTGAGGAAAAAAACTTCAAAAGCTGCGACTAAGAACATATTCAATAAAACCTTATGTTTGAATATTTTTCATTTAATTTCAAATTTTTAATATGTGTGTAAATATATTATTCAATGTGTCCTAACACCGGTGTCCGATCCTTACATGTTATGATGTATGGCATATTTTATTGACTGAAGGATCGGACACTGGTGTTGGGACAGTGGACACATTATATTATTATGTGTCCCGTCACTAGTATCCAATGCTTTTTTACAAAATTATTGCATAATAGTTAAGTATAATAAAGTATATTGGTTCTAATGTAGTTTATGTAAAAACTGTTGATTTTATTGATATTACACTCCAGACAAGCCTTTGTGGCTTATGGAGTATACAATATATTATGTATATTTTTAACTATTATATTAGAGTGTAATTATATACTTAAATATTTTATAAATAAAATAATATCTTTTCACCAAATTGAAAGCTACTTCTAATTTAATGAGTATAATATATCCTACATTGAACATGCGGGTCGAATAGATAACCTCTTTTTTGATGTCGTTTAATAAAAATCTATAACATAAAATTATGGTCGACTATTGGTCGATAGCTGTAGTCTAATTTTATATTTTTATCGATATACAAGCAGATATACGCCCATCCCTACACGCACACTACGGCAATTGCACACAAGCATAAAATGGCCACGCGCGCTGGCGAGCTAAGAAGCCATCTACAACTTGGCAAAGAAGAGTGTGGATTAATTAATGAGGGCGCTTTTCTTTAAATACAGGCAACCCTACGCTTCACTTTTGACACAATATATATTAAAGTTGACAAGTAATGTAGTGTTGTCATAAATAAAAACTCTTAGTTCCAGCTGTCACCGCGTCAGACTCTTCTTTGCCAAGCTGTACCTATATCCTTAATCAATAATCTGTGATGGGCGCTGCTGCTGGTAAGGAGAACTGTCAAAAATGACGTTTTTGGCTATTTCTCCAAACCGCAAAATTTAGTTGTCTGGACGTATAAAGTACCCGCAGAGTTACATAAATAGACTTCCGTATTTTTTTATAGTAATATAAGGTGTGATCTAACCGGGCCACTTAGGTTTTTTAGAAAAAATTAATTGTAAATATAATTAAAATAAATTTAAAGGTCGAAAAATTGATTCCCTGGACCTGTCCTGTCCCCAGAATTCACCATAAATTCCCAAAAAAATATCATAAATACGATGAAATTCTAATTTAAAAGTAATTAAATCTTTAGAGCATGAACAAAATATTTATAAAAAAGTTGTAAATTAACATACATATCGTTATATTTATAGAAAAATTCATTTTAAGATTTCGCTCATTTGGTACAACAACGTCGTAATTGCCTATTTTTTCAAAAATGAGTTAATTATGTCATTATGTTCCAAAAGTATATTTACACCCGGAGAAACATCAACCGTAATGTTTTTATGCGTATTTTCCGCGATGGAGCGCGAGTGTCATTGTTGAATTGACCGAAATGGCGCCATTTCTGATGCTACAACGTCCGGACAGCCAGTTGCGCGGGGCGCCCCGCTGATTGTGGTTGTATTTGGGAGCTACAACGTCGTAAAGGTAAATATGACATTAAATCCGATAATTTTTGGAGAAACTACGACATAATTGTGTAAATTATGTCATTGTAGCTCCAAATGTAATATTAATTGATTATTTAAATGACTTTTTTTATAGGTAAATGACTTTTTTATAGGTAACAGGTATAAAAGAAGACTAAACTTATTGTTACTTTTGGCATGAAGCTACGGGAGGTGGAGGAGCCATGGAAATTGGTTACTGTATTTTGATTTTTTTTTTTCAGATTTTTAATTTTTATGTATTTGTATGCAGTCAAAACTTTGGAGATCAATAAAATTACGCATAAATTTTTAATAAGAGGTCATACTCAAAACGAAGAAGATAATATATGTAATTGAAAAGACAATGAAAAACTAAAAAATCTGGTGCAATTTATGTACGAGTACCAGATCAGTATGTACTTAAGTTGAACTTAACACTGGCAAAGATCTTGAAGGGAATACGATTAAAACTTCAGATATAAAGGCTATTGAATTAAGAAAAGATAATGATGCAGTATACAAGTATAAACTTAAGTATGACGATGACTAAATTGAAGCTGAAATAAAATAACAGAAACTAAATTCTAAATAATTAAAATTACAATTTTTAGGACTTATTGGAACAAAAATCACAGATTATTTGGCTACCTACTTAAATATTAAACTAATAAGTAGATTATTAGTTTAATATTTAAGTAGGATAGGCAAAACCTTTTTTAATTATTTAATTAAGTACCTGGTAAAATAGAAATAACCTCCTGGTTTTGAACTGATTTAAAACTTACATAAATAAATGGTGAAGCTGATTTATTAATCTACTTAGTTTTACTTTGTCACAAATGCAAAATCCCCTAGCGTATGCATTATTTCTTAAATTTAATTCTGAAGAAACAATGACGTATTTACATACATATCATTATAAGAATGCCTATAATTTAGGTAATGTATGATGTACCGAAAAGTCTGGAACTCTAATAGAAACAACACAAATAAACCTTACTTTTAAATTGAGTCGGTATATAATAAGTCTTCCCAAAAAGCCATATATTGGATTCAAATCTTTGATTGTGTCTCCTGTAAAATTTGTCAAAGTGTAATTACGCCATTGTTGCACCAAATGAGCGATTTGTCCTGGCTCACATAGTGATTCCCTATACGCTTCACTTGGAGGCTCGTACATCCCTAGTTATAAGTAGCACGTAGTTGCGGGTACGCAGGGGCGGGAGGTTCGGTAGCCCTCTAAACATCATGGAAGGAGGTCACACAATTCGTTGCTCCGTTTCCGAGTTACAAAGGAAAATATCTGATTCCCTCACCCTTGGTTCCTTACACAATTGATTCCCTATTCGCTAATTACAATGTCATTTCCAAAGTTAAGTTTGCTTAGACACGATGTAAACGACGATAATGAGTATGGTTTTTAGTTAGTCTATTTATAGTTTAACCTACATGCACAGTTTTTGTACACCTCAGGAAAAACTAACTTTTTATTGATTCCCTCTACATACATTTTGATGATTCCCTGGGTATTTTAGGTAGGGAATCAAAATCTTTTACATTTATTTATCTAATTGGTACATATCTGTTTATTTTTATTAAAATAAATTACATTCTCTTCATATTCTGATACAAATAAATGACACCAATAAGTAAAATATATAAAAAAATTTTTTCTTAAAGTCAAAATATTTCAAATAAATTCATTTTCAATTAATTGTATTTGGTTTTAACGAACAAGTTTAGTTTGTAGTCAATTTTATACATGTTTATATTTAAATTGAACATGTTTATTTAACTGAAAAAGCTTTTTTGTATAAGCTTTGTTGATTCCCTAGATTAGAAAAATTTAAATCAAAATATCTTCTAAAATTGTGAAGTGAAAAAGGGCCCAAATAGATAATTATTTTTATAATTCACTTAAGAATAATATGTAATTATTGATTTTAAAAAATATGCAGAAATAAAAATGTACCAGGGAATCAACTAAATAATCCAAATCCGGAGAAATGCCCTTTTGTATGATAGAAGCGTTAGTTCCTTTTCTCGCCACGTTCATAAACAGCCTTAACGAACTGTATACAAGTGCGGTTGTATGTTTAACACACAGAATCAGCCGCTATAAGAAGAAAAACGGATCAAAATGTTTTATTCCAATTACCCCCGTATTGCTAGAGTCATTTTATTTTCTCACTTTTTGCCATCAGATTCTGGTAGACCTATAGTAATCTGTGGGCTAATATTTAAAAAAAGCATTAAATTTTTGGCGCTGAAATCCGAATTTTGACTTTTGACAACTTGACTTTTCATTCGATAAAATTTGTTTGTGTTGTGAACGAATGTTGTTTTACTTACCTACTTATATCAAAATAAGATAAAGTTACTATTGTAAGTTATTATATTTAGCTACTGATATTGCTGCTTATAACATTATAATACATAAAATATAAGCAGTGCATAATATACAAACTTCGAAGTACATTATCATAGTTTAACCTCATTTCAAAGGTTTTTTTTGCAAGAGTTAAGAATTGTTTTCAGTCTAGACTTAAAATAATTGTGCCTTTTTGAAATAGAAATGTCCAGCTTACAACCAATTCATGCCCTAAATCTGAGTAAGTATAATTGAACCGATTTAGTTTATTTTATTAACCAAATTATTTCTGCTGCACTTCTATACTCATGTTATAACTGTAGATTCATTAGCCACTGGTCAGTGGTTATTAAGTCGGGACTTAATAACCACTGACCAGTGACCAGTGGCTAATGAACCTACAGTTAAGTAAACTTGCTATGTATTCCAAAATTCATCAAAATAATCTTTCATATTTTTTTAACACAAGCATTATAATGTTTATCTAGTTACAAAATTAAGTGTAAATATTAAAGGGTAGAAATTTCCAATAACAATAACCCCAGGCCCAAACTAATACAATAAGTTATACAATGTTTTGGCTATGTCTTTTGAGTAACTTTTGTATATTATATTTTTAAAAGCCCTGTGCCACTGCTGGGAATTTTATAGCATAATATTAGAAATTAGATATTATTTTAATGTTTTTGGCTACAAATAATAAAAACTAAGGAATCGTAACTCCCATACTATTACCGTTTTAAATTTGGTTCCTTTCAATCTGTCATGTAACGTCAGCCTAGTACCGCTCAAGGCCACCTAAATATTGCAAATGTATTGAAATGTATACCTAAGGTACACTTTTTTGACAAGTATTGTGGAGCATGTTTTTTGACGGAGTTACTTTTCCTTAGTTTTTATTATTCATAGGTTTTTGGGTTATTATCTAAACAATTAAGAAGTATAAATATTTTTATACTAAAAATTTATTTTTAAACACGTCACATTTGATTGTTTAAAACAAACATTTTTTTTAAATCATGCATTATATTAATTAAGATAAAATATAAATAACATGTTTTTAAAATTATAAATCATGCTTATCATTTTAGGTTCAGTGCAACAACAGGCATTCATTAAGTATTACAACACCCTGCCAGAGGTAAGTCAAGTTTTGTTATTCACTTTAATATGTTCAAAATAGATAATACTGCTTTTTATGTATTTTTAGTTTATATTTGCCACCGTCTTTAGCAAAAAAAAAACATTAACTTCTTTTAAACCATCCAGCAACAGTGTCTTTGGCACCCGTAAACTTGTTCCCTACTGACTTCCAAAATCCAGGTTTTTCCGTAGTTACCACAGGTTCGGGAGGAATCACTGACTCATGTAATCTGCCATTTTGTTCTTCATGTGCTTGTAACGTTGGTGAAGATCTACCTTCTGCATACAATTTTCTTTCTTGTTGTTGTTTATTATTTGGTACTTCATGTGTGAAATGTTGTGTGTGTTCAAAATCAAATCCTTGATGGTGCTTATTAACTTCTCCAAATGTTTCTAATTGCTGATCTTGCACTTGTTGCCCAAAATCATCTAATTGTTGATCATTGGTAAGTTGCTGTCCGAAGTCTTCTAACTGTTGATCTGTATTTGATTGCTTAAAGTCTTCTAGTTGTTGGTCAGTATGCTGTTGCTTAAAGTCTTCTAATTGTTGATCACTGTTCTGTTGCTGTCCAAAGTCTTCTAACTGTTGATCAGTATTTAATTTCTTGAAGTCTTCTAATTGTTGATCATTGCTTTGTTGCTGTGTAAAATCGTCTAACTGTTGATCAGTATTTGGGTGCTTGAAATCTTCTAATTGTTGATCATTGTTCTGTTGCTGTCCAAAGTCTTCTAACTGTTGATCAGTATTGAGTGTCTTAAGGTCTTCTAATTGTTGATCATTGTTTTGTTGCTGTCCAAAGTCTTCTAACTGTTGATCAGTATTGAGTTTCTTAAAGTCCTCTAATTGTTGATTATTGCTTTGTTGCTGTGTTAAGTCTTCTAATAGTTGATCAGTATTGATTTTCTTAAAGTCCTCTAATTGTTGATCATTGCTTTGTTGCTGTGTAAAGTCTTCTAACGGTTGATCAGTATTGATTTTCTTAAAGTCCTCTAATTGTTGATCATTGCTTTGTTGCTGTGTAAAGTGTTCTAACTGTTGATCTGTATTTGGTGGCGTGAAGTTTTCTAATTGTTGATCATTGTTCTGTTGCTGTCCAAAATCTTCTGATTGATGGCCTGAATTTAGCTGCCTAATCCAATCTTCAAATTGTTGATCTGCATTTTGCTGCATGTAATCTGTCTCTTGATCAATTTTTTGGTGGTTTGATGGTTTTGAACTAAGCAGACTAGTATTTTCAATTCTAGTATTAACTTTGGGTTTTTCGTTGTAATTACTTCGGTTATATTTTGTTTCGCTTGGCACATTTTCAAGACCTACAACACCTAAGTCTAAGGAATCTTCAGTAGTAGTTCTATCATAAGAGTCTGCTTTCTGTAAGCTTTGATCTAAATTGTGATATTTGGTTTCTTTGTTTTTAATAACTGTGGAACTTGGTATACCTTTATCCTTGTTTTGTTCAGTTGATAACGATTCACTTGTTAGATCTTCGGCACCTATATCACCACGACCCACATCAACTGGATCTACCACGAGTGATTCTTCTTTATCTTCATCAATATTAACATTCTTCTCAAAGTCTAACTTAGATTCTGTTTGTTTATTTACTGTTTTTTCAGTGGATTTATCGACATTAAATTGATGTTTATTTTGCGTTTGTTCAGTATTATCGATTTTATCTAATTTGTCCCAGAAGTTGTGAATTGAGAAGTCTTGTTTATTACTTTCTGCCATAGTTTGTGTTGGAACTAAATGTGGTTCCTGTTGCATTGTAAATATATCTCCATTTGAGTGCTGGTTATTCCAAAAATCAGAGTAATGCTTGTAGTGAACATGTTCTTGCCCAAATGTATTCCATGAGTTTTGGTAGTTTGTATTGATAAGTGACGCATCTTGTGAGTGATGACAGTTACTACCATGTCTATGTCCAAATTGATATCCACCTTGTTGTGTATTTATATTGTTACCAAACGAATTAAAATAATTTTCTCGTTGTTTGTTGGCCAAATCTTTAAATAAGAAAAAAAATTGTCATTACTTATTATAAATGTATATATTGTCTAGTGATTTAATGCAAAATTAGGTATAAGTTGCTAATGGGTATGTAATTTGTTTTATTAATATTGTTATTAATCTAAATAATGTGATATTTTATAGGGTGTAGATATATAAAGGTTTTAAAGCATTGAAAATAAAATTTTAGTTAGTATGTTTAACGTTTTATTTAGATCGAGTTCTTGTTGTGTTATTATTTTTAAGTTCTATTCTTATTAAGTTTAACATTTTATTAATTTTTTCTGATATATTTATAATTATGGTATAATAATGTTGTTAAATTAGGTTATTAGGAGGGCAGTGATAAGTTAATGAACACTTGTTAATATTGTGTAGTTATATTATTTACATTTCATTAAGTTACTTACGTTGGGAATATATACTTTGCATAAGTTTCCAGTTCTCAAATTCTTGGTTAAACATATCATGCATGTTGTTATACTTGTTGCTTTGGTCTTCGTGTCCAATATGTTGGTGGTGATGATCATGATGTACGTGATCCCCGTTATTCCAACTATTTTGAGCTTGTTGTCCAACATTTTGGTATTCACCCCATGTGACGTATCGTGGGCGATTGCTGACACTTTCTTGGGTGTTTGGTGATTCTTTGTGCAAATCAAAATGTTTCACATTTGGTTTTTGCTCTAAATCTTCGAGCTTGTCCCATGAATTTTGTGGTTTTTGTCCTACAACTTGTTTGTCATTTTTATTTTCTTTTTGTTGATCCAATACTTCTATTTTGTCCCATTTTGTTTGTGATTGTTGACTTAAATTGTCTAAGTTGTCCCACACATTTTGACTTTTCTGCCCTAGATCTTCTTGAGTCTCCCATTTACTCTGTTGCTGCTGTGTTAAGTCACCTACATGATCCCAGTTTTCTTGTACTTGTTGACCCAAGTTATCTAAATTTTCCCATTTCTCTTGAGTCTGTTGCCCCAAATCTTCTACATCCGCCCATTCAGTTTGGCTCTGTTGCTCCAAGTTTTCTGTATCGGGTTTGTAGGATCGAGCAACTCGAATATGGCCATTGACGCAATCAATACTGCAACCACTGGAATAACCTTTTTGAGATTGACTGTAATGTGAACCATGGTGCGATGATGATTGACCATAATTCTCTGAAGCGGCGGTGAATTTTTGTGATGACTGAGCTTCGCTTCCACCAGCACTGCTGCCAGGTACAATAACATAAGGGTCTCCTTGCCTCTCCCATGCCTTGTGGTATGAGTAGGAGGACTGGTAATGCTTAGGCCGAGAGTTTATATCTTCAACCATATTACCTGCACCGATCCCCGCGTGCAAATAGTCTTTTGAATGCGACCCTGCAAAAGATGAATCCAAGTTTTGCGACTCAGCGGTTAAGCCGGAATTGTATCCCGATTGATGAAACGACGATGCCTTGCTACCAGTGCTGTATGCGTTTGAATGAGCACTGCTAAATTTGTTTAGCTGAGAACTGCTGTGGCTATTAACGTCGAAGTTATCGTGGAGATGCAATCCTTGTGATACTTGTAAATTTTCGATGTTTTGCGGGAAAGGGTTCTCCGTAGGGGTCGCAAACGTTTGCGTGTCATGTTTCTCCCATTCCTTTTTGTACTTGTAAGAAGATTCGTAGTGCTTGACTACGGGTTTAATGCTTACGACGTGACCGCTGCTAATGATCTCTGCATCAGAATTTAAAGAGTTTTCGTCGTGTAAATGTGCGTTGTAGTGGGAGGCGTCGTACGTCTGAGAGGAAATCGGTATTGTGACTTTCTGGCCCGGTCTGATGTAAACCTTTGTAGGAACACTGCTAACGTATCTTCCTTTCGAGTTGTATCCATTGCTGCCGGAGTAATAATTACTGGCAGCCTGCTGGTCGTATTCGCTTTGAGTCATACCGCCGTGCAGGCTTTCCTCTCGGTGTCCTCCCATAACGAGATCAGACGAGGATTCGGCAGACGAGTGGTGACGGTATCGCGACCTTTCGATGGCACTCTGCGATTGGCTGCTGCTGTATAACGAGTCGCTCGAGGCGTGCTCGTGTCCGAAGCCCATATTCGAAGCGGCTCCGGAGCTGGACGATAAGGACGAATGGGAGCCACCGAAGGCGTGAGATTCGTCGAAGTTGCGTCCTTTGAGGTTACTCAAGTCGTACATTCCCGAGCCGTATACTCCTCTGGAGCTGCCCGAGGTGAAGACACTGCCGGTACGCTGGTTCGCCCCCGTTCCCAGTTCCCCGTCCACCTGTCTCACCAGGGAGCTCATTTGGTGTTGAGCCAGCAGGTCCATGTTGTGAGCGTGCTCGTAGTTTCCTCCCATGTTGCCTCTTTGAGCGCCGTAGTATCCAGCTTTGGAGCCATCGTCGGAGGAGCTTCGTGAATATTCGAAATCCTCCTTCTCTCTGTACTTTTCTGGCTTAGCGATCACTATAGCCCCGATCGAGGCTAAGAGGATTAGGAGCCTCATATTGATATCGCAGCAATCTGAAATCGAAAACAATACAAAACTTATTCGGTTGTCATTAGTCGTTACTCGTTAAACTCATGCGTTATTACAGGTTTAAATTAATAAACAAAACTTAAATGTTTCTTAATAACATCGATAATAATAGCTACAACAGTATTAAGAATGACGAACGTTACGTAAAAAATCGTAGTGAGCTAAGCAATCAACTTGACATTTAATCTGGCCGATACGATAAGTTTATGTTAACTTTACTACGACAATGACTTTGCTTTGAACTTGAGATAAAACGACTAAAGAAATAATTTATTATTATGATAATAACAGTTCAGCTTCTGATCCTATTTATTTTTTAAATGGATCGACTGCGGATGCAATTAAGGGTTTCATAAAGGATTTAGCTACATAAGTAAGAGCAAAACAATATAAAATAGCGAAGAGTATCAAAATCAATTTTTAAAGATATAAAACTAGCTGTCCCGGCAAACGTTGTTTTGCCATATAAAGTATTTCGCCCATTTCATCAAAATAGTTTAAATAGTTTAGGCGAAAATCATAAAAGTTTATTGTGCGGGAACGGTAAATTTCCGGGACAAAAAGTATCTCAATAGGTACCAAATTTCATCAAAATAGATTTGAATAGTTTAGGCGAAAATCATAAAAGTTTATTGTGCGGGAACCGTAAATTTTCCGTGACAAAAAGTATCCCTTGTCCTTTCCCGAAACTCAAAGTATCTCCATACCAAATTTCATCAAAATAGATTGAATAGTGTAGGCGAAAATCATAAAAGTTTATTGTGCGGGAACCGTACATTTTCCGGGACAAAATGTATCCTTTGTTCTTTTCTGGGACTCAAAGTATCTCTATACCAAATTTCAGCAAAATCATTTTTAGGGTTCCGTACCCAAAGGGTAAAAACGGGACCCTATTACTGAGACTTCGATGTCCGTCCGTCCGTCCGAACGGTAATAGCTAGAGAGTTGAAATTTTCACAGATTATGTATTTCTATTGCCGCTATAACAACAAATACTAAAAACAAAATAAATTTAATATTTAAAGGGGGCTCCCATACAAAAACACTCATATTTTGCTTATTTTTGCTCTATAGTGGTACGGAACCCTTCGTGCGCGAGTCCAACTCGCACTTGGCCGATTATTTTTATTTATATATTATAGATTTAAATTTAAATTATCCAAAATTTCTATAATTTACTTGTGTATGTATTAATGTAAAGTAAACAGACCATCATTTATTTCAAATTGTCAAACTTAAATTTTAAGAATTTTCCTCATACTATATATTTATATATTATATATATTTAATAATATCATAATATATATTTCTTTCGGTTGCATTCCAAAGAAGAAAACACATTATAATATTCTGTACCATAAAACATGATTCCCATTTCTGCATATCTTCTTCTAAATCCCAAAATACCAAATATAGTTTATTAATTTATAAAAATGTTAATTTAATAAAATAAACTTTATTTACATTAAGCATTGTTTGTAAATAAAAAAATATACTTAACAAAAAAAAAAAAATTAAAAAAAACTTACACAAATGTATGCTGATGTAACGTACTATTCTTTCTTCACGAATGCGGTCGTACTGTGATGGTTCGCGATTGAGTCGTATATTTATTGAGCTTTAGCTTATATCAGTATACGATAACCCGACAGGTCATAGTCAATCGTATTCTGAGAATTTCTGCGACAACACTCCGCTAATTTTAACCGACCAAATCATGTTTGTAGCCTTCGTAAGGACGACTGATAGCTGCAATGTCCTTGTAAAGCTATGTTGTTTGGAAACGGAAGCGGGAAGCTTCGGAAGAAGAAGAATTCTAGGATTTCTAGGATTTCGCCTTATAGGATGAGTGCGAGTCGGACTGATGCACGAAGGGTTCCGTACCGTTATTGAGCGAAAAAATTGAGTTTTTTGTATAGAAGACCCCCTTAATTATTTATTTTACTATAATCTTATTATTAAATATTAAAGTAGAAATATAATTAAGGATTTTGTGAATATTTTAAGTGCCTACCTTTTGCCATTATAGATTACGAGCAAATTAGCTAAAAAGAATCACGTTTGTTGTATGGCAGCCCCCTTAAATATTAACTTTATTTTTAGTATTTGTTGTTATAGCGGCAACAGATATACACAATCTGTAAAAATTTCAGAAGTCTAGCAATAGCGGTTCTTGAGATACAGCCTTCAGACAGACAGACAGACGGACAGACATCGAAGTCTCAGTGATAGGGTCCCGTTTTTACCCTTTGGGTACGGAACCCTAAAAACTAAAAAAAATAAAAAGGGCCTAATAGGAGTAATAGGTGCTATTTTTTTTGTCTAGCTGTAGACAAACTTTATTATGATGGTTTTGTCTCTCTTTTTAGGGTTCCGTACCCAAAGGTTAAAAACGGGACCCTATTACAGAGACTTCGATGTTTGTTCGTCTGTCCGTCTGTCTGTCACCAGGCTGTATCTCAAGAACCGCTATAGCTAGACTTATGAAATTTTCACAGATTGTGTAGTTCTGTTGCCGCTATAACAACAAATACTAAAAACGAAATAAAATAAATATTTAAGGGGGGCTCCCATACAAGAAACGTGATTTTTTCGGCCTTATATGCTCTATATCAATAATGGAAACAGTTAGGCGCTTGAATTTTTTACAAAGTCCTTTATTATATGTGTACTTTAGTATTCAATTATAATATTAAAATAACATAAAAAATTGAGGAGGGCTCCCATACAAAAAACACTATTTTTGGCCTATTTTTTCTCTATAACGGTACGGAACCCGTGTGCGAGTCCGACTCGCACTTGGCAGATTTTTTTCTCCTTTTTACAGGTGATGTAGGCAAAACACCATAATTAATTATTCCTTTAGTTCTAAGTTTACAAGCTATCAAAACAAAACTTAGGTATTTATAATTATACTCGTGTACATAATATAATAAATATTATAGTAAGCCCAAGAGATGAACTATTTAGTATTGGTATTGGGTAGTATTTTAACAATTGACACCATCATTCTGACAGGTGTTTCAAATTATGATTCAAAACATGACTTCATAGTTCATTTATTTTTCATTTAACAGTCATTGGCGTGGGTGACCAATATCTAGTAGTAAGAAATTGCTGGAAAAAATATAAACATTTACCTGTATCTTGCGGGTCCACTTACCTATTCAAATACAAAGTTTAGTCTTACTGTTTTATTGAGAATTGCTGAGGTACTTAGGGCATCGTAAGAAAAATAATTTCATGGGAATACATTTCGTTGCACCTACATCCTAAATCCTAATTTATAGAAATTAGATTGTAGTTGACCAAAAATATGTTTACTTATTAGGAAGGTTTTAGAGCAAACTATAAAATATCTTCGTCGGGAAACCCAACAAAAATAAACTGTGTTAAGTTCATAAATCAGAAGATAAAAAGAATTCTCGAGGATGTATTTAAATCACAATAATATTTTC
Source organism: Cyaniris semiargus (assembly GCA_905187585.1). Classification (NCBI taxonomy): domain Eukaryota; kingdom Metazoa; phylum Arthropoda; class Insecta; order Lepidoptera; family Lycaenidae; genus Cyaniris; species Cyaniris semiargus. The sequence goes on along the minus strand of LR994561.1, from coordinate 8,388,970 downwards.
TTATGTTATTAATTATTATTATTATGATATCAAAACCTCCACATTGCTCTCAATAAATGTAGGATATTAGTTCAAGGCCTTTACCGAGCAAAATGCAGGAAGAAAAAATAAAAAGTACCTAGATATAGGCACCTAAGCATACAAGTTAAGTAAAATGTACTTAAGGCCATCCCCCGAGCAAACGACCTTGACCATACATTTGACACGTTACCGAGATCGCACAAAAATCCTATTTTTTTTTACTTATCTTAGTTCAAAATTGATCTAAAAAAAATTTAAAACGGGGAATATGTAGTTAATGAAATTGTCTATGTATTGTCGTGTGTTTCAAATAAACTTAATTTGTAAATACTAGGGAGATGCTGAAAGTATGTTTCAATTTTAATAAATTGGTATTACTTTGGAAGCTAATATCATGAGTATAATAAACAAAAATAGAAAATTTAAAACGGGGAAAAGAATGTTGATATACTGAATTTTATTGCTGTATTTTTATTATAACTTTGTAGCTTTCAAATTATGAGTTTATAAGGCTCTAAATACGGTAAATTACGGAATCTCCGTTGGGGAAGGCCCTTAAAGCAAATGAATTAGGTATCTAGTGATGTGCCAACTCGGAAAAAACAAAACTCGATTTAACCCGAGTTAAAATTCACGTAACTCGGGTTGAACTCGAGTTACGTAGCTCGAGTTAACTGGATGGACAAGTGATTAATGCTTTTTTGAATTTTTACCAGATACCCTCAGCTTCGCATAAATAGTTAAAAAATTGGAACCGACAAATGATATTTTTATCTGTTTCAATTCTTTCATTTTTTTATATTATTTATTTATAATAATGTAAGTAAAAAAGAAAATTATTGTTTGAAATAGAATCATTTATTTATGTATTTTTGGCGGTTTACGAACTCGAGTCAGAGAGAATTCAATTCGAGTGGGTTCGAGTTACGCCCAACTCGAGATAAGGCGACGCCTTGATAATTTGGCTGTAGCGATATCGATTTTTCTCAGCAATGACTAAAGCTAAGAAATTAAAGTTCATTGTCAGTATTCATCATGTCTTTGAATTACCCATAGCTTTGAAATGCCCATAGCATTATATGAAATATATTTATGATTTTTAAATTACGCGACAAAAACCATTTTGTCGCTTACGCCCTTTCCATTTCTTGCTGTTCCATTTCTTGTTATCTATGAGAGGCCGGGCCGGCCAGAAAACAAGCAATCTACAACATATCTAACACGGTTTTTTACTTTAACACGGCGTCACCTTAACTCGAATTAGTTACTCGAGTCGACCATCACTAGAATTATCCCTAAAGCAGTAAGCGATTACTGTCGCAGTAGGCGTAAACAGTACGTACTTATTAGGATCATTCATAGATAAAACGGAAGAAATCTAAAAAATTTAGATATAAGAATAAGGCAAAGTGCATATATATTTTTTTATTAACGCTAAATATTTGCCATCAGATGCCAAGAGCATCTTTTACTCATGGTTGATATTTTTTCAAGTGGTAATAATAATGCAATAAAGTATAGATTGTTTACAAATGTAAAATACATTATATTTAGTAGAGCTATGTCATGCAAAGATAAATGGTACACAAACAGGATAATCTAAAGTTGTTAAATTATTTCCAGGAAACGATCTACTTTCGACTCCCAGGTTGTGTTGACTGGAGATAAAGCGCTTGAAGTTACAAACTATTATAAATTTAAGTGAAACTTTGAAAATATCTTAAAATTTTAGAATCTGCAATTCTGCAGTCCATAATTAGATTGCAACATAATAGTAGAGTATTAGAGGTCTTAGGCATGTTACTTAAAAGTAAATAATATTATAATGTATTGAAAATTCGATTTTTTTAAGCCGACCAATGCGAAAGTCCCAGTTCAGGGAATAATATTATGTTTAGGTCTTAAAATCTAAGTCATAAGGGTAACACACCTGTAATGACGACAGGTCGAAGGGCCAAAACACATAACGTCGTTGCTGCGTCGTTGCAAAATCATTCAATAAATTCAATAATAATAATCGATTGTGCCTACTATAGATAGCTTCCTAATCATGGCGACAGTCAATATCGCCTACCGAGAACGAGCTCTCGATCATACTTCAGACCCTTTAGCCAAGACCTTTTCTTTGTCGCTTCTTTATAGAATCGCCGATCAAAATGTATGGATTTGACATAAGCGTTCGTTAATATTAAGTTGACGTTGACTCGCCTAAAGTCATTTCCATACATTTTGATCGGCGGTTCCATAAAGAATCGATAACGAAAACGTCTTGGCTACAGGCTCTGATTACGAAAATATCAAACATCCCATTATTATTTCAGAAACCTCCCACAACGGTCCGGATATTCGACCGCAATGACTACTACAGCGTCCACGGTTCGGACGCCGTTACAGCTTCGAGAGAGGTGTTCTCTTCCATTGCCAACATCAAGCAGATGGGCATCGACCCTAACCGACTGGATTACCTCGTACTTTCGAAGGGAAACTTTGAGATACTCATAAGAAAACTACTGTTGGTGAGTATACAAGGTATTTACGGTGTGTTTGTGTAACCTATAACATAAAATTCACTGTAAAAGTAGCAGCGATGAAAGAGCAAAATTTATTTGTGATTCGTGTGGGCAAGCAGCCCCGCGTCATAAATTTTTCCACACAAAGGTGAAAAATAGTTACTCTTTCAGCGCTGCTACTTTCACAGCGAACTCTATATTATAGAGGACCCACATACCCCTAAAGTATTATCTAAGTGATAATACTTTAGGGGTTTTATTACATGTATAATATCCACTCTATTATATTCTTGTCGGTCAAAATGCTTCTCCAGCGTATAAGATAAGGATAGCACATATATTTGCTTAAGGCCCGATTTCACCAAAGACTGTTAAAGTTAATGCTTGAATTAGTATCACGATACCTCTTTCGTTTTTCATATGAATGAAAGAGAAGACATGACTTTTTAACTACTTTTTAGCAAGCTGTTAACACTAACAAACGTTGGTGAAATTGGGCCTAAATCTGGTTTATATTCAGTGTCTCGTGCATCGTTATTGCGTTGTACGCTGTTTTGTTTGGGATGTAACCAGCGTTTCAAGAGTCTAGGAAGAGTCATTTTAATTTCACAAAATGCATTTGCTAACCTTGGTCAATACCTGGAAAGCAGACTGTCATCGGTCAACATTTTCATCACCGACAGGATTTTTACTGGTTTTAAAGTGGCCTTGACATACAAATTGATATTGGGGGCTTACCGAAAAATGTTTCATTTCGATTCTAAGATTCTGATCTTTCCAATCACAATATGTCAAGATATGACTCATTTCTGACTCATTTCTTAATGATTTTTACATGTGTATGCAATATTTTTAGGTAAGAAGATACAGGGTTGAGATATATGTGTCAGAAGGATCTAAGAACTCAGATTGGGCCCTAAAGTATAAAGGGTCGCCAGGTTTTCTATCGCAACTGGAAGAAATACTGGGAGATGGTCTGGGAGCGTCGAACGACAATACTCCGTGTCTGATGGCTGTAAATATCAAAACCGATGCTGTTAGTAAGGTAAGTACTTTAAAGGCAAGTATCGAGATAAAAGAGGCCAGATTGCTATGATGCGTTGCCGATTGGACTAACGCATTGTATGCCACAACAAAACTATACAAGAGTCAAGACTCTGACAGGTTTTACTATATCTCCCGTTCGTTGTTCCGACAAAAATTGCGTCCAACTACTCAAGGTATCAATGCAGCAAGGAGGGTGTTTAAAATTCTATTTGCCACCAGGTGCCGCTATGTAGCCTTAGGGTCTATCGTGTCAAACTGCTGTCATATGTCACGATATAGCTGTCATGTGTCACGATAATATGCCTATTTGACACGATAGACGGGTGGCAAATATAATTTCAAACACCCTCATTGGCATAGTGCCATATTGGCATAATATCATCTCATAATTAAATCATTATTTCTGTATGCGTTGTTAAAACGTTGCATCGGTAAGTTGTCAGTTTTGCGACGCACCGGAACGCAACGGAGCAATGTGGCAAAGACCAAGAAACTTACCGTCTTGTTTATTGTCTTATTTTTATGCCAATGCCAATGCTTGACAGATAATGTTTCATCGAAATCAGTCTGTGTTTATTTTCGTTATTGGGACACTTATAATGAAGACGCTTCTTATCTAAACTTGACCATGATAAAACAATAACTTATATCGTTCATATATCAGTCGTAGAATAATTGCAAAGTTGAAATTGAGCAAATATGATTATACCCCTGCTACCTAACACATAGAAATTTGGCTATAGGTTTACGCCACTTGACTGTCATTTATTTCATTTACTTGCTTAAATATGCATATGGCGCTACCACCGCATACCTGTGGAAAAAAGCTAGGTATCATCAAAATTTTCAGACTCGTCTACTGGGAGTGGCGTGCTTAACACTAGGCAGCTATCAGATGTCGGTATCGGAGTTCACAGACGACGATTTGCTGACCGAGCTCAAAACTATCACCGTGCAACTCGCTCCCTCCGAGTGTTTAATTGTACAGACTGATAATGATGACGTAAGTACTACAATAATCATAATCACTTATTATTTGCCTTGACTATAAGTCACAAAATATTATGCAGAATATTATAAGCCTTTAAGGGCATTTTTTTTGTTGTTACCCATTATAGATAGAAAAGGCAATAATATGTATTGTCTTAATTTCTTGTACGTACAGACAGTGCGTACTGCGTACGCAAAGTGCGTTGCCAGCGTGCACATTAACTTTGTTTAATTGCTAACTGCTAACCTGGAGGCCTACCACGAAACTGTTTTGAGACTCAAACAATCGAACGAGAATGCCGCGTCCTGCTCTAACAACGTCGTTTCACGTTTATTAGAGCAGGACGCGGCATTCTCGTTCGATTGTTTGAGTCTCAAAACGGTTTGGTGGTACGGGCCCTGATGTTGGGACTAATATTATACCTAGGGCTAATATTATTTGTTTACTTTTTGACGACTTAACAATTTTATTGTATTGTTACTTCTTTACTAATAAACACATACACAGCAGAAATCTTAAGGACAGATGTTGCTTTAAATTGTATATCAAGTAACGTTTTCAATATAATAGACAAATTCCATCAATAAGATATCTTCTTTGTAAATATTTTTATTAGCAAGTAGTGGTATGAACTTTATACTAATTTATAGCTATTAATTTTAAAATATTACTTTTTCAGTACAAAGCCTTAAAGAAAGTGATGGAGCGTACCAACGTCACAGTGACCAAGTTGAAGAAGTGTGAGTTCTGCGCTGAAGGTCTGACACAGGACTTAAACAGGTTGCTAAAGTTTAAGAAAGGTCAGCAGGAAGACGCCAATGCGTTTGTGGAGACGAGGAAAGAGCTAGCCATGACAAGTCTAGCGGCTGCCATCCGGTATACCTCGCTGCTCTCAGAAGCTACTAATTTTGGAAGGTAAAATAAGGCCGGTTATTTTACTTATTTTGATCTAAATGTAATCAATACGGGCGCCTTTAATGCTACCAATAGTGAATATTACGCAAATATCAGATCAGAGGGCGCTACTCAGTTGCGCTAAAATTCGTTTATCGCGCAGGAACCGTACATTTTTCCGGAATGAAAAGTATCCTATGTCCTTTCCCGAGATTCAAAATATCTCCATACCAAATTTCAGAAAAATTGGTTCGGTGGTTTGGGACTGAAGAGGTATCAGACAGACAGACTGACACACTTTCGCAATAACAGTATGGATAATCCGACATGTTGGACATGTCATATCAGAATATTGACGGAAACGTCGAAAAAACTTTTTGTCTATGCTGGTGCTGCACTCTAGCATCAAAGTATTGCAGTAATATATTCTATTCAAGTCACTTATTCCCCTCGCAAAATTGCGAATTAAGATGGCACAGATAAGTTTTGAAGAGAGATAGAGGGTCATGGAAATAAAAACGAAATTGTATAGTGTCGTGCATTATGCGACGAAAATTAGGAAAATACATGTTTATAAAATGAAAATTCTGTGTATAACTCAACTTATGAATGAGTAAAAACGTCATGTCATGACGTTATCTACTATTTCCACGGAACTGAACAAGATTATCGTAACGTAGTTGACCTGATCCTAGAATGCCTTCAACTTTGATTACCCAACTACAGCAAAAGAAAGTCATGATTTTAGCAGTGTATGTAGCCTGTAGACATGGATATTTGTTTCAATGTAGTGAGTACCGCCGCTACTACTGATTCGATATAAAGAATGAGATGTTAATTGAATGCGAAATTCCCAAGTTACTTTATTTTTATTATATTAGAGTGAATTTACAATATTTTGAACTGTGGTTTATCTCTGGTCACGACATAGATTTAAATATATGGGTCACTATATAAATCTCTATATAAATCTACCACTGGGTCACTACCAGTAACAATTGACACTAGTGCAAATAGTAAACTAAAGAAATAATAAAAACCGGCAAGTGCGTGTCGGGCCACGCGCAATGTAGGGTTCCGTAGTACCGCTAGTTTTTAAAATTTTTTGTATAGTCAATTAATGTACATTTATAACGTGTTTAACACTACTAACAACATCATCTCAGTTACTTTCAAAGGAATTTGAACGAAAAGTTCCTTTATACTTCGCCGAATACATTTTTTTTGGTTGATCGACTATTACTCAATAACTTATGAAGTCTTCTTAGCCGTGATAGTTTTTCTTTTAAATTCAGCATATTTCCTACTCCAGTAATTTTTTTCACATTTCTAGAAGCCCCCGTTTAGTTGGTAGAACGGGGGGATACTGGCCTCTAACGATTTTTTCCACTTTAAAACTTAATATTTCACAAACGGATCCCTAAATCGGAAAATGATCTATGAATACTCATAATATTTAAAAAAAAAACCTATCCAACGACACCCCACACGATGGGGTGGACCCGAAAAAAAAATTCATCCCCGCTTGATGTGTAGGGAAGCTACCATAAAAAAATATTTTTTATGATTTCATGTACCATTTTGTCGGCATTATTAATATGTGCATTCATGCCAAATTACAGCTCTGTAGGTCCTATAGTCTCTGAGGAAACCGCGGACAGACAGACAGACGGACAGACAAACGGACGGACAGACGGACAGACAGACGGACAGACAGACGGACAGACAGACGGACGGACAGACCGAAACTATAAGGGTTCCTTGTTGACTACGGAACCCTAAAAAGGAGTGTTGTAAAGCATAATATTATATTCAATTGAAATTATTTTATCATTGCTTTTGACATTATAACTATTTCCGCATATTAGATTAATTAGTATCATTACTCATTGATCTTTTGAACTGTACATCACTAGAACTATTATTAAATCAAAAAAGCTATGTTCTATTGTCTGCTCTATGAACTTCAAAATTCAACAACGACACATCACACAATTGAAAATTAGCCATTTTAACTTTTACAAACTCATTGCATTTTACTTAATATTATAAGATTTAAATATAGTAGTGACTTTTTATATCATCAAACTTCAGTTTTCACCAATATTACATTTAACTAACTGCCGCACTCCGAGATATTGAATAAATTACTTAATTCTAATAAATAAAGAGTTTGACCGAAAATGTATTGTGTTCATGTTAAAATCCTCATGAAATTAAAGCTAATCAATCATTAAATTTATCAAAGTGCAGCCGTAATACATAATATTATCCATACTTAATATTATAAATGCGAAAGTGTGTCTGTCTGTTGCCTCTTCACGTCCAAACCACTGAATCTATTTTGTTACTTACTTACATACACTACAAGGAGATACTTGGATTCCTGGGAAAGAACATAGAATACTTTTTAGTCCGAAAAAATGTACGGTTTCCGCGCGATAAACGAATTTATGCGCAACGGAGTTACGGGCGTCAACTAGTATTGCATAAAGAGAATATTGATTTTATTGCATAACAAATACAATGATAGTTTTCTCTAGAATGTTCTCATTAGTGCTTTGAACTCTAGATCGTTATGTTGTTATTATTTTATCGCACTTTCCGTTTTAATACATCGCACTTAGGAGGAATGTTTTGGTTCGTGATTATGAGGAACAATTAAGATAACAACTTATAGATGATTCCGTGTAAATCTTTTATCTATAAAACTTTTCTGTCACAGGGTTTTTTTAGATTATTAATAAATTAATAATTAAGCTTTTTGCTTTAAAACTTTGTACGGCGTATTGTAATTGTTTATAGTATCAATATTTTGCTATTACATTAATAGTTTTTATTCTAAAAGACGCATGTAAAATACGGTCGCAAAACAGGCAGGTTAATTGACTTATCGTTACTAGTCTTGTTTCACTTGCACTCGATAATTATTATCCCTATTCCCTTGCTATCTCGTTTCTAATGGTATGCTATGTAGTACCGATCTTACATTTTTACAAACTGTAAGGTCACAGACAATTCTATACAATTGTCATAATTCAAGATCTATAAAAAGGAGTTCCAGGGGGAGAGTTCCAGTATATTGTCTTTGGTTTTTGCCGCGCTTTTCGCCCGTCCCGCCAAAAGCGCCCTGCGCGGCGAAAAAGGAGGCGAGATTAGTCTTCCTGCGCGGGCGGTCAAGTGCACAAGCAAATGCACAACTTGTTGTCTTTTAATGTAAAATTTGTCTAATTACACTGGTCTGTAACATGAAATTTGCCTTTACTTCAAAGTGTGCTATTTTGATTGTATTTCACTCCCTGAAGATAAAATATATAATAAGTTAAAATTGAAAGTTAGCTCATATTGTGAATTTGTGCCATATTTAGTATAATCACGGGTAGAGCTATAAATTCACCACAATAATGATGATAATTAAAATAATGTATTGGTTTACCCGTGAAATTTTTATTATTACGTATTGTTTGACGCTTAACTGTGTTATGTTCAACACTGAAAACGAAAAATTATTGTCGTTATTTTACATTGTTAGTGTATAATCTACAGTTTTTTAGTATGTTGCGTAAATGTGGTAATATTAGTGTTGCCAATGTCTACTACATACGTGATAAGATGACTTATTTTAACCACAGATGCTCAGTTCTCAATGCCTAAAAACAGTTTACTTCCATTATGTTGGAATTTAAATGAGAAACCAACACTAAATCGTTGGTACCACATTTAAGTGCTCTACAAAATTGATATTATGGTGGCTAAACTTAAAGAAACGTTAATCAATCTTCATAAAACCCTATTATTATAATATAATGTTATTCTTAATTTTATATAAAAAGTAACAAATAACCATTGTCTTTCGTAAAAAAAACTCTTGTACTATGGCACGTTACTAAAAGTCAAATAGGTATATATCCAAAGTAAAAGCTAATAATAGAAAATATATTTGTGTTTTCGTACTCAGTAACCTCAAAACATTATGAAAATATAGTATTCAATTGAAAGGCAAACAAAAAGTTCAATTTTGTAGACCAGTGTTATTAGTGAATTCGTCTCGAACTATTGTTAATAACCGTGTCCGCGCACAATTAATAATAAAAGTGTAATTTCCGTGTAACTTTCCGTGAATATAGTGGACTTTATCTATTCGTTTCATTATTGAAACTCCTCCCGTAGCCTACAAAGGCTGGTCCTTCGAGCCGGATCGGATTGTGTATTATCTTGTCAAATATTGAAATGACGAAAAATATATTTTTAGTCAAAATTCCTTGCTTATTGCAGGTTCCACCTATCGGCCATACAAACGGACTGCTTCCTACACATGGACGCTGCAGTACTCTCCGCTCTGAACGTGTTCCCTGAGCTGGGTGACACCAACAATGCGCCCTCCAGAAGTCTGTACGGACTGCTGGACAGGTGCAGGACTCAACAGGGAAAGAGGTACGGTTACTGAGGATTTAATGTTTAGTAAGTAGGAAAGAAAGAGAAAGGACTATAAGCGATACACAATTATTTGTTTGTCCATTGATATTTTGCTGCTATTCTCCTTCACTGCCATTCGAAAATATTGGTATCTTTTTCAATTCATATTATTTTAGCCGGATACTTATAAAGCATCTGACAACTTTAGGCCAATAAAAGAATTTATCACCAACGTGCGACCGACTTAAGCTTAACATTTTAAGGCTAACTAAACTATAAACTACCTAACTTAAAAAATTTTGAGGCTTATTAATTTTGCACAGTACACGTCTAATTAGCGTTTCGTTATGGTACAATGTGCCATTCCTTCCATCTTTTGCCGCAAGAGATTTTGATATTTTTTCCTACTTATTAGACTTTTTTAACAATTTTTTTTCCAGACTCCTCGCCCAATGGCTCCGTCAGCCGCTCCGAGACATAAACCTGATCAACGAGCGGCAGGACATCGTGCAGGTGTTCACCACCAACTCGGCGCTGCGGCTGCAGCTGCACGACGAGCTGCGCCGCCAGCCGGACCTGCAGACGCTGGCCAGGCGACTCACGCGCAAGAAGGCCAACCTGCACGACTGCTACAGGATATACCAGGTGCTGACCATGTGTAGACATCGTGCAGGTGTTCACCACCAACTCGGCGCTGCGGCTGCAGCTGCACGACGAGCTGCGCCGCCAGCCGGACCTGCAGGCGCTGGCCAGGCGACTCACGCGCAAGAAGGCCAACCTGCACGACTGCTACAGGATATACCAGGTGCTGACCACGTGTAGGCATCGTGCAGGTGTTCACCACCAACTCGGCGCTGCGGCTACAGTTGCACGATGAGCTGCGCCGCCAGCCGGACCTGCAGGCGCTGGCCAGGCGACTCACGCGCAAAAGGGCCAACCTGCACGACTGCTACAGGATATGCGGATGGCCAACTTTGACATTTGTTCGTGTTATGTCAATCCAATGTTAGTCGGTATCTGTAGGTTAGGTTTCTCATAAGCGAAAAAATTACGTAGTCCGCCAACTACTAACTACAGTTTGTAGTTGTATTTATAGAATGCTCTACGAATTACAATAAGAGATATACTTATTAATTCCAGGCAATCAACAGACTGCCGTCACTGCTACAATGTCTGGCGGAGTCCAACAACGCGACAGTACATTCCGCCATAGCCGAGCCGATATCTGAGTTGAATGACGATCTGGATAAATTCCAGCAGATGATAGAAACTACGGTTGATATGGATGCTATTGATAGAGGTAAGTTCACTCTGTTACTGATAAAAATGCTTACACAATGGTTACGCTGTATGTTCTTATGTCCTTGTCTTTCAAGCATCTTTTCCAATGTAACAGACAAGGACAAAATATTGTCTAACGCTGACAGTCTTCTTTTATCATTAGTATTAAATAGAAATAGTCATTGCTTTCTTCATAACACCTGACTTACAATAGGGCATTTGACAGATTTTTAATTTCTATCTTGAATTACTTGGTTGCGATTAAGAAGTTCATCGAAAGTATTTTTTTATTTTAAAATACGTATTTCGTAATAAACATGTAAATAAAAATTCAAAATTCAAATAAGCCGCCGAAACACTTTTTTCAGCAATATGGCGTCGCGCTTTGAAAGTGACATCACTGTCGTGTAAACCAATAGTCGTATTCGTTTCATTTTTCAACTGCGCATATGCAGCTTTCGCGCATGGCCGACCATCTAAGATGGCGAAATAATTATTTTCTATGCAGTCCTACAATATGGATATTAAATGAAAGGGCTTTTTGAGAGTAACTCGAAAACGAATGTAATTTCATTCTACATCCAACATGGCGGCTCATCCAAGATAGGGGAATAGTTATTATTAATGCACTTCTGAAATATGTGTATCAAATGAAAAGGCTCATTGAAAGTAACTCGAAAACGAATGTAATGTCATTCTACATCCAATATGGCGGCTCATCCAAGATACGGAAATAGTTATTTTTAATGCACTTCTGCAATATGGGTATCAAATGAAAGGGCTTATTGAGAGTAACTCGGAAACGAATGTAATGTCATTCTATATCCAATATGGCAGCTTAGCCAAGATAGGGGAATAGTTTTTTTAAAGCACTTCTGCAATATGGGTATCAAATAAAAGGGCTCATTGAGAGTAAATTGAAAAGTAATAGTCAAGTCGTGTCGTGTCGTGTCGTGTCATGTCGTGTCGTGTCGTGACGTGTCGTGTCGTGACGTGACGTGACGTGAAATGACGTGTCGTGAAGTGACGTGTCGTGACGTGACGTTACGTGGCATGACGTTACGTGTCGTGTCGTGACTTTACGTGACGTGACGTGAAATGACGTGACGTGACTTCAAGTCAAATCCAGCCGGGTTTCAGAAAATGCCCGGTTGAATCCGGTCACTTTTGTTAAATGTTTAACTTTTTAGTCATGCAGAAATAAACGGAATACAACAACTCGCTAAATATAGATTTTTCACTGGTTAAAGTCGAGTACGATTTCTTAAGGACTTAAGTTAATCAGATTTTAACAAATTCTTGAAACAAAACAAATTACTATCAAACAGACTAAGAAATCTAGCCAGAGATAACTAAAAAACAAATAGTCTAAAAAGAAAAAATAAATTTCTTCTTAAAAATTTTAACTATTAAGTTATAATCCTCAATATATTATACAATTTGCATGATAATAAAAGCTTGTCGCGCGATTTGTAAATAAACTAGTAAGTACTAATTTAACTGAGTAAATTGATATTATATTTTTATTTTAATAAATTTATCAAGTACTGATAGATTGTGAAGTCTCGCGAGTCGCGACAAGCTTTTATTATCATGCAAATTGTATAATATATTGAGGATTATAACTTAATAGTTAAAAATTTTAAGAAGAAATTTATTTTTTCTTTTTAGACTATTTAAATAAAAGCTTTTTTTCAAAAAGTTTTTTGTTTATAATTGTATGTTGTTGTCACAATACAAAAAGTTACTTGAATGACATCGATAGAAGGATCAATGTAACACAGCATTCTCTCAAGTCTCAAGTAAAATTTTACCATAAATATTATAAATTATAAATGTGTCTGTCGGTCTGTTACCTCTTCACGCCCAAACCGATGTAATTTTGCTGAAATTTGGTTTGGAGATACTTTGAGACCCGGGAAAGTGAATAGGCTACTTTTTATGCCGGCAAAATGTATGGTTCCCACGCGACCAACAAATTTTGGCGCAACGGAGTTGCGGGCGTCATCTAGTTTTACAATATGTCCACAGCATCCTTGTGGGACTAAACTGCATGGTATTATTTTAGAACTATAATAATTGCTTTTTTCATAGTGTTGCAATAAAAAAAAGTTAAAGTATTACAATGAAACATCGTAGTTAGTCTCCTAGTATCCAATTATTTATTTTAAAGCTTAGCCATCCATTCACATCACATACATACTTGTTTCAGGTGACTTCTTAGTAAAACCATCATTCGACGATCAGCTACAAAGCCTTCATGAAGAACTGCAAAAACTCCAAGCATCAGCCGATAAGGAACTGAACCGCGCTGCTAGAGACCTAGGTTTAGACGCCGGAAAGACTATCAAATTGGAGTCTAATCCACAGATTGGCTTTTATTTAAGGTATTTTAGTCACAGTAGACATGTGGACTACCAAAATATTGAGAAGATAATTCTCCTCTTGCTTTTACAACCTTAAAGAGAATCCATACTGCTTTGGTCCACACTGACAACGTAACACACCACAAGCATATTCTATGCTACATAGCTGCGTTACTTGTTTAATGACTACGCATGTCAACAAAATACCTTTTACATTTATTTTACCCCCTATTTTTTTAACCGACTTCCAAAAAGGAGGAGGCACTGTATATTTATAACATCTATAGTCTATACAATATGTAATCTATATACACAGTTTCTTAGTACAGAGGTTAGCAGAAAAGGGAAATAAAAACTTTATAGCTATAAGACCCGACCTACCAACAACAGTGATATTTAATAACATTATTTGTCTATTTTAGAGTAACTTTGAAAGAGGAGCAATCCCTTCGTGGTAACAAAAAATACAAAATCATAGACGCAGTTAAAGGAGGTGTGAGGTTCAAAACAGACTCGTTAGATAGAATCACCGAAGATCACACAGAAACTAAGAAACTTTACGAAAAGGAGCAAGATAAGGTTGTCACGGAAATTATAGGGATTGCCGGTAAGCACTTTAGGGTCAATTCAGACCGCAATGTGACGCGTAGATGTATTTCTAAATTTGTATTGAATTGACAGACTTCAATTGCGTGAGACGTCTTGCAAATCTGTCAAATCCATACACATTTAGAAATGCATATCTACACGTCGCGTTGCGGTCTGAATTGACCCTTATAGTTAGTTTTAAAAACGTAGGAGCCTTTTCAAGATATAACAATTATATAATTTTGTTAAAAGAAAAACATTTTGTAATCCAGCATTGAAATGTGGAAAATGTGGAAGGTTGCCATTTCATGAGTTTGTGAAATTGACCATGATATCACTAAGAAATGGTCGCTGGTGCTGGTAAAAATTCCGGCTTAAATTTCATCTCGATTTACTATAATCACTTGTTCGGATAATTCCGCGGTGAGTATACCATCTTCGACCAGTACTGAGAGCCATTACTCGTCCCATTAGGTTTTACCATTCTCCCAAACTCACGAAAAAGCAACCTTCCGCATTTTCCACATTTCAATGCTGGATTTATAAAATGTTTTGACATCATAAGGACCAACTTGATGGAAACCCCTCTCCACGGTTTGGTCGGTTTCTAGAGACTGGTTGCTCTCCTGGAGCCTTTTTACTAGTTGTATCGACTTAATATTGGGTTGATTTGACCAGATTATTCTGGTTTTGGCCTGGTCTACACGGGTTTCTGACATGAAGTCTATCTACTGTGACTAGAATAGGCAACGTTAAATACATTTCAGTGATTTTCTAGTAAGATAGATACAAGAATAAAAGATTACTTGAAATTACAAAGAACAAAGGGCCTCATACCGAAGAAAGACTCAAAAAATGTGTTTTAGGTAGTATTTTTATACTTAATACTAAGTATCAATTAAAATTCGTTATTATTAATGTGACTATTAGCAATAAAGATGTAAAAGATTTTGTCTCATTCGAATGAAATTTTCAGTTTTATAAAACGAAATAAAAAAATTCTGGCATATAACTTTTCTGTGGCTATAGAACGCGTTCATACGTGGGAGAGCCATGCTTCGGCACGAATAGGCCGGCTCGACCGGAGAAATACCACGTTCTCACAGAAAACCGGCGTGAAACAGCGCTTGCGTTGTGTTTCACCGAGTGAGTGAGTTTACCGGAGGCCCAATCCCCTACCCTATTCCCTTCCCTACCCTCCCCTATTCCCTTCCCTCCCCTATTACCTTCCCTTCCCATCCCTACCCTCCCCTATTACCCTATTCCCTCTTAAAAGGCCGGCAACGCACTTGCAGTTCTTCTGATGCTGCGAGTGTCATGGGCGACGGAAGTTGCTTTCCATCAGGTGACCCGTTTGCTCGCTTGCCCCCTTATTTCATAAAAAAAAAAGAAAAGCCAATGTTTTTTTCTCAGAAACAAAAAAATCTGGAAAGTTTTTATGTTTTATTAAAGACCATAAAATAAGCTATCATTCTTTCATTTAGATTTTTAAATAATTCATAAAATACAAATATCCTTAGACTTTGTTGATGGTTGTATTCTGAAATCGACCATTTTAGAAACTACAGCACATTATAACATGGCAATGATTGAAGATAGATACAAAACGTAAAAGACATAGTTGTAGTAAATTTTATAAGCTTTCATTATGTAGAAAACACTTTTTCTCTACGAAAGAAAGAAAGAAAGAAAAAATTATTTTCAATGCACACAAGACACAATAAATATAATACAAAGTCAACAAGGGTAGACAAACTAGTTATTTGACAAATTGTGCCTATGTGTGACCAAAAAAAGATCCAGTTCGGCTTAGGCCATGTACGTACATGACACCGGTTTTCAAGTGAACCGCTAAGTGGAACACGGATGTCATTTACCTAGCTAAACGTAAATCAAGGGTACTTAAAATATGTGACAGTGATAATTATTCGCAAACCTGACATGAAAAATTATGACATATAATATGTATCAATTATATATAATAATATACAACTATATAGTTGTATATTATTATATATAATTGATACATATTATATGTATTATATGTATTTTGGAATCAGGCGATTTCTGAGATAAATAAATATAAACAAATACACAATAATAATAATAATAATAATAAATAAAATAAACTATGACATAAAACTGTTTAGTATAGTATGACGAAAACGGGCAAGTTATACAGAAGAGTCAAATCGGAAAACACTTATGCATGCAAATAAAGATAATAATAATAGGAAAGATGGCCTTCCAACAATATTGTCGTACTTCTGCTGTTCTTTAAAACCGCGCCGTAAAATTTTGCTGTGTTTTCTAATAGGTATTACGATCCCGGAAGACGATTGACTAAAATGAAATTGAGATTTATTTAAACATTATATATTTATCTCATATTTGGCTAACCAAAAACACGATTCACTTATTTTGACTCGATAGTTTTATTTTTCGAAATTATGAATATTTCTGGGCTTTTCAACAAATATCTGTTACACTTATTGAGTTACTATCATTAAATAATTTGCACGACTACAATAACACCACTTTATAAAATAATAGCTAAAGGAAATATTATTATTGTATTTAATTTTTAAGTAATCATCAAAAACATTTTTGGGACTAGCGAACTTTACTTTCGTGCTATAATGCGCCGGACCGTTGTTACGCGATATTGTTCACTATTAGCTGCAGCGCAAAACACAACTCATGCGGGCACGATTCATGGAATCAATGTATCACGATTGGAGGATAGCGGGGTGTGTAGGCGGGGCTAGCGTGTTTAGATAATTTTGGGAGCCCGGTCTTAATAAGGACAGCAGAAGTACGACAATACCGTTTTAAAGTTATTAGCATAAAACTCAAAAACGGGAACTTTAACCCCCTTCCCCGCACTCCGGCTTACCCCTAGGAGGAGCGGGAATTTTTAGTATTTTTACCTTCTGGGCATCCTGAACACATATCTGAAGAAATTGCTTAGGTTCCAGCTCACGCACTCTATACCCTTTTTTGGACTATTCTTTGGGTGGACTAAGTTAGATTAAAATATTGAAGTAGAATGTTATTAGTGAGTGTGTTCCGAAACTGTTACAACTTACAGTTTTGGTAGCCGAGACATCAAAAGGCACTGGCCAGTATATTATTTAGACTTGTAAGCTTAGAAACACGACTTTTTTCTGTTATGACATTTATTCTTTTAAATTAATAATTTTAGCCCTTACTAATAAAAAATCGCAGCGTAAAACTATTCAAAGTCCGCTGGCCTTATCTGTTGTGTGACTTTACCAAAGTCTCAGACAAAGATAAGCAGTTTTTATCAATAAGTTTACATTTTTAAGGGCCTGTTTCACCACTTCCTGATGAGTGCCGAATAAGCTATCCACCACTTAACTTGACAGATGAAGTATGGAGAATCTGTCAAAAAGCTGTGAATAGCCTATTCAGCACTTTATCAGAAAGTGGTGAAACAGGCCCTAAATCTTTACTTACCACACAATATTTAATTACAGCCGGCTACTCAGAATGTCTCTTCTCTCTCTCGCACGTGATATCTCGTCTGGACGTGCTAGTGGCGTTCTCTGTGGCGGCCTGCGCGGCGCCGCATCCGTACTGTAGACCGATCATCACTGAAGATGCACAGGAAATGGTGCTAAAGGAACTCCGACATCCGTGCCTGGAGGTGCAAGACGGAATTTCGTATATACCCAACGACGTGGTTTTTGAGAGAGGTAAAATTTATTTTGAATTTGAAGTAAGAAAAAAATCTGAAAAAAAGATGTGAGTAGAATATGGTGCAAATAAGATTATGCTGTTGAATATGAAGTTTATATTGGAACATAAAACGAGGTTAAAAGTAAGTTTCGATCAGGGTTCCTAAAGTTGATGGGGATTGTCACTTACTTGTGTTTAAACAATCTATGTCTATGTCACATGGATTAAAATCTAATTCTTGTACGATCTAAGATGTTCATTTGCTTCATTTGCTCATAGGATACACTTAGAATCGAGGGGAAACCCTTTATGGGTGCCCCGGTTTGGGGGTGTGCCTCAGTTAGCTGAAGCACCCCGGGGGTATGTGGGACTCTCACCCACTAAAACCACCTGCGGTTTGCCTTCAGCCGTATACGGAGGGATGTCCTGGATCTGTCTAACACAGGACTCCCTCCACGACCGGCCGGTCTACCTCAAAGGGACCCGACTTCCACCAAAGTTAGGGAACGCTTAGGCAAACTTAAGCGTTCCCCTCGGCGCCGGGACTAGCTAAGCCGGGCAGGTTCCCATCCTTACCGGAGCCGCGATTAGACAAAAGTTTGGAGGTTCGCATAGCGACGCCTCCGCACTCCCGTCCTACGACGGCGAAGGTATAAGACCCCTACTTATGCGTTATTTCGCTAGTTTAATTTTACTCGTTGATACAGATTCGTGTATAATGCACGTGGTGACGGGAGCGAACATGGGCGGCAAGTCGACATGGATGCGGTCTTGCGGTGTAGCCGTGCTAATGGCGTGTGCGGGCGCGCCCGTAGCGGCGGCGAGCGCGCGCGTGCCGGCGCTGCGAGCGGTGTGCGCGCGCGTCGGCGCCAGCGACGCCGAGCAGCGCGGCCACAGCACCTTCATGATCGAGATGATCGACACCGCCAACATACTCCGGGTATAACACGCAAATATACACAGCGGCAGTAATGTAAGATGGCAGTCGTGCGGCTCGGTGCTAATGTCGTGAGCGGGTGCGCCCATTAAGTTAAATATTATATTTAGTTGTTCCTGTTATTTGAGAATATTTAAGATGGCTGTGAAATTTGTAAATATAGTAATCCTAATTTTCAGACCGCAACATCGGATTCGCTCGTACTAATCGACGAGCTCGGTAGAGGAACTTCCACCTACGAGGGCTGCGGCATAGCATGGGCCATAGCTGAGTGAGTTCTTTTCATTGTTAAATATTCACAATTAATAAATAAGCTATATTTTGTATCTGATAAATTGATAACTTCACTTGACAGAAAGGTAACATAGACTGGCTTCACAGCTGTCCGAGACACCCGTACGAACTGTCTCATATGTGCTCCTGCTCCGGGTGTCCGAATTGCCAGCCTGTACGGGTGTCCCGGATAGCTGTGAAGCTAGCCGTAAGATAGTAAAGTAGGTTTACTTAAATATTTGTTATCAAACAGGAAACTCGCAACGGAGACGAAGTGCTTCTGTCTATTCGCCACTCACTACCACGAGCTAACCCGGCTGTCCTCAATCCCGGGGGTTGTCAACTCGCACGCCGAAGCCCAAGTGGTCGATGGCAACCTGCTGCTGCTTCACAGAATACAACCCGGCCCGGCCGCAAGGTCTCTCGGACTACATGTAGCCAAACTCGCTGATCTACCTGAGTCTATTATTAAGGTATGATGTGATATTTATTAATTTTAATAATTGATAATTTGATCGTGATCTTTAAAATCCTTATGGGGATTGTGAGGATGAGCGCAAGTACCATCGAGGACATTGATTCCTAGGCAGTTGACGGACTTACGTCATATGGTCGGCTTATATCAATTCAATGTTAGCTGTGATCGGTCGGATGGGTTTGAGTTAATGCGACCAAATTACTTAGGTCATCTGCCTAGGAATCAACCTCTCTGATAGTACAAGCAAGTAGCGAGTGTTTATGGGCGTCTGCAAACGCATACCAAATACCATCAGGTAACCCGTATTCTCGTTTTTTCATTGCATAACCCAGTTAAACTCGATGGTCAATCATAACTCATTACCATGATAATATTATAATATCAATTAAGTTTTTCTAAGCAAACAGACCAGGGAGTATAATCCAAAATTATTTTTACAGTATGCTGAAGCAAAACAGGCGCAACTTGAAACTAATATGTTTGAACTTGAATCGACTATGAAGAACAACGAAACGGCAGAGGGTCAAAAAATTATAGTAGAATTCCTAAAAAAATGTAAACTTGCACAAGAAACCCACACGTCTGACGAGGCAATGATGAAAGAAATAAATAGACTTAAAGAAGAGGTCATGCAGCAAAACAATCCTTATGTTAAGTCCATTTTGTCTATTTAAGTACTTATAAGGAATCTCATTTGAATATAGGTTTTTCAAATTATAGGGTGCTTTCATTTAGGGCTCCCGCACACGGGCCACCGGCCACAACCACAAAACGCCGCTACAGGCATATTTCCTGTAGTTTTCATACATTTTATATTCACTTCGATTTTTTTAAATGTATTGTTTAAAATTATCTACCTGATATTTATGAGTGCGACTCTTAACAAATTGTAATAAGATACGTAGAATATACGCGATGGTTTACTAGGTAACTAAAAAGAGTGAAATTATTATTTTTAACAAAGAATTAAAACCGACTTCCAAGGTAAAAACAATAATAACATCCTTATAATATGAAGTTATGAACTAATAACTGTACTTCAAAAAGATAAAACCGGCTTCAAAATTGTAAGTTGACCAATACCTAGTACAACAAAAAAATAATTACTGAAATCGGAATGGTAGTTCCAGAGATATGCGAACACAAACATAAAAACATACATACATACATACATACACTTGAAATTTGGCACATTTGTTCAGACGCTAATATAGACTAACATATTCGAAAATTGGGGAGTTCTGGAAATATTACATACATACGCGTCGAATTGATAACCTCCTTTTTTTGAAGTCGGTTAAAAAGTATTAAATAATTTTTCCTATGTAATAATAGGAAAGGTAATAATAGGTTTCCTATATAATTTTGAAGTCGGTGCCAGTTCCAAAAGTTTCAAATATTCTGTCAGAGAACTGAAGATTCAGCTATCTGGTACTGACTTCAAAATGATGAAGATTGAGTGCAGAAATAGTTGAGGTTTAGCCGAATTCGGAAAAAGGCACTATTAGATAGGAAAAATTATTTAATACTTTTTAGTTCATATTATAATCTTGCTTCTTGTGGCGGCGTTTGTGGCTGTCGCGTGTGGTCCGTGTGCGGCGACACTTACTACGCGATGTAAACGATGCCTCATCATATGATTACAAAAATTCATAAGCGCTGTTGCTATATCAAAATGACAGGCGTGATTAATGATTTTTGCATGCCATTTTATTTCAATTCATTACGGTTTTTAATACTAGAATCTAGAAATAATATTATGCCATCCGTGAGCCGTAAAATAGTTGTTCTAACTATAGATTTGTGTGTAAAAATGGCGCAATAATGTAATAATAATAGAGTACCCTCATTGGGTTGCAAAGTATATATTAAGTAACTCAAGTTTTGCAAGAATTAAGGGATATTGCTATTTGCTATTAAAGAATCAGAGGCGTTTGTGACGAAATCATTTCTGCTTAACTGAAACTTGAATAGGTACCTACTGAAAGATATAGCCGCTTACTACTAAATAATCAACTGCGAATATAATAATAATAAACGTTTAACCGCCGTACTCAGAGACATTTAATTATGACCTTCAATTTAAGGAAGAGTTTGAAGGATAATGTATGGGGCTTATGTCAAAATTTTGAATTAATTACATTTAAGTAATTAATGTTCCACTCGTGAGTGCGGCAGTAAAACTTTACCGGCATATAATAGATGCCTACAGCATAATAATATTAATATGCCAGATTGTGGTACGTAATGGTGGTACTCTTTTATAATATTTTAATGAGTTGTTATCCTTTTTCCTTCTGGACTACATTAATAATTGCAATTTGTACTGTTCTAATTCGCTATTTAAGTTACCATTAATTGGGATCTCAAGAGATAGAGATATAACAATAATGTGGCGTGATGCTGTTTTCACTTCTAGTTTAAAACTTTATTTTTTTTTTAAAGAAGTATCTTGCAGTTTTCTATTAGTTTCGATAGAGAAAATGAGGTTTGCCAATGAAACAAAAATATCGTATATATATATCTGTTATTTTTTAATTTGACATCAACAGGGTGAAATAATAATGAACTAATACAAAAACAAATCTTGACCTTTTTTAAGTTCCTTGAATCAAGGTAAATTTACTTGCCGAGTTAAAACATTAATTAAATTAAAATCAGTGCTACAATAATGTGACATTAGTGTAAAAATACTTCTATTAGTGAAATATGACTCACTTACAATAAATAATTTGTCGTTGGATATTAGTCTTGTATTTAGATTGTGTGTAGTTATTTTAACTAAATGCAGCAATCACTGTATATTCAATATAAAATTATGAAACCCCTACGGAAACTATGTTTATACCACATACCACTATACATACCACAACTAATGTTATGGTATTGTAAATTTTATTCAATGAAATTCTAAGAATTGGTTAAATTATCAAAATATAGCAACGTCAAATGAATACAGCAACTAGATTTTCTAAAGCAGCTTAAAATATGATACTGGTTTTTAAGATAATATTATCTTACTATCTTGAATCTGTTTATTTTGAAAGCAAAATTTGGCAGTGGAATAAACATTACAATTTTGATACTATATTAATTTAATAAATATATATACCGCTCATCATTATGTCTACCTAATTAATCTTAGTATTTCCTGTTATTGTCAACATAAGTTATTTACAAGAACAATAATTATTTAATTTATAACATGAAGTCATTTAACTGAATAAACATAAATTACAAAATCTTTGAAAACACTACTCCAATTCAATTGAAATTACTAAAAATGTTCTTTCAACAATCACTATGATTCCTGAAATAAATATCACACCGAAACAGAATATTTGTAAATTGGCAGTCTAATATCTATTTTATTAACAAATTGCACCACATAATATTATACTCGTTAAAATTGAAAATTTTGACTTGTCGGTGGGACAAAATGATAAGCTAAAATATTTACACATAATATAATAATTATTCTTACAATGGTGTTAATTCGGTGGTGTGCATAAATATAACTTAAGTTAAAATATTATATTACATATTTACATTGATATGATAGTGACCACTTTATCTCAGACACATTTTTAATGCTATTTGGATATTTAAAGGTACAGTTACTCCGAAATTCTATATGAATGTAATATAAGGTCCAAGAGCTTAACAGTTTTTGCTTGTTACCAAGACATTGATTGAATAAGTGCAAAATTTTATTTACAAATATGAGAAACCGGTACACCAACATAAAATATTAATGCAGCAAATATTGCCGTTGCCTATTTTTCTAACTAAATTTACTTTTACCTCAACATCAGCGATGTTTTTGAATAAACAAAAATTTGACTGATGAAAAATAAACTTAGCCAGTATGATCTACAACAGAATTAACACCATCGTATTCATAAATAATAAATAATTAAACTTCATTGTCTACATTTATCTCCCGAGTCCACGAGCGCCGTGTCCCCGGAGTAATAGGAAACGCCCCACCGCCCGATATTTAGAATCACAGCTGTTGCATTAATGGGGTTGCGTGGTTTCAGCACGCTATCAGGACTGTTCGGTTAAAGTGACTAGAAACGAGTCCCCGAATGAACCCTCCTCACGAAAAATACAAACGCACAGCATTTTGGAAAGTTCTCCGACACATTGGGCATTTATTCGTCGCCAGCGCGCACTTCGCGCAAGCGACCACGTGACCGCAGGGCACAAAGCATACGTTCCTTTCTTCCGCGAAACATATTTTACACAATTTTGAATCTTCCACTGAAGGTTCATCCGATGCCTTAGATTTTTCTGTTTCGGGTGCAGATTCCGTTGGAGTTTCTTTTTGTTCTTTAGGAGCTGTGATAGTGACCGCCTTAGTGACTGCCTGCTGAACGTAGTCGCGGCCCTTGACAAGTTGGACGTAGGCGCATCTATTGAACCAACGGGCGTGCTGTTCCCAAGGTTCGTCGTCATTTTCCCAGTCCTTTAAGCCACCGTCGCAGTAGAAGCACTTAGTTTTATCCCCGTTGCCGGTATAAAAGAAGCCCGCTTCGGCGAGATCCTCGGGTTTTTGGCGCATGCTACGTGGCCAGTCGGCGAAGGTTTGAAGTCGAGCGGCCATCGAAGCGTACTTTGCGTGCACGGGTCCGGGTAGTCGAGTTCCTGTGGTCGTGGGCGGTACTTTAGCTCCGCATTCGTCGCGTCCGTCAACAGTAGGCGGTATATCCGCGGGAATACTTCTAGCTCCGTCGTGTCTTCGCAAAAATGGACATTGGGGCGCCCAGCGCTCGTGGTCCGTAGCGGGGTCGTCACCTTCCACCCATTGCATTATTTCAACCTTACAGAAAGCGCAACGAACCTCGTCGCCGCGACCGAGATAATAGAATCCATTCTTGGCGAGCTGCTCCGGTGATAGGAATGAGACGGGCCATTTGTCAAAAGTTTTGAGCCTCTCTTCCTCGCGGCGCATATCAACTGATTCGGGTAAATAGCCAAATGTGTCGCGGTTGTCGGTTTTGTCGGAAGATGCTGCAGATGAGCCCGATGAAACGGTGGCCTCACATGCTGAAGGCCAAAAATTTCTGATTGATGACCCAGACGACTTCAACAGCTGAGCCATCGAAATTATCTCAGCATTCATCGGTGGTGCAGCATTGGAGGACACTGTAAAGAAAGAAAAGAGCTTGTTAATATTTATATTTACTATACAAGTACGACATTCCATCTCATGTATGGCAACTGCCGGTTTCATCAATATTTCAAATCATAGTCATAAAACAACTTTGTTGTGTGGATATCTAATAAATCTTAAAATTTTCAAGTGGATGATGTATTTATGTGACATATTTTGAGATGAATAAAAACATGGCGGCAAGTGTACAAGAACGGTTTCACATAACAACAAGTTCGCGGGCCGCGGCCCGGCCGCAATGGCCGGCCCGGCTGCGTCATCGACATTCCATTCCCGCTCCTCCCCCTCTTCCCTCAGACCCTCACTGAGAGCACTCAGTGCGCATGCACCGAAAGGCTGCAATCAATTTTTATCTCAAAACATTAGGCCTATAAATATATGCCCATAATAATTTTGAAATCCTACCACAAAATTATGGAAACATTGCGCATACGTAGGTATTATTAGTCTTAACACAAAACGCTTTATATAATAAATTCTGTCGTCGTCGTAAGATTTTAATACCAAAATAATAGATAATATGTTGTAAATATTATATTATATTTTAATAAAAAAAACTAATGTGTGACGAAAGTTATTACAAAAAAGAAAATATCTACAAACAGGAATAGTACGCGACATTGTATGAAAAGTAGTAGTGTACAACGCAATGGCTGTACGAAATCCGATCGATATTTACCATTTCTGTGTTTGGTGTCGACTAATAACGGCATTTTGGCAGTTTATACACGCACTTATTTCAGGTAGTACTACAAAAGCACATTGCAAGCAGATGCAACTAAATTCACAATTTCTCCTTTAAATAAAATTTTACGTAATATGGGCATCGTAGGCGCCTCGTCTGTTGTGCCGTACTGCCGTACGTTTTGACTTTGGTACTAAATTGATCCCATTGCGCATGCGTGCGTAGAATAGGGGAGTGTAAATTTGCTGAGTGGGGTGCCCTGGACAGCTGTGTCGTATAAGTCGGGACTGAAACAACATCGGGGCATTGTTATTTGGGGTCCGAATTTTGGCAGTAACTAGTAAACTAACTTGCAGTTCATAATATTTGAAACTAAAAATAAATAAGAACAAATAGAATAATTTCTGATTTTGTTGAAAACAGATAATAATAATGATATTATTATATTATATGTATTAAGAAAATCTATGAGGCGCTTATTGTCTGTAGACTGGTACTTTAGATGTACCATCGAGGAAATTGATTCCTAGGCAGTTGACGGACCTGCGTCATGTGGCCGGCTTACGTCAATTGTTAGCTGTGATCGGTCGGATGGGTTTGACGTGACCAAATTACTTAGGTCCGCCATCTGCCTAGGTCCTAGGAATCAACTTCTCTGATAGTACATAGAAATGGTCAGTAACTTTTTATTCGTTCCACTGACAAGATCATCTATGTAAAAATAACTTGTCTCAGTTTTAAGCAAACTTACTCTTATGATCTTATCTACTCCATTAGAAAGGCTATATTCAGTTGCTACGGAATAAAATTTTACAACCACGAGACACACTAACTATGCATATTGTGAACATACAAACAGGCGAGAAGGGCGAAGGGACGACGCGGGAGAGATGTAGTTCTCAATCAGACTAGCGTCTGGTGCGACGTTGCCAAGCCGTTCGCCGGCGACCGGATTTCATTCATATTTGAGACGCGACGTTGCCGTCTTCAGCGGAAACCGCGACCACACAACGTAAAAAAGGGCCTCTGGAATGCGACGGTACTGTTGGGCGGGTCTAAACAGTGTACAATAAAAAAGTGACAGCTTGGTATGCGGACAGTACTTAATGACATATTAATTAGAAATTTTTGCTCAAACATGATTTACGCCCAGTTTTAATTGAAATTGATAAAAGATGGTACTAAATGGTAACTAAGTAACTTAAAAAATGTCAAGTTAAGAGTTAGTTAAAAGTAAAGAAAATAGGTAAATCTTGAGCCTAGCAGAAACATCTGCAAGATCTGATTTAGTACATGTTGCTTGTGTTGTGCCTTGTTACCGGGGCGTCCTATCTACAAGCGAGAGTAATACCCGAGAAATAAAACAAAAGATCCAAGGTCCATAGCTCGCCGCAAAGAGCAAATGAAATTCAGCATTGTGCCTTAAGAGAGCGGCGAGAGGCGGCGCCGGAGTGCGTGGGGAAGGGGACACGGCCGTGTTCTCATGCCTTTGGGTGGTCGGCGCTCGGCTTTCGAATTCCAAAGCCTCGCCTGTAGCGCCTACGCAGCACTATCTTGACTCCGCATTATACAATACTACACTCATTATTTCGGTAATCTAGCTCTTTCAACATTTAAATTGACCCGTAAATTATTTAAGAAGCTATGCAGTAATTGACGGCTTATGGTAAGCTTTATAGATGAATACAAAGTATAAGGTCAATCTAAGGTTATTTTAGGATTCCAAAACCTTCATCGGAATTTAAACGATAATTCACTGTCAGAATTGTCAAAGTAAAGCGTATTTTAGCTTATAAAACTAAATAAGTAACTGAATAAGTGGTTTTCGACAGCTGATTACAATAATTTACGATAATATCTTAGGACTTTAATGCGACAGCTTTATTAAGTTCGTTAATCTTTTCGCTGAACGCATATTTTTAAGCTGTAGTTAATTTTGCAAAGATTTTCGGTAAGTAAGGATTTTAAAATAATAGTTTTCGCAGATACCCACACAGTTAGTTTCCTTACTATTTTTGAGGGTAGTTTTCATTAACTCTGCATTGAACGGAAATAGTCTGCTGTCATAAAAGACTAAAAAAATAAATATAAAAGGATGCCCGGAAATGTTATCTAAGGATATGAACATCCGCCAGATGTGGAGCAAATACAAAAACGAGTTGATGAATGAAAACAGCCATCGTTTATTCTTAACCATGAATGGGTTTATAATTAATTCCATAGAAGTTACGCTATTTTATAACTTACCTATATTACTCAACTACTACGAATTACGAATGACATTACTCAGTTCACTGTAATGTTTTCATTGTAGATACATCTATAAGCATAAAGCAAGTTTAACTTTATTAATAACATCAACATTACATCGTTAGGACGATCATTTGAGAAGAGGAATGCAATTGACTTTAATGACGGCGCGGCGCGGTGTATAAGTATAATAGGTGCACTCCCACGAATATCGCAGCGGTCTAACTGCATTCCAGAGATTAAAGCATCTAGACACGTTACCGCTATACTAGGCGTTTTATCGCAATGTCTCTTACTGTAAAAACTGCAAGTAAGCTGTATTATCGCATTTTATTTTAATTAAGTGTTACTTAGGTTTCATGGATATTTAGCAGTTTCAATAATAAAGTTAAATTCGATTTAAGCAAAAACAGCGCCATAACTATTAATCTATTGCACACACCACATCTATTTCATTATAATATTATGTAGTTTATATTTTATTAACATTAGATCGTTATTTATTTCAAAATTCAAATGTTAGGAATATAAAGTTGAACAAAGCAGGAATCTTCCCAATAGATGGCGTTGTTACTATTGTCCAAGCACTGCCTTAATTAACAATGAGAGACCCAAAGCATAAAAAACATTTTCACCAAAAACTCACTATGTAACTGCCCGAGTTTTATTAAATATTTTTTAACACTTTGTGATCTAAGATAAACATTATGTACAACAAAGTCCACCAGTTATTGTGTTCATACTAAACTATTAGTTACGGCAGGCCTGTCCCACTCGCGCGAGTAGGCATCGAACTGTAAGTACCACCCGCGGGTGGCAAATCAGTAGGGACTCACAAGCGAGCGGTGGCGCACGCGCACGAGTTGTTCGTTAATCAGAAATCTTCACAGATTGTGTATTTCTGTTGCCGCTATACCAACAAATACTAAAAACAAAATAAAATTAATATTTAAGAGGGGCTCCCATACAACAAATGTGATTTTTTTGGCCCATTTTTGCTCGATATCAATAACGGCAACAGGTAGGCACTTGATATTTTCACAAAGGCCTTAATTATAAGTCTACTTTAATAATTAATAATAATATTTACATACAATAAAAATTCAAGGGGGGCTCCCATACAAAAATACAATGATTGGCCTATTTTTCGTCTATAACGGTACGGAACCCGAGTGCGCGAATCCGACTCGCACTTGGTCGATTATAACGTTATTATTTATAAGTTAATAATAACTAATAAGGCCGGTTATACGTTTAATACGATATACCTATCTAAGTAAGTACGCGTAACTAGTTACACGCGAATTTATGATAATTAAATCTACATAGTACTAAGACATAATATCGTAGATTATTTCGAGTTAAATAAAATGTAGTCAATTAAATATAAAGATTATAATATTATTTTTAAAAAGGGACAACCCTGATTTCGTCAGAAAAAGTATGAGTTATGCGATAGAAAGAGAGCGCACATGTAGGTAAATATAATTGTAGGCATCTAGCACTGCGCGGTCGGAATTTGAACTTTATAGTATCGTAGCATGAGTCGTTATTTCTTTAAACGGGTTTCGCGAGTGGGAATTCTGTTGGCACCACTAATATATATTCTGTGGTTACGGTACATGTAAAGTGACGTGGAAAAAAAAATCAATCCAAATGTTTATGAAAAACAATTACAAACAGTATTAAACATATTTTAATGTATTTAAATTTAAATATTTATTTTGTACCAAAGCGTATGCAATAGATGGCGCTACCAGTTTGAGTTTAATCTTGCTCTTGATACTTGCAGACTATTATTTCTATTTCTTTATGTAGTTCTATAACTTAATATTATCTTGTGTATGTTTTATACTTAAAAGTAAAAATAATTTAATGAAATGTAATGAATCCATAACTCAAGTATGTAGTTGTACTTACAACAATTATAATAATATTATTATAGCTTTACTAGCTGTCCCGGCAAACGTTGCTTTGCCATAATAATATAAAGTATTTCGAGCACATTATTATTTTATTGAACTGACTAAATAAGTATGTTACCATGGTAACGTCCCGTCCCGTCCCGTCGCACAATCAATGGTCGCCGTCAGTCTCGAGTTGTATTTACTACTATTTTTTCAACAAATGCACTTATCAATATAAAAAGTACCCAGTAGCCGATTCTCAGACCCACTGAATATGCATATAAAATTTGGTTAAAATCAGTAAAGCCGTTTCGGAGGAGTACGCGGCCTAACATTGT
Source organism: Cyaniris semiargus (assembly GCA_905187585.1). Classification (NCBI taxonomy): domain Eukaryota; kingdom Metazoa; phylum Arthropoda; class Insecta; order Lepidoptera; family Lycaenidae; genus Cyaniris; species Cyaniris semiargus. The sequence goes on along the minus strand of LR994561.1, from coordinate 8,359,107 downwards.
GACACGAGAATTTTATATATAAGATTTTGGATGAAGCTATAATATATTTTTGCAAAATAATATGATAAGGGCAGAGCTTACATTTATGTCGCAGCCAACTGGTTTAAATAACCGTTCAATCAAACAGCTAGCCCTTTGACTGAACAACGCCATTCAATCACACGTCTAGCTTTTTTGCAAGCCGCCGTTTGAATTAGTTCAACGCTCACCACCGCGGCGCTAGGAGCGTTTTTTTTTTTACAATATGGCGTCAACTAACCGGTGTTTTGTGGTTGTATTAAGAAATTTTTCATAAATATACGTTACAAGTATTATGAAAGAGACAGAAATTATGGGGGCACATACGAGTGAATCAAAAATTAAACTAATATTCGAGGATTATGAAATGCATCACCAAGGATTTATTGCAATTATTGTGTTCAAAATGAGTTAGAATACAATTAATCTGCCTGAAATCATTACGCATGTGTATATATATATATATATATATATATATATATATATATATATATATATATATATATATATATATATATATATATATATATATATATATATATATATATATATATATATATATATATATATATATATATATATATATATATATAATATAGTAATAGCACTAAACTAATGGTCTCTTTAGTTAATTTACCATTTAACCAGTTGGCTAAGCGTCATCTAGCTTTAGTGTTGAACGTTGCAGTCAACAAGTCGGCTAAACGACGTATAGCCGTGTGATTGAATGGCGTTGTTCAGTGAAAGGGCTAGCTGTTTGATTGAACGGCTATTTTAACCAGTCGACTGCGACATTTATACCTTGAGTGGTTGCTTATAATAAAAACCTTTTTTACTAATGATATACTAAAAATACTGCCATGTATAGTAAATCTATATGTTTTGCATTTATACATATATGCATTTTGTTAACCTGTGGCTTAGCGGTTCTGTGCATTGGTTTGCAAGTTAGTTTTGGGTTTGAATACTACCAAATAATCGGCCAAGTGCGAGTCGGACTCGCGCACGAAGGGTTCCGTACCCCTATAGAGCGAAAGTAGGCAAAAGTTGTGTTTTTTTGTATGGGAGCCCCCCTTAAATATATTTTTTATTTTTATTTTATTATTAATTATTAAAGTACAAATAAAATTAAGGATTTAGTGAAAATTTCAAGTGCCTGCCTGGTGCCTTTATTGACTACGAGCAAAAAAGGACAAAAAAATTATGTTTGTTGTATGGGAGCCCCCCTTAAATATTAACTTTATTTTATTTTTAGTATATGTTTTTATAGCGGCAACAGAAATACACAATCTGTGAAAATTTCAGAAGTGTAGCTATAGCGGTTTTTGAGATACAGCCTGGAGACAGACGGACAGACTTCGAAGTCTCAGTAATAGGCTCCCGTTTTTACCCTTTGGGTACGGAACCCTAAAAATAACATAATATAAACTAGACACCTTGTTACACAAGTCTAGTGATGTCATAATCCTACTTACAAATTTGGGGCTCTATTGGGTGTATAAACAAGTTTAATAAGGCCTTGAGTTTTATTGTTTTGTTGAATCCATTAGACCAGGGGTTCCCAAACTGTGCGCCGCGGCACCCTGGTGCGCCGTGAAAAGGCAAGAGGGGCGCCGAGAGTCGAACCTCCATCATTAATTATTCAAAATCACAAATATTATAAAATAAAATTATAATATTAATTATGTAAAATAGGTAGATGATAAAATATTTGTTTATTATTATTTACCTGCATAACATAACTACAATCATTAAAGGTGTTTATTATTGTATCTTTATTATTTTTCTAGTAGCTAGGTAGAGTAGGGCGCCGTGACAAAATATTGTGACGTGTAATGCGCCGCAGGCTGAAAAAGATTGGGAACCCCTGCATTAGACATTTTGTATTTTGGCATGATTTTTACATTATAAATAGACTTAACTATCAATCAGCTTATCAGTATTTTTTAGAATATACGTCAAGAATTCAAGATATTAACTATGAACAAAGATTTAATCATGTTCTTGGAAAAGTGATTATGTTAATCATTAATGGTTATTTAAGTATTTTCCTTTGATAAGCAACTTGTTTGTTCATTGTTTCTTGAACAATAGTAGATATAAAATTGAGAATATATTGATTATCCTTCCAAGCCATTTCTTTTAATAATAATTAAAGTTTAAATAAACAATTCAGTGCCTGTCTGATGAAATTACTAAGAATAAAATTAAATATGGTTACTTATACCATATTATGGTATTAAGCATCTATTTACAACAAATAGGTATATGATAAGGTTCAATGTATCAATAAGAGATGGCGCTAGAAGTTTTATTTTTTACATTTCCTACATCTCATGCTGGCACTTCACATGGCTATTTGTATTTGCTATTGGCTATTTGTTGTATTTGGCAACATTATTGACGTATACGCAAACAAGCAAATAAAGGCAAATACGAGCTTCCACACTTGGCCATCAAATACCAAACTTTTACTTGATTTTGTTTACTTGCCTATTTGAGTCTTTTGATGTACGTCAAAAACCGACAAAGGTACGGATACGTCATATGTGTATTTGGTATTGGTCATATTTGTCAAATAGGCAAATAAGGCCAATACTTTCTCAAACATACCGTCTACACATGGTGATTGTTTGGCAAATACATCATATACGCAAATACAAATAGCCATGTGAAGTGCCAGCATGAAACATTACAAGAATCAGTTTTGTATAATTGTATTGAAGAGTTTCTATCAATTCAAATTTATTTGTAACTTTAGTAATAATTTTATTATTACAATTTTTCTTTGCTGAATAAAATAAAAACTATTTAACACTTATATGGAGGTGTTTGCCTAAATAGTAAATACATACTTTTTAACACTTAAATAAATGAAAGCAAAGTAGTGGCTACTGGTTGTTGTTGCAAAATATCCTTATTTAGGTATTGTTTTGATATATATATATTTGTGAACTCACTATAATTAACATGTTATATACTACTTCACTTTGTTATATATACTATTTCAGGCATTCCGTGTAACAGAACTAACGTATGCCTTTTGGAAACAGCACCAGTTAAGGTAACCTAGGTATATTTACCAAACTGCCATAAAAATTCTACACTTTCCATTAATTTTAATGTTTAACGTACCCACAAATAACTTGTTATCGTGGTACTAAAGCAACGGAAAAGTATTTTTATCGACGTAGCCGTTTCGCCGAATCATACGTCCTCGTTATTAGCCTTATATAAGGAAAAATAATTACCTCTTACTGTTTCCATTTTAAGCCAAAGCAAATCACAGATAGGTATCACTTCAAATCCAAACGAAACGAATGTCAAACACACACACACAATATCTTATATTTTATAAAACTGTAACCACATTATTATTATTTCTATGAACTGAAAACAGACGGGTGGCGCTTAGAACTACGCGAACACTCCCCGCTTCGTTAGGCGTGCGCGGTACGGCTTACGTCAATAGCTGTTAGTGAGGTTCTGTGGTCGCCTCGACTGTTCGGTGAATGTCGAAGCGAGTCGCGCGCGCTCATTCGCTACTCGCTACTCGCAACTCGCAACTTCATTCGGTCACGAATGACAAGCAAAAACCGACTTTAAAGTATTGAAAGGACACCGGGCGTCTGACGCTAATCGAGTCGAGGCTGTTTTTGGCTGCCGGCTGGACCGCCAAAACGCGATTGCTTTAGTATTGTTAAATAATTTTGGCTTTTTATAGGGGAGAAAAATTAATAAAATGATATATTTTTTAAAGAAAACGTTGATTGCTGGAAGTGTTTAGAATTTAGATCGCAGTTAGCCTTTGAAAATGGATAAAAGGTAAAATCGATTTATTTCGGTGTCATACAAAACTACAAGTCCTAAAAAAAGATAAATTGTAAAGTTGTACACGTCTACAAGCTCTACAAAGAAGTAATTTAAGGATTTACAAATTAAAACTTTCACTTATCACAAAACCTCAAAGTTTAGGAGAAAAATTTAACAGAATTTCTTTTTTCCCAAAAAATCACAGCATTTACCAAAAATATTTAAAAGTACATACCTCCTTGAGATGTTGGAGTAGTATTTTCATCCTCGCCAGGTGTAGAATTTTCTTCCATTCCTAAGAAAACAAAAATTTATCGTCACTTCTTGAATTTATGTAATATAATATAGTGTACAATAAATGTTATATAAATGCACCTTCTATTGGAAAGCCACACAATATTGTAAATATACCTACTGAGTACTTCTAAGATAACGAGGACATTATAATACACATAACGTAAATAGATTAGATAGGAGTTGCTCGAATTCGTCGTCAAGATTCAAGACCATTGTTGATTGAATTTAGTACACTAAAGTATGACTCCATATTAATTGTATTACTTCCTCTTATTCGAAAATTGTAAAACTTAGTTCCATTTTACAAAATCGATAGAATTGAATGTACAATTTTGAACAGAATTAAACAATTTAATATTGTGAGAAAAACGAATCGTGACCGTGTTAAGTTCACCTGCCACACGAATTAGTTCTCAACCGACAACTAACCGGTTAAAAGTTTTTAAAAAGGTACCTAGTACCTACTTAATAAAATGTAGGTAGTTTCATATTATGAAACAATACCGGAAGCGGAAGTCACTTCAGAATTAAAGAAATGACAAGAATACGTTTTAAATCGATCAAGAATCGATTAGGAGTAATTATTGTTTTATTCAAAATATATTTAAATTTTGTTTTAAGTTGGTTATAAAATATATTGATAAGGATACCAAATAGGATAACTTATTATTGTCAGATGACTAGGAAGTATTTTTGTAGCTTTAAGGTTTAGTTACAACAAAATCTCTTAAATATTTCAATTTAACATTCCCAAATTATGTATTTAAAACATGATTGGGAGCAGATGCCATTTGCCGTCTGGCATGCGGAGATACTTATAAAAAATTAAGGTAAGTTAGGCAGGTGTGCCAACAGCTTGCTCGTGCGCGGGCGGAACACATCTGCCATTCCATTCCACGTGCTTCGCAGCTGTCATTCCCATCCCTAAACCTTCATAAACGAACAATCATGTCAATTGTCAAAAGAACACTCAACAAATCTTGATTCATTCAAAATCAATCCAGCTTTAGGTAAGTAAACAGCAACACAATAATAATTTGATAAATACGTAGTTAAGTTTGCCTATTTTTAAATGCTTCTTACCTCAATTATTACCTTTATTCCCAACAAAATCTAAGTCAATATTGGATTGTAGTTGCCCATCTTTCTGATAAATAGAACAAAACTAAATACATCAATGAAACTTGCCCAGATTTTAATAATTTGTTAGTAGCAAATCACTTGTCGTCAATCACAATAATTCACAAAATGAAATTGTTATTGTTTTTTTTTATAGCGCGAGCGATGACATTACTTTTTTGTTTTTTATTTTTTTATTTGTGTGTTCCAAAATTGTATGCAAAGTTAAATTTTGTTAGTGGCGACTGGCGACTGGCGAGCTATTTAAATCCAGCTTTAGATAAGTAAGCAGCAACACAATAATAATTTGATAAATACGTACCTAGTTAAGTTTGCCTATTTTTAAATGCTTCTTATCTCTATTATTATGTTTATTCCCAACAAAATCTAAGTCAATATTGGATTGTATTGGTCTACCAGGATCTGATGGCAAATTTGGATGGCAGATTTTCAAAAAATATCCTTGATCATTGGATAAATTTTTATATTTGCATGTTTTACACACAGAATCAGCCACTATAGGGAAAAAAACGGATCAAAATGTTTTATTCCAATTACCCTGGACCCTGGTATTGCTAGTCAATTTATTTTCTCACTTTTTGCTATCAGATTCTGGTAGACCTATAGTTGCCCATCTTTCTGATAAATAGAACAAAACTAAATACATCAATGGAACTTATTAATTTTTATTAATTTGTTAGTAGCAAATCACTTGTCGTCAATCACATTAATTCACAAAATAAATTAACATACCTAATTATTTGTTATTGTTTTTTTTATAGCGCGAGCAATGACATTACTTTTTTGTTTTTTATTTTTTTATTTGTGTGTTCCAAAATTGTATGCAACAGTTAAATTTTGTTAGTGGCGACTGGCGAGCTATTATGATTATGACAAGAATTATTTTTTAAAACGAGTTTAGCGTGAGTTCTCTGCGACAAAATATCGTAGACTGCAACTCTACTGCCTATTGTGAGGTGTGTAGGATGTAGGTAAGGAAAATCGATTTAACACGTTTTCTTGCGTGGAATGGTGCAATGTGCATTGAGAAAATGGTTGATCTACGACACTTACGTAATTCCTTATCAACGGCGCATGAGCTAATAGTTTGAGGTGGCAGTTGGCACTGACGACTAAATCTATGACATACATGCACCTACAATCTACATACCTATCTATAGTTTGAACTTTAAAGAGTTAGTCATATAGTTGAGACCATAAAAAATTAACAACTTTGTAAACACTATCAAGGTTATTATAATATAAAATATTATATTTAAATATTCACTCATAGGTTTTTCTACCTCTACAGTGTACATAATATACCTACTATCTTGATTATGCTATTTTTAATTATATTTTAACACATCTTCGGCACGGTTTCAATAAGATCGCGTTACAATAAAATAATTCAAAACTTATACTAATTTTATAAAATTTGAAATATCCGGATCCGGAGTGGATCGACAGATTGATGTTGTAAATCCTTCGATCGCGGATTCTTGGAAATCTATTGTTATTCTATTGTTGTCGCGGTCGCCGGTGTCCTTATGGGGGTTAATAGGTTTCAGATTTAAATGTACTCAATATTCAGGCTACTAATTTTAGGTAAGTATATAATATTATAGTTTAGTGTTATTTTGCATTATTTTACATCTAACCTCGAAGCTATACGGACGCGACGACATAAGAATCACTGTCGTAGAAACTGTGATGTTACAAGTATAAAATTATGTTGCTGACTGCTGCCCTTTTCCGAACTAAAAAGTAGTCGTTCCGTGGATTTTTTTGTATATTCAGGGATTACTCCGCCATATAATATATGGCGTAGTAATAATCCAAACCGAGGTACGAACCGATTTCCAGAATTATTTCTTTGTTGTATAATATATGATTTCTTTCAAATGTGTGTCTTTCTTAGGTAAATTTGGTAATGACCCATGGTGGGATCCATGGGAAATCAAGAGAAGTCTTCCTAAACTTAAAGAACATTTAGTAAATAGTATATCAGATTTCTAGTAAAATTTTTATTGAACATCTTCATAATCTTAGATACACAGGCCTCAGCATGCTTCCCGGCGCCGAGGGGAACGCTTAAGTTTGCCTAAGCGTTCCCTAACTTTGGTGGAAGTCCGGTCCCTTTGAGGTAGACCGGCCGGTCGTGGAGGGAGTCCTGTGTTAGACAGATCCAGGACATCCCTCCGTATACGGCTGAAGGCAAACCGCAGGTGGTTTTAGTGGGTGAGAGTCCCACATACCCCCGGGGTGCTTCAGCTTTTAACTAAGGCACACTCCCAACCCGGGGCACCCATAAAGGGTTTACCCTGCGCACCAAAAAAAAAATGCTGTTCCACACCTAGCCTAGGTTTGTGTCTTTGTAAGCTATAACTACTGTAACAAAATTTCCAGGCAATGGAAGATGGAGGCTGAAAAAATAAGAGCGTCGTTGGGATTTTGAGTGAGTGCATTCGGTCCGAGTTCCGACCAATGATAGCCCGCGGCGTGGTATGCGGCCTTTTCCCAGAACCCGCGTCTGGCCGGGTGGGATGCAGTTTATCAGTATTGCCAGCTTACACATTTCTCCCTAATATTAGGGAAATTAATGGTTATAACTTTGAAGTCTTAACTGCGTAAACAGCTTATTCGCTTATCTATTGAGCAAAACTTAAATTAATGAATTAATGCTAAAATACTGAATTGCTTAAAAAGTGTGTGTACTTTGTGTGCTTACTGCTTAGTCGTAAAAACGTAGTTTTATTTAATGCTTATTGATTTAATAAATTCCTGAAATTTGCTGCATAAGGGTGGGTTGCACCAACTTACTTTACTATAACTTTCACTACTTATAACAAAATGTCAATTGAACTGTCAAATCTCTAGTTAAAGCACAGAATATATTATATTAGTAGTACCAAGTTAAAGTCAATAATGGTCAATGGACGTCATATTTGACGGTAATCTTAGCCTTAACTATAACAACGCCTCAAGCCTCTGGTGTAACCCACCCTAAGTCTTGCGTAAACACGCAAGACAGAACTTCTTACTTTTTAATTTTTATCTTTCAATTGCTTTTTGCTTGAGCCTTGAAACACCTATTTTCGCAATGAGCTTTATTAATTTTTAAAGTTGCAACACTGATGCCAACTGGAGCACAGAATACATATTAGTACAAGACTGGAGTACAAAGTACCAACCAGCCTTCACCAAAACTCAGGTAAGTTCATTAAAAATCCCCGTTATACACTGATCATGTAAAAAGTACTGGAAGTGGAAGTATTTCGGCGTGTAATTCCAGACAGCGAAATTGGTATTATATAATCATAATCTAAGAAATTAGAATTTAGAGTGTTTGTCTACGAAATCTAAAAGCTATTCATTATAGCCCTTACAGCGCATAATATAATTATGCTTATGAACTCTAGGCGGTGGGCTCCAGATGACTTCCTCCTGTATCAATCTTTGTCAAAGTCGGAGATATCGATAAAGGAAACTAATGATTTTCAAATCAAATGATAATTCCACCAAACAAATTATAACAAATGACGTCAATTGTGCTGGAAGTAGCGTGGAAATTATGTAGCATTGATAAATTCGTAAAAAGTAATCACCCTAAGAATTTGTACCTACGACATCTCACAATGAAACTCAACACAATACGAGGCTTTTTTATTTGAACTCCGTTACATTCCATTCCCTGATGCTGGGTACGGGGCTATCTCGGTAAGATTTCGAAATTCCGAGAAAGGTAGAGTCTTATAAATTATCTCAAAAGCGCCGACGCGGCCGTACAGCCAGAATACTTTTTTTACTCCACAGGTAGGCCGGCGCTAAGAATACGTATAGTGAATCGTGCTCGTCTTGAGCCGTGACACGACAATTTTGTTTCATATTTGATATCTAAAGATTAAAGTATTTACATTTAAATATATATATATATATATATTTTTTAAGTTTATACAACAAGCAACAAGGAAATATATTGGTATTGTTAACATTAATATTTACAATTGTTTGAAATAATAGAAATCCGTAAACCATTTCAATTTAAAAAATTAGGATGAAAACTAATCTTAGGTTAGGTTCGGTTATAGAATCTACCTCATACCACTTGTCTTTAAACTTAGTAAAGTATTAAAGCTGTGGCTGTGGCAGTTTACGAATGCCTTGCTATACTCTATTGCTTTACCAAAAATTATATAGCAAAGTATCAAAAATCACAGCTCCGCAGTGCAAACTGTAAAAAATGCGAGCTGTGCTCGCGTGCATCACGATTCTTGGAAAATAGGACTGTTGGAGCCAACACTGCATAGCAGCCCTGAAGGTCGCTTCTCTAATAATAGCAACTTTTATGCAGGGCGCCAAAGTCCTATTTATATGAACAAAGCCTTCGCCGCGTTAAATTTTATGATAGGGATTCAATAGTAACAACTTTTTAATGATATAGTCCTTAAAATTTAGAAAATTCTTAGGTACTTACCTACATGAACAACTAGACTGTAAACTTAAATATACTACAAAGTTACAACAAAGATCTTCAAAATACCTGGTACCTAGGTAATAGGTATTTTTGATTATTTATTAGATTAGTAGTTAGTAGAAAACATTAAAAAAGATTCCAAACATCAAAGGACGGATCCGAATAGAGCTAACGATAACTATGCCTGTCGGGGCTTCTATCGTGCAATACAATTTATCATAAATACGATCTCGGAAGACCATAGGCTAAACTTAGTTTAACCGCGCCGTAACATCCATAAAGCATTTGCTAGACATTAAATGCCACATGCCACATAGACAGCTAAACCATGAAACAACGGCTCTTTAGAGGTGCTCTTTCGTTACAAATTCACTCTTATACCCTCAAGTTTAGGTGCGTATTCAGTTGAGTATCGGCTGGATGGTGTTCTCTGGAATTTGGGCCACGCCGCTGACTCAACGCCTCCGATCTAATCCCTTCTCTAAAGTAATCTCGATAGACGCGGATGTGAATGGTTAAAGTGGATCTAAACTATTTTGCTCTGCTATTATGTCTATTAAGTCTGTGCTTTAGATGGTGAATATTCAATACGCTTGGACATCACTTGTCACTTTGTCTTCTTCTATCTATGCATATTCAATATCTTCCACATTAGTGGCTATGTTTATTTGTATCTAGATTGTACAAAAATTAAATAGCTAGACCCAAAACCACTCGTCAAATAATTTATTAAGTAGTATATTTTACTTTTAAGTCTGAAGAACATCCAAATCGTCTAAGCATTCATTCAGATGGACTTCTGAATACCATTCCAAGTAATAATGTGTCTAGTCCACCATTATTAGAGGTTATGTTTGCATGAGCTGCTTAACCTTTAACTATGTGTACGGTATTGCCGTACGAGAATTTACTCGGGAACGGCTTCCGTACTGGGGTGGTCAAATGAAACACGTCTTCACCGTAAAACTATAGCGGAGTCGAGGTAAACCAAGATTTCCGGCCAGCCTTACTTCTATATACTATTCGCGGAATTTTTCCCCAGTATTTCCCCAGAGATTTCCCCAGTTCTTCTTTTCCAGGTCTTCTTTCTTCTTGATGCTTGCTGGAGGCTGGCTCGGAGCGGTCTGGCCGGTCGAACAAACCGGTCCTCTATTTATACGAAAAAATGGCTGACCTTTGACCTTGAAATTACCTCACCCCCTATAAACTTTATTTACCAATTTTATCTATTTACAATAAATTTAAAAACTATATAAAATCGATAAAACAAAAAGGTAAAATCAAATAGTCTATCTGTCTCTATACAGCACATGATACTTTGTATCTATCTATCCTATTCTAATAAGAAAATTTATAAGAAATTAAAACTTGCTATTTTATTGCTTAAAACTATTTGTATTCAACACAAACTATAACAAAGATAAATTATCGATAAATATTAACTATGAGAAACTTAAATTTGAACAGAAATTATATACTACGAAACGAACATGACTATTTTCAGTCTTATAAGAATCTTATGTACCTACTATCATTTTAAATATTAAAATATATCATTACTATAAAATTATTTTATAAAATGAGTATTCTTAAGTATCAATTGGTGTAAAGTATCGATTTTCGATAGGAGAAAATGTTTAATAACAAAGAGGCTCTCTATTCGGCATTGCCGGCGTTCACTCACCACTAGCGACCTCTGGATTATATTTCTATGTCGTAATTCGTTTTTATCGTCTCGTACATTAAGGACATCTAAAAGTTGTAACATACTTATGGACATGGGGTCTGACAGACCGCTCGTATTTTCATCTGTTTTTTAGGTAATTGAAAGATTTTTTTGTATTATTTTTTTATATTATTATTTTTTTATATTATTTTTTTATATTATTTGCTTAAATACCTTAACACACAATTGATTTAGGGAATGTGTGGGTTAAATATCCAAAATTCTAAATTATATTGTAAAATGAAGCACTTTAAGCAAAAAAGTCACTTTTAAGCATAGAGATATTATGTACTACGTAGTACTTATATGTCAGTGCTTTTAAGACTTTCATTCACCTAGTGTGACGAAAAAATGACATTTTTGTAATAAGAAACATACGTTTTAAAACTTTTTGCCTAAATTGTCTATTAATATAAGCCATATTAAATATAAAAAACTTCTTAACATGTAACATACAAATTTTGACATAGGTCGAACATGGTTAAAATTATTGGCAGTCATGTCACATGGTAAAGGCTACTACTAATGTAATTATAGCTTAAATGTAACTAAATATATTGTGGTTAATATTTATTTAAGTTATCTAGACAGATTCAATTAGTTTTTGCTGTAAAAAATATTTCTTAAATATTAGCTCTCCTAGACCCAAATTTGATCCTTAGAACATTTTCAGTGCAATATTCCAGTCGTTTGACCGATTCCAAGTTTTTTATGTATAACAACGAAAAATTTCACTAAAATACACGAGCAGAAGTTATTTCAAGACATTTTATTTAGACATTGATTGCGCACTACCGTAAACATAAACATAATTCTTTGTATGGGGAGCATGGACATGGGGTCTCACAGACCGCGCTCGAAGTTAAAACCAAAATAACTTTGCAAACTTGCAGTCGGCGTCGAATTTTTTTGCTTCAGAATATATTTTTCGACTAAAACTGAAGCTACGTACTAAGCGCCGCAAGAGTGAAGCTTAAGGAGAAGTAGGGTAGATGTGATTCTTGCAGGGTATGAGTGGTCTGTGAGACCGCGCGTCCATAGTTAAAGGTTAAAATCAAACAGGTGATATTATAGAAACTTTGCTTTCAGGGAATCACTTTAAATAGGTACTTAGAGCCAGTCCACACGGCGCGTTGCGTCAGCGTTGCGTCGACGCAGCGCTGGCGTTGCGTTGTTTTAAGCTGTCTTCACACCAAAGCCGCCGGCCCGGCGGCACGAACCCGGCGGCTTCTGAATGTTGAAATTTTGTTTGTTTCAAGTTTGTTTAAGCCCCGGTCTACACACCAAAGCCGCCGGACGGCGGTATAACACGCCGGGCCGGCGGCTTTGGTGTGTAGACAGCTTTACATACAAATAACCAAGGTGTTCACACGGCGCGCTGCGACGCAACGCACACATGACGGACAGCAGCCCCCGAAACGAAGCGGGAGGGGATGTTGACGTTAAGACTGCTTCGTAATAACGCTGCGATGACGCAACGCGCCGCGCCGTGTGGACTAGCTCTTAGTGCTTCAAAAAACATTTTTCATTTAAAGAGTCCATAAAGAAGGATGTGTTCATTTCTGACTAGCGGTGCCCCGCGGTTTATTAGGGAAAATAAATTGTGATATTTTCCCCGCAGTAAAAAGGAGCCTATGTATTAATTCAGGGTATCAACTAATTCCATACCAAATTTTATTAAAATCGCTCCAGCCGTTTAAACGTGAAGAAGTAACAGACATACAAACTCAAAAACTTTCGCCTATATAATATTAATAGTGTGATGTGATTAAAGCTGCCCCTCCATCAAAAAGTAGTCTAGGTTTTTGGAGCCAAACAAAATTATTTTCGTATTCAATACACCTGTTATATGTACCACAAGCCCGCATCGGTGCCCAATACTTTTTGCTTCGTGGTCAACTTTTTTGAACACAGTGTTTAAATGACGAATAAAAAGAACTCTAGGTTAGTAGAAAACATTAAAAAAGATTCCAAACATCAAAGGACGGATCCGAATAGAGCTAACGATAACTATGCCTGTCGGGGCTTCTATCGTGCAATACAATTTATCATAAATACGATCTCGGAAGACCATAGGCTAAACTTAGTTTAACCGCGCCGTAACATCCATAAAGCATTTGCTAGACATTAAATGCCACATGCCACATAGACAGCTAAACCATGAAACAACGGCTCTTTAGAGGTGCTCTTTCGTTACAAATTCACTCTTATACCCTCAAGTTTAGGTGCGTATTCAGTTGAGTATCGGCTGGATGGTGTTCTCTGGAATTTGGGCCACGCCGCTGACTCAACGCCTCCGATCTAATCCCTTCTCTAAAGTAATCTCGATAGACGCGGATGTGAATGGTTAAAGTGGATCTAAACTATTTTGCTCTGCTATTATGTCTATTAAGTCTGTGCTTTAGATGGTGAATATTCAATACGCTTGGACATCACTTGTCACTTTGTCTTCTTCTATCTATGCATATTCAATATCTTCCACATTAGTGGCTATGTTTATTTGTATCTAGATTGTACAAAAATTAAATAGCTAGACCCAAAACCACTCGTCAAATAATTTATTAAGTAGTATATTTTACTTTTAAGTCTGAAGAACATCCAAATCGTCTAAGCATTCATTCAGATGGACTTCTGAATACCATTCCAAGTAATAATGTGTCTAGTCCACCATTATTAGAGGTTATGTTTGCATGAGCTGCTTAACCTTTAACTATGTGTACGGTATTGCCGTACGAGAATTTACTCGGGAACGGCTTCCGTACTGGGGTGGTCAAATGAAACACGTCTTCACCGTAAAACTATAGCGGAGTCGAGGTAAACCAAGATTTCCGGCCAGCCTTACTTCTATATACTATTCGCGGAATTTTTCCCCAGTATTTCCCCAGAGATTTCCCCAGTTCTTCTTTTCCAGGTCTTCTTTCTTCTTGATGCTTGCTGGAGGCTGGCTCGGAGCGGTCTGGCCGGTCGAACAAACCGGTCCTCTATTTATACGAAAAAATGGCTGACCTTTGACCTTGAAATTACCTCACCCCCTATAAACTTTATTTACCAATTTTATCTATTTACAATAAATTTAAAAACTATATAAAATCGATAAAACAAAAAGGTAAAATCAAATAGTCTATCTGTCTCTATACAGCACATGATACTTTGTATCTATCTATCCTATTCTAATAAGAAAATTTATAAGAAATTAAAACTTGCTATTTTATTGCTTAAAACTATTTGTATTCAACACAAACTATAACAAAGATAAATTATCGATAAATATTAACTATGAGAAACTTAAATTTGAACAGAAATTATATACTACGAAACGAACATGACTATTTTCAGTCTTATAAGAATCTTATGTACCTACTATCATTTTAAATATTAAAATATATCATTACTATAAAATTATTTTATAAAATGAGTATTCTTAAGTATCAATTGGTGTAAAGTATCGATTTTCGATAGGAGAAAATGTTTAATAACAAAGAGGCTCTCTATTCGGCATTGCCGGCGTTCACTCACCACTAGCGACCTCTGGATTATATTTCTATGTCGTAATTCGTTTTTATCGTCTCGTACATTAAGGACATCTAAAAGTTGTAACATACTTATGGACATGGGGTCTGACAGACCGCTCGTATTTTCATCTGTTTTTTAGGTAATTGAAAGATTTTTTTGTATTATTTTTTTATATTATTATTTTTTTATATTATTTTTTTATATTATTTGCTTAAATACCTTAACACACAATTGATTTAGGGAATGTGTGGGTTAAATATCCAAAATTCTAAATTATATTGTAAAATGAAGCACTTTAAGCAAAAAAGTCACTTTTAACCATAGAGATATTATGTACTACGTAGTACTTATATGTCAGTGCTTTTAAGACTTTCATTCACCTAGTGTGACGAAAAAATGACATTTTTGTAATAAGAAACATACGTTTTAAAACTTTTTGCCTAAATTGTCTATTAATATAAGCCATATTAAATATAAAAAACTTCTTAACATGTAACATACAAATTTTGACATAGGTCGAACATGGTTAAAATTATTGGCAGTCATGTCACATGGTAAAGGCTACTACTAATGTAATTATAGCTTAAATGTAACTAAATATATTGTGGTTAATATTTATTTAAGTTATCTAGACAGATTCAATTAGTTTTTGCTGTAAAAAATATTTCTTAAATATTAGCTCTCCTAGACCCAAATTTGATCCTTAGAACATTTTCAGTGCAATATTCCAGTCGTTTGACCGATTCCAAGTTTTTTATGTATAACAACGAAAAATTTCACTAAAATACACGAGCAGAAGTTATTTCAAGACATTTTATTTAGACATTGATTGCGCACTACCGTAAACATAAACATAATTCTTTGTATGGGGAGCATGGACATGGGGTCTCACAGACCGCGCTCGAAGTTAAAACCAAAATAACTTTGCAAACTTGCAGTCGGCGTCGAATTTTTTTGCTTCAGAATATATTTTTCGACTAAAACTGAAGCTACGTACTAAGCGCCGCAAGAGTGAAGCTTAAGGAGAAGTAGGGTAGATGTGATTCTTGCAGGGTATGAGTGGTCTGTGAGACCGCGCGTCCATAGTTAAAGGTTAAAATCAAACAGGTGATATTATAGAAACTTTGCTTTCAGGGAATCACTTTAAATAGGTACTTAGAGCCAGTCCACACGGCGCGTTGCGTCAGCGTTGCGTCGACGCAGCGCTGGCGTTGCGTTGTTTTAAGCTGTCTTCACACCAAAGCCGCCGGCCCGGCGGCACGAACCCGGCGGCTTCTGAATGTTGAAATTTTGTTTGTTTCAAGTTTGTTTAAGCCCCGGTCTACACACCAAAGCCGCCGGACGGCGGTATAACACGCCGGGCCGGCGGCTTTGGTGTGTAGACAGCTTTACATACAAATAACCAAGGTGTTCACACGGCGCGCTGCGACGCAACGCACACATGACGGACAGCAGCCCCCGAAACGAAGCGGGAGGGGATGTTGACGTTAAGACTGCTTCGTAATAACGCTGCGATGACGCAACGCGCCGCGCCGTGTGGACTAGCTCTTAGTGCTTCAAAAAACATTTTTCATTTAAAGAGTCCATAAAGAAGGATGTGTTCATTTCTGACTAGCGGTGCCCCGCGGTTTATTAGGGAAAATAAATTGTGATATTTTCCCCGCAGTAAAAAGGAGCCTATGTATTAATTCAGGGTATCAACTAATTCCATACCAAATTTTATTAAAATCGCTCCAGCCGTTTAAACGTGAAGAAGTAACAGACATACAAACTCAAAAACTTTCGCCTATATAATATTAATAGTGTGATGTGATTAAAGCTGCCCCTCCATCAAAAAGTAGTCTAGGTTTTTGGAGCCAAACAAAATTATTTTCGTATTCAATACACCTGTTATATGTACCACAAGCCCGCATCGGTGCCCAATACTTTTTGCTTCGTGGTCAACTTTTTTGAACACAGTGTTTAAATGACGAATAAAAAGAACTCTAGGTTTTTATAGTCTTTTACAATGTTATACTCGTAAAATACGTTTAAAAGTTTTTAAAGTTTCCAAGTATGTAGTGGTCAACGCATTAAAAAATATTCCGAAATCATTTAGGGCTCATTACGTATTGTATTATTTCTTTGAGAATTGAAATTGAACCTTCAATTTTGAAAATTTAATTTTATAATTGTTATCATTGGGGCTGCTAAGTAAGTACTTTAAATAGACTTACAAACATCTACACAAATAAAAACAACAATAACAACACGTCGGTCGTTGGGGCTAGCAGTACCCATAGAAAAACCGATACAAAAACACCAGCGGAGCATGTACTTCATTATCGTATGGTAGGTAGCGACCTTCTTGACTAACCACCATGACAATGGTTTCCCACGAGTAACGCCATCGATTGTCCACGGATGTCGCAACCAAATGACCTTCAGGTACTTATAATACTTGCAGGAAACCAGAATTCAGCCTAAAACGTAAGTATTGGATTATTTACAAGGTGTGACAAAGCTAAATGATAATACTGAGTGTGTGTATATGTCCCTTATATAGAATTGACTTTGAAAATAGCAGCGCTAAAAGAGCAATTTTTTTGTGATTTTTATGGGCAAGCGCCCGAGCGTCATGTATTTTCCTGTTCTGTATTCTGAGACTTTCCTATACAAAAGTAAAAAAAAAAAGTTACTCTTTTAGCCCTGCACTGCAAGTGAAAGGCACTGTGAGTGAAATCTATACTAGGGACACAAACACACCCTGAAGTATTATCACTTAGTTTTGGTACACCCTGTATATTTCTGTAAGTACCCAAATAAGTATGCAAAAAAAGGCATTTTCTTATCAAAGCAGTTTGCGTCTAACTACTAACTCTCACAAGAAGTTAAGCTAAAATATTATACACCTAGGGAATGCAATCCCGCAAGATAATTTCAATCCCGGTATTTGCGGGATTGAACCATCACAATCCCGCTGGATCCTAGTATTTGCGGGATCCCGCAGGGTGGACTTAACTTAAATAAAACAAATTCTGTCGGATACTTTTTTTACAAGGGTTTAATAATACTTCAGACTTTAGATAAAAAAATAGAAGAAAAACTAAACATTTTTTTTGGAAATGGCTACGTTATAATAATAGTTAAAAAATCTAAAAAAACACGCTTATTTATTTTCATCTTTTATTAAAAATATTCAGTTTTTTTCGAAATATAGGGAAAATTGTGCTAAAAGATTCCGTTACATACATACTGCCCAAGCTTACAAAAGTATGTTAAAAAAGCTAAAGTTAAGTATGTTAAAACAGTGGTATTAGTTGTGTCGTCTGCCTAACGGCTCCTGATATTTGACACAAGGTAGCCGCTGAAAAATTTCGCTCAGCTTCCACGCTGGTTGGTACAATATAAATTATTTATAGGTGAATTGAAGGTAAATTGTTTAGTGGGCTGCCTGTAGCCAGTTCACGCACCCCTGTGCGCAGAATTACGTGTATGAATCACGCTTCTTTGTAATCCCGCCAGTCCCGCGGGATCCCGCTTTTTCGACCGGGATTAGTCCCGCAAAATGCATGCGGGATCCCGGTATTTCGGGATCCCGGTATCCCGTCAATACTCAGTCATCGGTAAAACCTACTACGATGTAGTATGTTAAGTGTAGCGATAGTACTACCAGTTTGGTCGTAATTTCTGGGAAACGTAGGTACCTACAACGCTGAGGAGAACAACAAATAAATGATCATAAATAAGACGATTTTTAACCGACTTCCAAAAAGGATGAGGTTATAAATTGTAACGTCACCCTCACTTACGAATTTAATATTATTATGAGTTATGGCTTTAATTACTATGACGTCATAGAATAATGATCATACAAATTGACCAAAATATGAACGTCATGTCCAGTTAGCATGAAATTATATATACATACGAGCATACTGCATTATTCTTTACAAAATGCAATTCACGCTTTAACATTTTTGCATAATATAATGTGGGTAGGTAGATATTATGTTTGATCATTTGTGAGTTAATTCGGAATTGTTTCGGAGTTGAGAGGAAAAAGGCGTTTTTTGTTATCATCCACTATTGCGCAGTGGTGGAGTCACGACATCGAGGTCGATTGCCTGGCATTGCCAAATTTGAAGGGGTGACGTAATGCGGCCTGCGTACCACTGCACCTATAGAACACAGCCGTGTAACTTACATTGCTGGTTTTCTTCTTCAAAGCGGGGATTGCTGTGGAACTAATTCAGCAATTAATTGAAAACGTGGCTTTAATACGCTGCCGTCTTGTACCCGATTCTTTCAATTGAATTAATGTCTATTAAGTATCAGCCGAAACGTGTTGTTTGAACATTTAGCGGCGACTTTAAAAATAAGGCACCCACGAGTTGTAATTAATCTTAAATGTCATTTAAATAAAGACATATATTTTAAGCCACATCATGTTTTTAGTATTAATTCACCACAGGAATAAAAATCTTATTACCAAAGCAACCGTCTCTAAGGGTCAGTTCACATTGCAACACGACGAGACGATGTGATACATTATGAACCTTTCAAATTTAGAGCAGGCAGCCCAATATCGTGGATGGTAAGTCTGTCAATTCAATGTGTATTTTCTCGTGTAGTAAATAAAATGTTGAAAGACTTGTGTAAAAATGCATCGCATCGCCCCGTCACGTTGCAATGTGAACTGAACAAGGGTATTCAAATGAGAATCCAGATACCACTGATCTGTAGCTGCTTGCTTGATAATTTTCTGTGATTAAATTTTGCAGAAACTAAAGACACGTGCAATAGAGTCCAAGAAAAATGAACGGTAGATGCAGTGAAAATAATCACTTCTATACATACTTAATTACTTAGTATAGCCACAGAATATAATATATTAGTAGTATAGCTGTAACAAGTTGTTTATACATATAATCTTATCGTTGTAAACGGTCCAGTAACTTATACGAGTATTGTGTTCAATGCAACCTAGTTTGTTGCTATCGAGTTTCTCGTATGTACTCATACGCCCGTCCTTATTGCATGAAACAGAAATCACATCTACGGCTGAAAAACATACGAACAAACTGAATATATTACAGACATACACTGCCAAAATCATTACCTTTATCTTCGCCATGATCGGGCCGAAAAAAAAAAGGGAAAAGAGTATATTTTTTTTTAAAAAGGGCTATCATTTTTTGAGGCGATATGTCTGACTGCACAAAATCAAGTACGGTCTACATTTGAAATTTATTATCATTAATACTACAATAATTATTATAACCTTTGGTAGTGCTACTATTATCGTACGTTTCCAGTGCATTAAACATCATGGGTACAATAACTCATTTGCATATTTTTCCTGCTCGCTTACCCACTTATATTCTGGATTTTCCGAACGCGTTAAATGTGGGGTAATTTCTACATTTTCCTTTTATTTTTTAAAACGTTTTATTGGACAACTAATTAATAATTTACTCACCACGACGTATTTTAAATGTCGCGTCCACTCTCCAAAATCCAATATAGGTAAATTTCGTTTAATTTTTTTAAAGTACCTATAGGTCTACCAGAATCTGATGGCAAAAAGTGAGAAAAGAAATTGACTCTAGCAATACCGGGGTAATTGGAATAAAACATTTTGATCCTTTTTTTTCCTTATTGCGGCTGGTTCTGTGTGTGTATAAAAATTTATCTAATGATCAAGGATATTTTTTGAAAATCTGCCATCAAAATTTGTCATCAGATCCTGGTAGACCTATAGTTTGAATTTAACGACAATCTTCTGTACTTCAGGGCACAAGCATAGATACTGTAAGCTGAACCACAACTAGCTATCATTAATGTAGACAATAGGAGAATAATTAACAATGATCTATGTAGGATCTATATGACAAAATTATATGATTATTTGACATTATTAAGTACCTACTTACATTTATATGAAAAAACATTTTACATCATGCAACTTTGAGTTGCAACAAACAGCAGTAGGTACTAACGATAATATAACAGCAACGATATTTTTAAAATAGGGTGCTGATATCAAAATAAGGTTTTAAGATACTATTCAAGACAGACTGTTTCTTTGATTTCAAATTAATACTGCAATAATTATATTTTATTATTTTAATAGGCTTGTTTCCTTTTTTTCTTGTTGGTAATTAAAGGACCTCTCAAAAATAGAAACATCAGTGAAAAAATGATTCTATTAGTTAAAAAAAACTCTCCAGGATATGACAATTCGAAAAACACGTAAAATAGACCTTCCAAAACGCTCTATACAAAATTTTTGCAAACTATGACGTCACGCCTCGCTAGTTTGTATGCATTGCGGGAGAACTTTGTTCGATACCTATGTTAAATATTGCGTTTATGCATGGAATATATATTAGTAGTACCAAGTTTATGGTAGTCGTTTCTTAACAAAAGTTGTAAAAAATTGCATAACTTATCGAATGGTGTATGAATATTAAGAAATTTAATTTATTTAAAATCGACTTGCCTAGATCCAACTTTTAAGGCTCATAACTACGCTCACAAAAAAAATATATACAAAGCTGAAATTTTGGGAATACTTATTTTTTACCGTTTTTTCTGTATTAAAAAAAACATGAGAGTGTAGAAACTTTCTGTTTAAGCACAGAATACATATTAGTACAAGTAGTTTATCCTAGAGAGTCATCCTCATCCATACTTCCATACTTAATATTATAAATGCGAATGTGTGTCTGTCTGTCTGTCTATCTGTTACCTCTTCACACCTAAACCGCTGAACCGATTTTGCTGAAATTTGGTATGGGGATACTTTGAGTCCCGGGAAAGGACATAGGATACTTTTTATCCCGGAAAAATGTACGGTTCCCGCGCGATAAACGAATTTTGGTGCAACGAAGTTGCGGGCGTCATCTAGTATAAGAATACTTCATATAAGAAAATAGAGGGCCATCCTAAAATGGCCCTCTATTTTGATATGACGGTTGTCTGATCTGCTATCCGGTTACACCCTGATTCCTACTATGATGAGCGAACATTGTAGTCTACATCCAAAACAATAAATCACAAAGCTTTTGTTTCATCAACAGTATTGTTCTCTTTATCTTCAGCTGCATAGAGGATCAGTAGAGCGAGGTTCCTTATAGTCGTATGTTGAACCTCACCTAGGTGTAATATGATTATATAATAGCCCTATGTATGGTGGACTAGAAATAACCTGACCTTTAGAAAAAACTGACTGCCTTGATACGTCATGAGCAATGAAGTGTTACTCTCCCGACGAATCAAATGATCCTTTTAAGCTCAAATCTTACCAGCGGTTAAAGCCTTAAAGCATACCAAATAAATGTTCATTTTCACACTTAAAAAACATAACCTACCTTCTGGTGCAGCCGGGTACCCATTACAGAGTTAAAGAAATGAATAATGAAGAGGAAGAATTTTTTTATTGAACTGAATATCCTTAGCCAAACATTACGGTGGTTGCAATATCAAATCTAGAGCATCTTCAGACACGTTTAGGAGTACGAAGAAGTGGTTGACAGGTCTCTCAATGCAGGCGCTGTTGGCAAAGTACGTCGCATATACAGCCGGCAGTATGGATATCACAGAGAACATCACCAATATCATCACCACCATCACAGTCCCGCTGTATCGCCTTTTCCATTTATCACCAGTTGACTGCATTGTGACAAACGTCGAATGATGTCGATGGCTTGGCCTAATAGATTTCATTTATAAAAACATGGAATACTTTTTCAGGGTTCCGTACCCAAAAGGTAAAAACGGCACCCTATAGCTGAGACTTCGATGTCTGTCCGGCTGTCTGTCTGTCCGTCTGTCTGTCTGTCTCCAGGCTGTAACTCAATAACCGCTATAGCTAGACTTCTGAAATTTTCACAAATTGTGTATTTCTATTGCCGCTATAACAACAAATACTAAAAACAAAGTAAAATTAATATTTAAGGGGGGCTCCCATACAACAAACGTTATTTTTTTGGCCTTTTTCGCTCGTTATCAATAATGGTAACAGCTAGGCACTTGAAATTTTCAGAAAGGCCTTAATTAAATGTCTACTTTAATAATTAATAATAATATTTAAATAAAATAAAAATTTAAGGGGGGCTCCCATACAAAAACAATTTTTGGTCTATTTTTCGCCTATAACGGTATGGAACCCTTCGTGCGCGAGTCCGACTCGCACTTGGCCGATTTTTTTTATTGGGTAGGCAAGTTGTTACATTAATAAATGTTGAGTAAGACTAATTATGTATACTTAGTATAAAATATTTTAGTTTGAGGAAGGCTAGTATGGGTAACCTAAGTGGCGAGTTATTGAATAGATACGACTCATACGTATCTATTTCTAACTCCATAAAATCAGCAAACGGGCTTCTAAGTAATATTTTTCCAACCCGTTATTGACCGTTAAACACGTTGACAGTTTCAAATGAAACTGTATTTCCAGTGAAACAGTAATAGGTATCGAAAAAAACTTCTTTTACTTTGTTACCCAAATAACGTCTATTAAATTCGATTTCAAGTACCATCAAAGAAATTGACTCATACGCAGATGGCCTGACCTTCGTAATTTGGTCAGGTTTTGCCACTCCCAGCCCATAGTTTTCAGCTAACATTCACTTGACATTATTTGAACAACTAACGTAGGTCCACCATCTTCCTATGAATTAATTTCTCTCATAGTGCTTAGTTGAGTAGAGATCAAGAAATTGATGTTAGCTTTCCAATAAGGTCGAGCTTGCGTATCGGCTTTCGCAAGGCTGACGTTATGTCTGCGGCACTCGGTACCAGCATGGCGGATAGAAAGCGCGCGACCTCACTTTCACCGCTAGTCAAACACCGCAATATCTACTTATATAATCACCTTCATTAATGCATAAGTAGCCCATTCATTCATATTCTTATTGACAAAAATTTAGGGCAACCTGTTTTGATGAAAAGTAATGTGGACGCGTGGATGCATTAACATGGTACGCCGCGTTAGTAATATTAGCAACGGTAAAATCTGGACCGTAGCATTTTCTAGCATAATCATTTCTAATATTTCCAGCTAGAAAAGATACAGTTCTTCTTAACTTCAACTATTATAACTATATTTTGGTTTATAGCAAAAAACATTTGGCTTGCATGAAAAATAGATAAACGAAGACAATCTAAAGCTTGCAAGCAATTTATTGGCCATTTCAAGCATTGGCCACCATTGGAGTTCAATGCCAAACCGATGCAGTAGGAAATAGTCATTCATCTAGCTCGTTGAGTCAATTGGTGGTGTCAATTGATTCCCAATAACGTGGACAATTGAGACGGATGGCATGCGGGGCCCGCTCTGTTTAATCAACAATCGTCGATGACGCCATTCAAGTATTTCAAAATAAAACACCGTATGTATACATTAGCCGCCGCCGCAGGCGGTCGGGATTTGACGATAATCGAAAATTATTCCTTTCTGTATCATTATTCATTACCATTAGCCCGAAAACTCGTTGCCCAGCATGAGTGACGCTGTCGTTATGTTCGTTATTGTTATTGTCTGTTTCTAAGGCTCTGTGGTTTCAAGTTAAATTAATATGACAAAGGCTGGTATCGAATTTAAAGCCACAAGGATACAGTCAATGTCTTTGGGAGTTGGGACCAACGTACTCAAAGTACTCTGTTACTGCCCTAGCTACTTTCTTTGTACATAACGGTAGGTAAATAGTTTGTCATTCAGTACAATAAAACCAAATAGCATAGTAGGCACTAGGCAAGGTAGGGGGTCTGATATAGTCGTTCGCAATTCAATGGTTATTTCTAAACCCGTATAAGTGTGGTCTAATTGACACTCTCACGGTATTTTCTGCGACTTTCCAATTGCAGGCACACGCTACACTTACGGCGGCGGAAAATCAATCGGCGGCGTATAGAATTTGTCCGCATGTGATATTTATCTACATAGTAGTGAAATGGCTACGGGCTGCGGAGATAAACAAAAATACTTGGAAAATTACACGTTGTGTTAACGCAGGATGCACGGTACACTGGAGCGAGACGG
The DNA here is from genome assembly GCA_905187585.1 of Cyaniris semiargus. NCBI lineage: Eukaryota > Metazoa > Arthropoda > Insecta > Lepidoptera > Lycaenidae > Cyaniris > Cyaniris semiargus. The sequence goes on along the minus strand of LR994561.1, from coordinate 8,334,117 downwards.
TTGCGCGTCGCAGCCCCGAATGTTCGCGAGGGCTCTACTTATAGACCTCGTCTTCAAGGCAATTTGAACCTTAGGCTTTGCTGGATGGATTATTATTGCAATGTCGATAATTTAGCGTGTACGCCATTTTGAAGCCGCGTCAGCGTACAGTTTCATGTAATCGTCTTGTGCTAAATACCGTAGCTCTACCCACTCGAAACTGAACCGAGTTTCAAAGGTTTAAGGTTGTTATTTGAAAGGCTGTCCTAGGTCGTTGAAACCTTCTGGAGGTTTCCAGAATTGTATGGACCGCTTCCGCCGCCGCTCCTTCCGTCTCGTGTTGCTGGGTATGGACATTCTTAAGCCGGACACCAGAGCCGGTCAAAGAATGCAGACTAGACGAGCTGCAGGCAGAGCCTATGCATTTTTAGACACGGCATATTATTAATTTAACCTTTATGAGGGTTGGAATGATCTATGACTGCATACAAATTGGTAATTTTTCGAGTACAAATCTTTGAAACAATTCGATCAGCGAATTCGTTAGTAGATGATTATAATGCCAAAATATTAGACGAGTGTGGTGTTTGATCAATTCGGTACAGTTTTGATTGTAGTGGGTGATGAATGATGATGTTTCAAATGCACTTGTCGATCCTTTATTGTTAACTTGATACTTATAAAGGATGTGGTTACGACTCACAACTACCACTGAGAAGTTTTTGTTTTTTAAAGACATCACACATGAAATAAATTAGGTATTCTCCTCACCAAAAGAGATGTTTGATCTGTTTTACTTTAGAAGTTTCTTTTTCCTTTAAGTTTTAATCTTAGGCACGCCAATAATAATAGTACTTCCAGTGTTTTAATAGAATTTAAATACTTTTAATGATATCACAGTACAAGGGGAAACCTATGAAGAAGGCTATGTATCAATATTTTAGCCTCGGTATATCCAGTCAGTAATATTTTGTATTAAACTCATAATATTTAATAATAAAATTACTTTTAATTTATACAAACGTATAAAACTATTATGCTATGACATAATAAATCTTACCTACCCAATTTTATTACGTATTTAATTACATAATGAAAGTCTGTATTGTGTTATAATCTATGGTACATCGTGAGAACGAAGATGCAGGCTCAAAGTCCAACTGAGCTCATTCATGGAATGCACAGCGGTCCCACGCACATTTGTGACCCATGTGTTCTATGTTTTTTTTTTCAATACTTTTTTTACTTGTCATAGATAAATATTCTCGGAATACGTAAATTAGGCAATTTGTTGGAATGAGCTTATCTAGTTAATTGGGGTTAAATGAAAAAAATATTGGTTCCAAAATTGTAAATGTAACTTATTACTTAGTTAAGTACTAAAAATTAAGTCTTACAGCCGCATTCAGTTGATGATTTAACAACAATTTAATTAAGAGTTTGACAGATAATGTAATGGGGTTTTTGTCAAAATCTTAATTTTATTACAGTTCAATATAATTAATATTCCTCCCTGAGTGCGGTAGCTAGATATAATAGCCAGGGTATTAAAAAAGTTATGTTCCTTCCTATAGCCTACGGCCTACCTGTACCGAAGTCTTTGTTCTCTTCAAATTGGCCAAGATGTCGTTGAATTGTAAGATCAATTGAATTGACCTTAGTTCGATATTCCGAATGTTTCGTAAAAGATGTTAATTGTCTGATCGCAATGACCTACCAATATTACTAATTCCTTGGGTACAAGGTTTATTTACTGGAAAATTTAAGTTACACCTCTTTCCACCTTTTTGCGATGTGCTAATTTTTTACGACTGTTTACGTTCTGCATGGAAAATTACGTAAAGTCTAAGATAAGACTTGAGAAATCACGTAGCCGGTAGCAGGAGATATAATACTAATAAGTATGACCAGAAATCATGTTTTCGACAACAATAATATACCCTTTATCTACACATTAGTTATAGGCTTTAAACATTGCATATAGGTAACACAAATGTAGAGTTCGCGCGAAACTCAGCAACGCAGGTAGAATTGAGGTTGTAGGTACATTTCGCTCAGAGTTATTTTACCGCTGACAAGACCTTATTGCCATGGAAATAAGTCTCTATGTCATAGCATATTAAGAAATAACGCAGGAACCATGTAATAGCAGTGCTACAGTCGCACTATTCTGATGGACAAGCAAACATAGAGGTATTCTTTTGTAAACAGTGCTTAAAAATATTATGTCTGAAACTTCGTTTGAGGAAATATAGCATTATATTAGCACTTAGCAGTGATAAAGCAATCCTTCCGTCCTTTCCAAACTCAATGTTGTCAAAACTCCAATAAAAGAATACTTACCAAATTTCATATAAATGAAAAACAACATACGCGTGAAAAGATAACAGACAGGGTGACACACTCACATTTTTAACATTAGTATGGGTTCTACGCACGTTAACACACATGTAGAGTACGTCGAATTTACGCGACGTAGCGTCGTAGAACGTAGTAAGAGACCGTAGAGTACGTTACGTCACGTAGTAGCTTCGTAGCGTATTTTGCGTAGCGCCCCTATGTAATACGCAACAACCTAATGATAATTATCTATATTTACAGTTGAGTGAGGGGTGAAACCTTTAAAAGGGAAAGCTGGGTTGTTAGCCGCGCCTTTATACAAACGATAACTGCGCACTCCTTAAAAACTTGGATAGTACTCTATCCAACTTAAGTTAAAACTTACTAGTTTATAATGCATTTCTTTACTCAGAAAACTTTCTTAATACAATTGTTTGTTGCGGTGTTAGAAAATAGTTTGTTGACCGATGATATTCTTTGCGTTATATGTATAATATCATTGTTGTTGACGTTATTATATTTTATTATAGTTCAAACAAAAACACATTATTATTTATTCGAAAACAACATAATAAAGCATTTAGCCAACGAGCGTTTAAAGTACACAAACACAAATCTTAATAGCTTTGTTGTTAAACAAAGAAAATTAATTTGGTAATCGCACGTCGCGTAAACAACAAAATTAAAATGTAAATAAGTTGTTTCTGTTAATAAATAAAACATTTTAATTAACAAGACTCCTGAGTTAACCGATAAGGTCTACTTGCACAGATCTGGGTTAAATATCACGCTTATTTCGGGTCAAATACCATTATTCCAGGGTTAACTTTAACCCAGATCTACGTAAGTGGCCCTAAATGTAGTCGTCAATGAGATATTCAAGAGTTATGGGAACGTTTTGGAGCATAACGGTTTTTTGTGTTGTTTTTTGTCGCCTCTGACCGTGTGAAGGAACCTCAATGGATGTATGTGAACTTGGTGGCCAATTTAGATAGACCTTTCTCCTATCAAATATAGCCCCCGAGTGTACCCTCGTGTCTTATCGTTCGGGGGACGCGGTAGGTCTTGTTATGTTGGGCAAAAGAGTCTTCAATGAACCTTTCTTTGGAATTGTTCGCTATTTTCACACGATGTAGTTCCTTAGAAAAATCGTGCGAGAAAACATGTTCCCATGGAAAGAAATGTGACGCAATGTTCTAGTAATTTTCATTTCGAATTATTTCAAATAAGAAAATACAATTTACAAAAGACTTATATCGCACAGATAAATGACATGAGAAAGCCGAGAGTGGTTCTAATATAATAAAACATGCCAATAGTAAGTATAAATATCGCGATCGGTGCGACAAACCGCTGCAATAAAAAAATTAAAAGTTGGAAAAACGCAATTAAGACATTACCGTATATAAGAAAGTTTGCAGTTTTATATCAGATGTCAGTGTCGCGTAATGTAAATACGTAAGACTAACATAATATTGTCCTGTAAGCTAATATAATAATATATTAAAACGTATTTTAAAACTCTATGTAGAGCCCTAGCTCTCAGCAGTTAGAACTTATTTCTTTTGTTGTTAAGAACAATGGCAAGCGGCTCTGGCGTTGATTATTATTGTAGTTATTTCTTCAATTCTTCACGTCCCTTTTGTCTATCTTCATAAAATGCTGCATAAGGCCCAGAACACACTTCAACTCAGAAACACAACGTATACGGTGAACCATAATATTTTTATCTTATATGTGCGAGTTTTACGTAAAAAATACTTTTTATGCTCATGGAAAATATTTTATGCACGTTTATGTATGTTAAAAAAAATTAAAAGGTTGTAGTTGCGTTATTGCAAATATAACTTATCATGAGCGGAAATTTAAAAAAAATACTACATATTTATCATTCGGCATTCTGTAATACTTTATGAACGCTGTATTGTGTGCGCTGGTCCTTAAATTATCGATATTTCGTAGTCAATACTCAATAGTTTTGGGCGCCACGTAGTTTTTTCTTAAATGGTTAAGGGCCCGTAGATGTTTTTGGGATGAATTTCTTGGAAACGCTTCAAATTTTAAATCGAATGAACGCAGCAAGAGATCTTAGTTGGAATTCGAAAGTTGTAACGACTTTAGCTTCAATAATACATATTATGTAAATTATGTACTTAAATTGGATTATGTAAAACATATCAATTGAATATCATCCGGAAGATAAAGGAAATATAGAGTTTAAAATATAATTTTAGGACAATACACTATTTTCAGAAGCTATTTTTATGATAAATTGATTATATTTTAAAGTTTTCAAGCACAAAATAGAGGTAGGTACTAGGTATAGGTCTACCAGTGTCTGATGGCAAATTTTGATGGCAGATTTTCAAAAAATATCCTTGATCATTGGATAAATTTTTATATTTGCATCTTTCACACACAGAATCAGCCGCTATAAGGAAAAAAAAAGGATCAAAATGTTTTATTCCAATTAACCCGGTATCGCTAGAGTCAATTTCTTTTCTCACTTTTTGCCATCAGATTCTGGTAGACCTATAAGTATATTATTACGTTGAGCTACTAGGTTATAATAGGTATGGCATAAAATAAATACAAATTACAGGGTGATTTTATAGAGTGCACCACACCGTAACTTTCAAAGCAAATTATTACTTTTTCTACATTGAGATGTATGTACTTGGAGTATGTACTTATACTTCAATGTTTTTCTAACTTTTTGTAAAGTAGTGAATGCTTAGTTCACTCATTGTATATTGTAGAATATGAAAAATTATGCTTTAATGTGGGAAACCGACCTTAGTCAACAGAATGTGTAACTTGAGTGCGTTCTTTACATTAGTAAGCATGAGCCTTGTGTAAATCTAGTTCAAGTTCAAATATCGGTTTCTTTATCAACATGGTGTTAATTCCTTTCGTTAATTCGAGCTACAAACGAGCGTTTAAAGGAAGGCCTTTATAAAGGTTCTTGAAATGATGCAAAAAAACAGAGGGCGCGCGCGCTACGGAATGCAGCCCCAGGTATGTCCGTCCTTCAGGCTATTAAGGGACAACGACTCGATCTAAATTATCATAACGTTTAGGTCGTGAACTTAATTGTTAAAATATCTGACGTCACTGGCTATTTAAAATCGATTAACATTCTTTATTCGTGTTCTACGAGTGACATAGTTTGATAAGGCTGATAAAACTAAATTTTATGTTTTTCAACTGTTTTGTTTAGAAATATGTAATTTAAGTAAATATTGTATCCCTTCAATTCTTATTCATAAATATTAAACTTAAAATAGACATGATGTTAAAAAAATACATATTTAGGCTGGCAACTCTGCCGTATACTGCAAAATATACAGTATTTTTAAGTCTCACTTTCTAAGTAGTGCATCGTTTTAAGAAAAATACTAATAATAATAAATTATTGTCCTCTATTCTTGATGAAAATAAAAAAGAAACAATTAAGGTACAAGTTGGAAGCCCGCTACATGAAGCGGCAGCAGACGACGTGTCGTCGCGACTCGCGACACTATACTGGTTTCTATGTACTTCTATGAATAAGTGTCGCTAGCTTCGTGTCAGGGTATTTCATAGAAATACATAGAAACCAGTAGTGTCGCGACGACACGTCGTCTGCAGTTATCGCGTGTCGCTCGGTTCCAACTTGTACCTTAATTCTATTAATACAAGCCTTCTGAAGCCCGAGTTGGCCCAGTCCCCAATAACTTTAATTTCATAAAAATAATTTTTCTTGTTTATGGTCACTAATATGACGTCAAAATTTGACATTACAACTTTTTAAAAAGTATTTTTAGAAAGCAAACCATGGAGTTCATGTTAATGAAAGTTTGAAAATAAAATGCCGTCCACTAGAACTTCCGATTAATTATGTCAGTCGCATTCGAAATTCGAATAGACCTGAATGCAGGCCCAGTATTTCGCAAAATTATCTCGGTGCTTGACCTTTTTCACATGGCATGTGGCGGCGCGGGCGGGCGGGGCGGCGCGCGGGGGCCGCGTTCTCACGGGAACGCGCGGTGATTGCACCGCATTACGCCCTGACAACAGGGTTGCCAACCTTCACATTCTCCCATATTTGGCCCACTTTTGAAAATAATTTGCTAATTGGTAATATCTTTTGTAATCGATTTATTATTAACAGTGATAGGAACGTGATTACATGAAAAGAACTGAGTAATAAATCACGTAATTCATTCTAATTATATCTGTAATCGATCCTCGTCATGAATCAATATTTCGTATTTTTTGACACTATAATTATTGTTTACCCATGGCAACCCTACAAAGCTATTTGCACTATAATCTATATAGCTGAGCGAGTACAAGTTGAATATGTATTGAACATGTACATACCACAAGTCAACTTCGGATGTGTTATTTCAAGTAATTACTTAAGTATAATTTGTTAACCATAATTACTAGCTACGAATTGCTATGCGCGAAGTGTTGATTTTATGACCACACCATAAATCATTAATCAATCATGCTATCGATCATTACGAAATATACTTACCACGAGTGTGGTTTTGCAATTTTATTTTACGTAGTCACGTTTGGTAACATATTTTCCTTAGATGAATGATGGGTCTCGCGCTCGCGTCGTAGCGCCGCGCGACCAATCATTCATCTAAGATATTTTCATTTACTGGTTTACGACTTCATTCTTAACAGAATTAACGGAACACTCTTTGGAATATATGTATTTTATACTGTCATTTAATAGCTTTTTACTTGTTATAGCAATAATTTTGTCCTAAATCATAAAGGTATATTTTGGAGTTTGTTTAATTTATGTAAAATAAGTACATAATATAAAAATCAAATTCATAATTTGAGTTCGTAGCTAACGCTACGGTATGCTTGGCCTTATGTAGAACAAAAAAGTTATGATTGTATTTTTTAAACATTTTTACAAATTACAATTGCATTAAAACGGTAAAATTAATTAATATTATTTAATTCTACCTTACTGCATTATTTAAATGCATTCAATAATAATACATTTTGCAGTAGCTCTGAATTTATAAAAATATTTTAACTTTTTAATTATATGAACTGTATTTAAATAATTAATTAAACAACGGTATTTCTTTACATAATTTTAGAACTTTCGAAAGTACCTTTACAAAACAGTAGCTTTCTGAAATACTTTAATGTGAAGGATTAAACAAAAATTCGCTACCGTGCAAGTGAAATTATTATAATATGTTAATTATATAGACATAAATAATATTTTTTCTGAAAACATGTAAGCAAAATATGCACTTTAACATATTAATCTTATGAATCTATATCATTTTGTAATAAACAAAAACTGTTTTAAGTATAATAGTATGGCCATAATGTCTCTATGGCTGTTGTGCCTTTGAACACTGTAATTAGAACTTTAGGTGTAGTCTTGATCAAGATAGAGCCCCCCCCCTGCCCCTACCTGGGTACGCCCATGGTTACAGACCCGTCATCAAATTACTTACAGATTTTTGACGAACTCGTTGAAGTCTTTTTGTCGCAATGTAAAAATATTATTTCCTGTTATTATAATATTGTTAATTAAAATATTTTACACCTTAAAGGCAAGTACTTAATCGATATTTTCAAACTTTATATTTTTCCCCTAATTTTGTCGTTGGCGACTGGTAATAATTGGTTGAAATCTTACACATGTAAATTGTACAATTTCTACCAATAACGTACAAATTACAATGCCTGCCAAATGCCAATAATGTATCAGTGTTTGATAGCGATCTACCAATTACAAAATGTGTGATGATCGTTATGTCCTCGTGAGCACCCGTTTCCCATTTGTTTTTCCCGAGCGACTAAAAGTTGTACGCGGCCTATACTAAAGGTAAACAAAGTACCAAAGTTGCCTAAGGTAAATCCGGATGTTCCGTCAACGTCTCCGAAACCTTGGGAGATCAAAATCACGAGACCTTGCACGTACGCCGACATTCAGACCCCCCAGGTCGTTAGTCGTCACATGTCACCAGTCACGTGACTGCGAAACGCGACGCAAGTTCTTGTAATAAAATGTGAGAGTTATCTTGTAAGGATTAAGGTTTAATTTTGATTGGCTACGCAGAGCCAGGCAGCGCTGAATTTCAGTTGTAATTGCAATTGCAGTTGCAATATAATATTGATTGGATGTTATAAAAATTAAGCTCTTCGTCTAGTTGCGTTGTTAACTTATAATGGTATCAACAGTAATTGACCCTACCAAACTAAACCAAATTTAAAACATCATGCTTAAATAATATGTTAATTTGATCACAAAGCTTATAAATTATAATTAAGTAGACATTTTCTACTGATTAACTGATTGTAATAATTTGCTTACCTATTTTCTTGCTTCTCCTGGATTCTAATGGCCTAAACAGATCGCATTTGGTTCTTGAAGATTTTTTGCGTCCAAAGAAGAATATACTCACTCGTTCCTTTTCATCATCGCACCTATTGAGGTAATAACTAATTTTTTGGTTCACTGGGTATAAGACACTGCGCTTCACAATATGTCAACATATTATACACAGACATGATATACAGTATAATATATATATATAGAGGAAGTGATCTAAACAGATAATGTGCGAGTGCTGAGTTTAATAATGCAAGAAGCGACACCCACAGACGTAGGTATGTATCGCAGCAAGGATACTGAGGCATAAAGCTAGAGACATATCAGGCTCTAATAGTCTCTATATTTGCGCTATACACTTCATACAATGAAGTACAGTAGAGCGTTAATATTCCGAGCTAATTAGGGATTTGATTTAAAAAAAAGCCCGTCGGCTACGCACCTACCGTTTACTTAATAGACACCACAAAAGAGAGTTTTCAGATCACTTAAGATCAGCTATGACAAACAGAGGAAAATGTACGAAGATAGTTACAAGATTATCTTTTACTGTAGGACTACCTACCTACTATGACTAGACATTGCGTTTTGTTGCTTCAAAATCCGTTTATCGCAGAGGAAGTGTAATTTTTAGGGTTCCGTACCTCAAAAGGAAAAAACGGAACCCTTATAGGATCACTTTGTTGTCCGTCTGTCCGTCCGTCCGTCTGTCAAGACCCTTTTTCTCAGGAACGCGTGGAGGTATGAAGCTGAAATTTATATCAATTACTCAGGTCTACTGTCCCTTGAAGCTGTGAAAAAATCAAACTTCTAAGCCAACGCAATCAAAAGATACAGCCGTTTATGCCGCAAATTTTCGACACTTGCAAGGGAATCAAAACATACAGGGTGCTTCCCGTGAACTCAGAATCTTGAAATTTGGTACGAAGCAACGTCTTATAGCATAGATAAAGGAAAAATTACGAAAACCATAAATTTTTAGTTACATCACATAATATATTTTTTTTTAATAATTTTAAACTTACTACCCATTTCCTCATAAACGCGTAGAGGTATTAAATTGAAATTCATACCAAATACTCAGGTCTATAATACCTTTAAGCTGTAACAAAATCAAACTTTGTAAACCTTGCAGGTTTGTACGGAACCCTCGGTGCGCGAGTCCGACTCGCACTTGGCCGGTTTTTTTAATGAACCTCTGCGGCAGTCCTTTTCTAGGACCGTCATAGCATATTATCATCGAAGAACATGCAACAAAAGAAAGATTGGCACATTGTCGGATTTTTGATATCGGTACTTCTGGGTATACTTAGATGTTTTCCATTGGGGAAAATTTGTCCAAGAAGCCTTGCATATGTGGGAAATCCCATACAAATAATATGATGGAACATACCTAATATTCGAAGCTCAGTGTATCTCAGCCGTTAGTGTCATGAGTCACCGTTTGATCCACCTACGAGCGACCTCTGGTACTTTACCTTAATTACCTACCTTGTTGCAATTGTGAATTGACACCTATTTGTGATGGACAATCTTAAAAAATCCCTTTCTGCATTTTCCGGTAGAGAAAAATTTCCAACGTCTGCAGCAGTAGGTACCTACGAAATTAGGTACAGTGTCTTCTTTGTAGGGTTATTTAAAACTGAATATATACCTCTACAGCCTTAGGGTCAATTCAGACCGCAACGCGACGCGTAGATGCATTTCTAAATTTGTATGGATTTGACAGATTTGCAAGATAAATTGAAATCTGTCAATTCAGTACAAATTTAGTAGTGTCCGACCGAAACTGATTTTTCAGCCGAAACCGAAACCGAAACCGAACTTTCGGCCTTACTCTCAGTTTCGGCCGAAACCGAAACCGAAACTTGATAAAACATTTAAAATGACGATTATTTACTGAAATTTACTGTTATGTAACATTTGTTAACACATAAGAAAAAGTGCCAAATTGGATTTTTTACTATTTGTGAGATTTCTTAAAGTAAATATTTCAGTACGTATGTGTATTCATGTTCAGGTTTTTTATCCGATTCCGAGTTTTTAATGTATTAGAAGTTAGAATGAATGATTATTCTAAAAAACAGGAGGAGCAGAATGTTATTTCAAGACATTCTCTGTATCTAGGGAAACACGGACATGCAGTCTCACAGACCGCGGTCGAAGTTCAAAATGAAATTACCAAGTAAACTTGTAGTTGGCGTCACAATTTTTTAGTTCAGAAGACGTTTTGCCACTAAACCTAAGATAACACTAGTCAACACGATTTTTGTGCTTGAGTTCTGTGTACCCAATACGGATGTCTTACACTAAATTAATTAGAGAAACAATGATTTTAACTCATAAAGTTTTCTTTTACAGAAACTTTCAAATTTTGAAGAAAACCTGAATTTTCTTCTTTCAGTTATGTATCAAAATTCAAAAGAATGTAAAATAATATTAGTATTTTTTTATTTATATCGTTGCTTATACTCCCAAAATAAAATTGAAAATATATAATTTAGATTTAAAAATTAATATTTTTTGTATCTAGGTGAGCATACCCCAAATACTATAGATTGTTGTGTGCTTCGGTATAGGTATGTGGCGCTCCTATTTTTTCTGGCGTTAAATAGGAAGTTTAAAATTATTTCATAGGCTTGACCTTGTCTTTTATTTGTTGATGCAACTAACTTTTTAACTCTTATTTTAATACATTTTCCGCAAATGTAGCAAAAACTTTTCACGTGTATTTACTAGAATATGCATAATATTATGCAGGTTGTATTTTATTTATTGTAGTTAGGCGTTAAAAGAATGAAATATATTTATTTATATCATTGCTAACATTCACTAAAAAGAATTTTAAGTAAAAAATATATTAATTAGGTTTAATATTTGATATTTTTTTGTATTTAGGTGAGCAAACTTCAAACATACCTTGTAGCATGCCACTTTAATAAGTACGTGAGATAAGTATGTAGCACCCTAATTTTTCCTCGTTTTTAATAGGAAGTTTAAAATTTGTTTCAAAGGCTTGATAAATCCTTTTATTTGTCGGTGCAAGTAACTTTTCCGCTCTTACTTTAATAAATTTTCCTCAAATACAGTAAAAACTTTTTACGTCCATTTTACACATTTTTGAAGATATATTTTACGCTTTAAAGTACATAAAACTCATAATTTCTCCAAAAATTGAATACGCACAGTAAGTGACAGCGGCAAACTTCCCGTTCCAAATCTGATATCCCCCAATACCCCTTTATCTTGGTCACGACGAGCGTTAGTCTCAAAGAATTAAAAAAAATCTTATATTTTTATTTATCTTCGCCTAGAATATAAAGCAAAATTTCTTTTTTTATTTATGTTTCTGGTTAGTTATCAATGCAAATAATCGGATAATAGTCATTAGGTAACAGGTACAAGAAAAAAATATTTTTTGTCGATTTGTGTAATGAGCCGCAAGTGGAAGCTTACTGGGAAGTAGGATAGATAAGATTCTAGCAGGGTAGGAACGGTCTGTGAGACTGCGCGTCCATAGTTAAAGGTTAATTATTTTAAATATAAATAAAACGCGTGGTAAAAGAAAAAGAATGATACGAGATGATTGACTAGAAAAATCTCTCAAGCAATATCTCATAGTCAAACAAAATTATTAAGTAATTAAAGTTCACACACAATATAATTAATTTATCATATCATTTACTTAATTGTTTGTTTGGGTAACATTGTTAAAATACATATTATTATATTAAATAAACGTGCGTTTGTCGTTTAGAAACAAAATTCAACAATATATGTACCTCTAATGTTCGATTAGAATAAGTTTAGACAATTTGATTAAAATAAAACGAAGTACTAATAAAAACAAAATAAATACTTAGTAATTTGGCACTAATTTGCAAAACATAACCACAGAACACGATTAAATGGACGGTGACGGACGGCAAGCACGAGTTAACTGTGAAGTTTATCGAACGACGCACGAAAATTCACGAACACTGCAGAGTTTCGGCAGGGCCGAAAGTTTCGGCTATATTTTGGCCGAAACCGAAACTAAGGCCGAAACTAGATTTTTTGGCCGAAACTGGCCGAAACCGAAACCGAAACCGAAAGTTCGGTCGGTCACTAAAATTTAGATATGCATCTGCGCGTCGCGTTGCAGTCTGATTTAAGAGGGCGACTAACACAAAAAATCAAACATCGTCCTTCTCTCTTCACACTCACGCCCGTCCTTCATATGCCAGGTGAAAAAGGACGACGCGGATTCATCGGCAAATTATTTTTTTCGCAATAACTCGATAAATATACAACTTTTTTTTTAAATCCGCTAGGTCAGATTCTCAATGATAGAATTTTATACAATGTGTTAAAATATTAACTTAGTCTAATGCACGGTTATGGCAATATAGGAAAAATTCGTGAAAATTAGATGCATCTTTGTGATTTTTTTCTATCGAGAAAATTTTAAGATATCGTGTTTTCGCTCAGATCAGATTCTTGGAAATATAATGTAGTATCTATGTTAAGAAAATGAAACAAATCGGGGCTTATTTTCAAGTATAAAAATGAATTATAAAATCGACAATTTAGGGTTAGTCGCCCCCTTAAGCCAAGGGTGTTTACACACGCGCCGCAGCGGCAGCGGCACCGCCAACGCGGCAGTGCCGCGGCGGTGCCGCAGCATTAGTCATCCTTGTATTTCTCTTTTGGTCGTTTTCTTCATTACTGAAGGTCGCGCCTGGGAAACTGTTGGTAATTCCTTCCATTTTGTTCGGTCATCTTCTTCTCTAAAGTTTTTCTTATTTCGAGTCAAGCGACCGTAATTTGGTCAATTCAGTTGGTAGACAACTTTTAGTTGAGTGATTAACAACTTTTAGTTTTTCATAACGTTAACACTTAACATTGTTTAACTATAATTACAGGGGTCACCAATTAGTTTCGCTCGGGGTCCATTTTAAGAAATGTAATGACCATCGCGGTCCACACATGTTATAAAAAAATTATTAAACAAAGATACGAGTAATTACGGAAATTACAAAGGTATTCATTTACATGACAATGAGAAAAGCGACAATTTTTGTTGCTAATTATTATCTGTCTGAAGTTTGGAGTGAAATTGGTGCAAGCTATTGACATTAAATCCTGGAGATGTTCAATGTAAGTTCATGTAAGTCGAGAGTCGAGACCGAAATTTATTTTTAACGAAGTTCATCTTCGAAAATGCTTGGTCCGCAGTCCGCACACAATAGTTCGGCGGTCCGGATGCGGACCGCGGTTCGCCATTTGGTGACCCCTGTTCTATAACGTATGTGTGGATCTGCAATTAGTTAGGGGTTTCATCTCAAAACTACATTTTACAATGCAAATTGCAAATAAGGCTTTCTACATTCAAAATTTGTATTGGCGATAGAATTTTCTAGCAAACATTGCATATAATATGCAAAAGATATTTACAATACTTATGAAATATCTTCTGCAAACCCATTAGATCATACTTGTCATCTTGTTTGTATTGGGGCCATTATAATTTACCTGTGTACAGTTTACGTAACAGTATTATTGCGCATACATTTGCATTTTGTCGCTTACATCACATCAGAGTAAATGAAAACATGTTTTAACAGGGAAAACTCAATGAAATGTGTAATAAAGGTTTATTCTATTTGTTGGGTTTTCTCTCTAAGCTCCTAAGTATATTATTAATTTATTACTAAACTATTTTAGTTTTTATCTAACAAAAATTTTAAGCCCTACAATTTAGTAGAGCTCGGTTTAGAAATGTATGTTGTAGTAACTACTTGTGTAGTAATTATTTAGTAATCCTACTAATATTATAAAGGCGAAAGTTTGGATGTATGTATGTGTGTATGTATGGATGTATGGATGTTTATCACTCTTTCACGCAAAAACTACTAAATGGATTTTAATGAAACTTTACAATAATATTGGTTATACATTAGAATAACACATAGGCCACAATTTTAACGGACTTTCGAAATGGAGGAGGTGTTATGTTCGTTTTTTTATGTTCAACGATTACTCCGCCGTTTGTGAACCGATTTTCAAAATTTTTCTTTTGGTGTATAGGTTATCATCCCAATTTGGTACCATATTCATAAAAATGGTGACCTGATGAAGGGATCCATAAGAAATCGAGGGAACTCCTCAAAATTTATATGGAAACATGTGGTGACTTCGGTTTCGTGAGCAGTATTCTAAGCATATGCTACCAATAAGCAAGATTTTGCACCAAGGTATACCATGGTTCGGAAGGTGCTGAGAGAACTCCTGACTCTTTTTAGATACAAGTTTGGGAGTTTCGACGTTGTTTTAAGAACGGAAAGCATATGCTACTATGAAAATTACATTCATCATAATCATCACTACCATAAACCATTATAGAACCATGTATCGTCCCGTTTTGATCCTATTATTGGTACTTTTCATAGTATTTTAATTTTTATTATATATCACTTAAACCGCGGGTAACACCGCGGGGCACAGCTAGTCTATGATAATATCCCCGAGAATTGACCACTTACTTACCCGATGAAGTCAAATCAACTTTTAAATATTTTATTTTATTTATTTAGCATTTATTCTTATATTGTTATTCTGTGGAAAATTTTAGTCACACTAATTAAGCACCCAATTAATATAATAATGATTTTATTTGAAAAAAATATACAAAACATTTAATAAACATTTTTAATTAAGGTTTTGTAATCGTTTAACCTAGCGGTCGGCAACCTTTTGGCAGGCAAGGGCCACAAGGTGGCAAAACAAACTAAAGGCGGGCCGCAGGCCTACTCGTATTAACCCTAGAAGCCCAATATTGGCGTGGCAATAGGCTTTCCTAGACCACAATTTAAAAAAATCGGCCAAGTGCGAGTCGAACTCGCCCACGAAGGGTTCCGTACCGTTACAGATCGAAAGTAGGAAAAAAAATGTCTTTTTTGTATGGGAGCTCCTCTTAAATATTTATTTTATTTTAATTTTATTATTAATTATTAAAGTACAAATATAGGTAAGAATGCTGTTAAAATTTCAAGTGCCTAGCTGTTGCCATTATTGACTACGAGCAAAAAATGGAAAATAAATAATGTTTGTTGTATGGGAGCCTCCCTTCAATATTAATTTTATTTTGTTTTTAGTATATGTTGTTATAAATACATAATCTGTGAAAATTACAGAAGTCTAGCTATTAGAGGTTCTTGAGATACAGCCTGGAGACAGACAGACACAAACAGCTACGTTTTTAAGTTGCGATAACTACTGGCAATATTAGAAAACATTGTTTTTGATATATTTTATAACTTATTCACAAAACATTCACGGGCCGCAAGTTAACCGTTCGCGGGCCGCATGCGGCCCGCGGGCCGCGTGTTGCCGACCGCTGGTTTAACTTAAACATAAAAATATGAAGGTACTTCATAATTTAAATGAAATAAAATTACTAATAATAACTGTAGATCCGCTGGAACCAGCTATTAACTGTATTACTTGTAATAAAATTTATCGTATTTTATTTAGGGACCACTATCGTAGGAACATGATAAAGTAGCCACTTCCATGTGTATCGCGGTTTCGTCAAATAATAAAACAGGTCACAGCTGAATGTATGTATGTTAAATGTCCATATACACTTACAAGGCTGCTTTGGCGCGTGGATGTCATAGAGGAAATAGCTGTCACTGATGATACCAGCTATAATTATTCAATTTGGTCGAATAATAGAATAACAGGGTGTCATATATTTGACATTTAAAATGATACTTTGATGAAAGTCATCGTTGTCTCCATTAGATCCGAAATTACTGCACCGATTTTGATGAAAGCGACGAAAACCGTACGATTCTTCCCGTATTCTACGGTTACGAAGTTACAGAGTTAAGAAATAAAGTAGCTACTGTTAGCGTGTGCCACTTTGTTCAAGGCATGATGTCATATTGTCTGGTCGTTTAATCGTTTTGTGTAAAAAGATCTGGCGAGACGGCCATCTGGTGATAATGCTGTCGCCAGCCACACATGTCACATGTGACACCACACTCGATGTGAATTCAGCAAACAGCCCAAAACGTGTCGACTGTCGGTGTCCTTTGAAACAATCCTGAAACTACAGTGAAGTGCATTTTCTTATTAACTATGTTAAAACATAGGCCCCACATTATAGAGAATACTCGGTGAATCTGAATTCTGTGCTCTGTACAATATTTATCAATAACATACAGGCTACCAATAGTGCCTTATGCTATGAAAATCTAACGCTTCAGTAGATCTACCATGAATTGCTATCGAAAAAGTACTTATTACGATTTTACCGTACTCGCTAATGAGCAAACGTGCGTCGAATAGTTTTCAATAAAAACCGTACCATGAGTCATACGTACTCGCTAGCGACAACTCGATTGTTATGTAGTTTTCGTGTGTTTATAATAATACAAAAATCGTAATGTAGCTAACTTCATAATTGATTTTGCTCTCTCTTTCTAGCTCGAGTAAAAGACAAAGACGGCATATGACCTTAAAAACCCTACCAATTTAAAACAGTGACTTATTATTAAGGCCCTTCCCCTACGGAGATTCCGTAATTTACCGTATTTAGAGCCTTATAAACTCGTAATTTGAAAGCTACAAAGTTATAATAAAAATACAGCAATAGTCTTCAGTATATCAACATTCCTTTCCCCGTTTTTAATTTTCTATTTTTGTTTATTATACTCATTAGCTTCCAAAGTAATACCAATTGAAGCATACTTTCAGCATCTCCCTAGTATAGTCATCTCACAATTGAAGCATACTTTCAGCATCTCCCTAGTATTTACAAATTACGTTTATTTGAAACACACGACAATAGATAGACAATTTCAGTAACTACATATTCCCCGTTTTAAATTTTTTTAGATCAATTTTGAACTAAGATAAGTAAAAAAAAAAATGGATTTTGTGCGATCTCGGCAACGCGTCAAATCGTTTGCTCAAGGTCGTTTGCTCCGGGGATGGCCTTAAGGAAATGTAAGAAACAAATATATTCGTAAACTTGTATGCATAATAATAATAGAAGGCATAGTGTATGTAACGTTGAATGTTGCATTGTTCGATGAATTTTGGAAACAAACTTTGAACTTGTAAAGATAAGTTACAAACTTGTGAATTATAAATTATTGTATTAAGGTAAAGAATTGCTATTTCTTGTAAACTATATTTTACAAATACTTACAAGTGCCACTCAAGTGTACTCGAAAACCATAAAACATTAATTTACCTTTTTTGTTCTAATGGTTTTGGGAAGGGTCTGGGTTCATTTTATTTTTTGTGGATTTTAGTTCCACAAGTGACCGCTAGAGGCGCTGTAAAATTTTCCACACTAAAAATTTACGTAGTCGGTATCGAGTATCGATAAATACTATAGCTTTAAACTCATGGTAGAGCTACAGCTGTATTTACCGAGTAATCTTTAAAATTGTGCGCGACTCATATCCTCTATGCATATCCTTATAAAACTAAGCTATTTGCTATAGCAAGAGCTAAGTGTTCTAATTTACTTCCCCTACCTCCTATGCTAAGCGTATCAAACAAGTCTATTTTACTTTTATTGCAGCAGGCAGACACAAACAAAAAGCACTACAAAGTACTGTTGTATTTCCAGAAAATCATTAAATCGGTATTAGAAAATTCCAATTTCGAACGCAGAACAAAGTAACGGAATTAGAAGCTCCTAAAATTTCTCACGTGCTCACAAAGGAGTTTGTTAACCTATCGCTTCTATTATCGAGTCTAATAATAAAAACAAACATATTCGGTGAAGTAAAAGTGGGTTTCTAGTCTCATAAGGACAATGAATAGGCGGCAGACGTGTTAATTTATTTATTGGTCCCGTTCAACTAGAATCTAGATACTTACTTACTTAATTTACGGGTTTTCAATATTCAAATAAAAACATAGTAAGTATAATTAGAAATCTCTAATGTTGTCAACAGTTTAATAAAATGAAAATTGCGTTGATGGTTTTTAATTTTTTTTAAATTGTAAATAGGCATTAATAAAAAGGCGTTTTTGGACTGAAACATGCTGAAAACTAAACAGGACCAAACTTTTACATTATTCGTGACAGATATCAGTTTCTTTGGTTTATTTCTTTTCTCATTAGTTCCTTATTATATTATTAATACATTCTCTACGTAGGCAGTTCTAAGCTTACGACACGAAATCACAAATTCCAGATGACCACAGCCTAATTCCTATCTATATTTGGAATTGCATTAATTAGCTATTTTTGGAGTACGGATGGCCTCGTTTGGCTTATCCACCTACACTGAACCAGGGTTATTTCGGTCGTATGACTGCGTCATGACGAGGCGCCCTCACCATGAGATCACCAGCTCGCGATTGGCCGATGGAAGTTTGTACAAAGAGAAGTGCAATGTCGCACTTATATTTTCGAGATTCGAAGAACGCGGACTTGTGACGGAGAAAATAAATATAGATCGGCCAGCTACTATCTAGTTAGAGATATACGCAGAAGTAATAGAGCATCTAGTGCAAAGAAGTACGAAAGAAGAAATTGCAACTCTACTGTAACTGAAAGGTAGAAGAAACTGTAGTACGAATACTCTGCAATGTTATGCAGATATTGCTTGTAAGGCCCTTGCTGTTTTCGCTATTGAGGATTCAAAGCTTGAAATTAATGATATTCTATTCTAGCTCTGAAATAGAGGAGAAACTCTATGAAATGGAGAAGGGACCATGGAAGTTTAGCGATTAATGCGTGTGCATTCCCCGCACCCAGGGACATAAAGGTGTTAAGTAGATATCAAGAGACTGGGAATGATATTGGAGCTAAAACATAGTTCAGTGAGAGCAAAGTACCTCTTCAAATCTTAGACTTCGTCAAACTATCTTCTTAAACTATTTCAGTCTGTACAAAGTAGATAAAATATATTGACTTTATACTATCATATTTTGTTATGATAGTATATAACCATATCCAGGGCAGTCGGGCGCGTAGATTACTTACAAAATAGCAGTTTTATGATTGAACCAACTATCTCTTTAAGTCATTAACTCTTTACTTTGTAAACAAGATTATAAAATATAACGGCCAATGAGGACCCAGTTACAACGAAGTCTGAGGAAGCAATGATGAAGTAAAGTGATGTCCATAGATGATGAAATTTAATAAAGGAATAAATAAATAAATGGAAAGTATTAAAATTTTCTAGATTTATAAATTGCACCAAATAATGCACCCAAATACTTTGTATGAGCTCAGAAAATAAAAGAAAATTAAAAGGAATAAATATGGGATAATAATAATTACAATTGTTACATAAGAAATGTGAATATCCTACTAATATTATAAAGGCGAAAGTTTGGATGTATGTATGTATGTATGTATGGATGTTTGTTACTCTTTCACGCAAAAACTACTGAACGGATTTTAATGAAACTTTACAATAATATAGCTTATACATCAGAATAACACATAGGCTACAATTTTGACCGACTTTCAAAATGGAGGAGGTGTTATGTTCGTTTATTTATGTTCAACGATAACTCCGCCGTTTGTGAACCGATTTTCAAAATTTTTCTTTTGGTTTATAGGTTATCATCCCAATTTGGTACCAAGTGGTGACCTGATGAAGGGATCTATAAGAAATCGAGGGAACTCCTCAAAATTTATATGGAAACATGTGGTGACTTCGGTTTCGTGAGCAGTATTCTAAGCATAATATGCTACCAACAAACAAGATTTTGCACCAAGGTATACCATGGTTCGGAAGGTGCTGAGAGAAATATTAACTCTTTATAGATACAAGTTTGGGAGTTTCGACGTTGTTTTAAGAACGGAAAGCATATGCTACTATGCAAATTACATTCATCATCATCATCATCACTACAATAAATCATTATAGAACCATGTATCGTCCCGTTTTGATCCTATTATTTGTACTTTTCATAGTATTTTATTATATATCACTTAAACCGCGGGTAACACCGCGGGGCACAGCTAGTAATGTCATAAAATAAAAGATACATATTTCGCATTAAAATGAATCAATAGCTATTTTATTTTGAATAGATCTTTATAAAAACTAGTCGTTTCTCATGCATCCGGCTCTAACAATAGAATAATTGTTTCATCATTATTTTTATGAATATTCATAATTGTAAATTATTGTAATTAAAGTCAGGACTCTGGACTCATTAAAATTCACAATCAAGTATTCTTACTTCTCATTTATCAGACTTCGATTTGTGAGTATAGCTTTGGTTAAATCAAGATAATTTAAATATTTCAAGAGTAGGTAGACATTTTATATACCCTTCATCATACTTGAATCATTTCTACTTTGGGTACTTTACAAGACACATGGAATATTACTAAAGTTAAATATTTAAATGATGATAATTGTTACAACAAAATACAAATCACCAATTATCGTAACAAATGGGAACAATTATGAGAGATAGTCACTTGTTTAATTAATTTATTGGTTCATCAGTTCCAAACTCCAAAGTGCGGTGATAAAACTACGATTGACCGACATGTCATGAGGGTTCTGTACTTCTCTGTTTATCAGTATCAATGCCGCAAAACTTTATGATCGTTTGACGAATAAACCGTGTTGGATTTTTAGGTCCCTTTGGGGGGCAAAGAAGTGAGCGGGGTTAGTACGTGCGCACAGGGACACATTATTAGTAATTTACATTATTAGTAAATCGCGATCAGATCAGATCAGGCTACGTGTTGGTAGCTATTGTACTATCAGATGAATTGATTTATACAGGGCTTCCCAAACTGTGCGTTGTCCCAGGGGCGTCGCATGTCAACACAACCAAATCAAGTGAGCGCCGCGCGCAGTAAGTCATTCATACAACCCGGGCAGTCTAAATCCCCGGTTTCAGAAGCTATGCTCAGAAAAGCAAGCGCATCCTTCACATTTGCCAGCCTTGCTAGCTTTAATATTATCTTTCATAAATATCTCTTTTAATTTTTATGCAGTTTTGATTTGGTCATTATTTCCTAATAAAAATATAAATGTCCAAATAGTGTTTTTATAATAACCTATGTTACAGGCTGATTCTAAAACTGAAAAGTATTTTCGGGGCTGGGTTGAGGGGCATCGTAAAGAAATGGCAAAGTCCCAAGGGCGTCACAGTACAAACAAGTTTGGGAAGCCCTGGATTTATAGGTAGATGGTGGACCTACGTAATTTGGTATTGTTATGTCAAGAAAACGAGTCTCGTCTCTCAACAAAGAAGAAAATATTTGAGAAAGAGTTTGGATTTCTTATGCTTATCTTTTGTTTTGTTTTCAGACAACCAACAACACTTCTGTTATCTTTAGCTGCTTCAGTATACAAAGGAGTATTAAAAAGTGTTGGAAGTTGGAACTGGTCCTGTACCGGGACTTAATCGACCGGTCTTGTAACCAGATGACAATAATAACGTTCCACAAGTTCGAACAAGTTCCATCATTTTGCGTTAAACGGGGGGCCAGGCATTCATTTTGCTACTTTTCGTCCCCCTAATACGGGGTCCGTACCAAATTACGTATTAATAAATTCAATCCAGTTTCTATTATGGCGCATAAGTCCATGTTTTTTTAAGAAACACTCTTTGAAATGGGTCGCAGATGTGCTCCCAATTGAGAAATTAGAATAACTTTTTCGTGTGAACCCGAATAAATAACTATTGCAGTATGACTAACATGAATAAATCATGCTTTTGGTTAGGGTTTTATAAAATAAATCATTTAAACTGAATCTTATAAATATGTGATATTTAGATTTCATAAAAGATTTCTCTCACATGGTAGAGACTTCAATTATTCTACCGTAGCCAATACATTTTATACCAAACAATTTTTTATCTGTATTGTGTATTGCAAAACTCGAGCAGTAGAGTGCTACTGCTCTGCTTTCCTAGTCTGTTTCCAATAAGCCATAAACCAAAAATAGATGTAGAGCCCTCATTCTGTTTGGTACAGTTTTACTTAGTATTTTCTTTGGTATTTTCTGTTTAATATTTTTACCTGTTTGGTATTTTCTGTGTAATACTGTTTGGTATTTTTACCACCAATGGTATATTTCGTAAACCTACTGAAATAAATTGAACTTGCAATGTTCGTTTACGTTTGGCGGCACAATGTTGCCTTGAAGTAATTATCAATCAATTAATTCCAATGCTATCTTTTCCCTCATTGGTTTTTTACCACAATGTGCAATACTGCAATACACCCTGTATTTCGTAAACGCATTTGTCAGGAATCAGGATCGTCGCTCACGTTCGGTATGATTTAAATGTGGAAATCACTTGCCATCGTCCGCTCGTGCGCACGACACTGTTGTCGTCTGCCATTGTTTCATTCCGTGACTGAGCGAGCCGCTCATACAATATTAATTAGTGTCCATTAATCATTTCTAATAACCTTTCGGCGTGTGAAAACAATAGTACAATAAACATGGGTCAGATAGGTTTTATCCTGTTGATTGTCTAAGCTAACTACGTAAACCTAATGTCATCTTCTAGACTTTCTGACAACTTGACTACTTGTGGCAGCCTGGGTTAATGTTAAATATTAAACTGTAGGTTGAATATCATATTTCTCTCGTTTTTTCGTATTTATGAAAGAAAAAATTAATGATGATATGTATTTTAATTTGAATTGACGCAAGGAATATAAATGACATATTCTGTAGTTTTACAACAGCATTTGAATTTTAAAACAGAAAGCTGAAAAAAAACATAATCTTACCAGGCACATACATACTTTAAAATATTTTTCTGATTTGTGTAGCGAACTGCAAAGTTTAAATTTTAATTTTGTGTCATGGTCAGTGGATTATCACTAAATACTACCTAATGTTTTGGCGGTAAACCCTTTTAGCAGATGATACCGAGAACATACCTATCGGTTTTTGTAATCCTCTAAATTGCTCAGAATAAGGATGTTATTGTAATTATTTGAAGGTGAAGGACCTTCCACAACGTACTTGTGACAATGTGATGCCTACATGATGACTAAACGCTAAGGACAGTGACTTTTACAGCTGACTTTTCTTTTGTAAATTCAATACGAATGGCTAATAAAGAACTCGTAAAGATCGTAACTTTGATTTCAGATTTTAAACTGTAAACGATTTTATGTAACCTCCTTACTCACTATAGCCTCTGTTTGCACAGTATGGACTATGGATCTTTTAATTAGTAAGATTGTAACTATATACACATGATATGACTATGTCACTTAAGAATTTAGTATTTTTGCTGCCTCATCATGAATCCAAACAGCTTGCGCGGCAAATATTTTCGAATTTGCTACTAAATGATGAGAACGAAGCAGTTACTACTTACTACCAAATGGGGACAATAACTCTTCTTCAACAGTTAGATACTTGTAAACGTACAGTCATCATCTATTGAGGACTCGAATTTGGCTTGAGTCGGTGCACGATAGAGCGGCGGTCGCATTCCGATGGCTAACGGGACCTCGCTCGCGAATACACAGCTATACATCACAGTCCATTGACAAACCATAACCGATACATACGATCGTATACGATCAGAGTGAGTATTGACGATATCGTGTACGATCCGGCCTATACGAGATTGATTGTTTACTATGTATCGTAACGATCGTTCCTGTGCGAGAACCATGTACGTCGTATCGTGATTCGAGTACGATAGGAATTCTAACCTAGGTATGTAACAGGAAGTGAGAACTGAGAATCAAAGCACGAGGCAATATTAGTTAGTAACTTTCTGTAAGTAAATGATTTACGATGTCGATATGGATTTAACGATATCGTTTCTATACTCGGTAAACTATATACAGTATAAGGCATGGTCCATGGAGCTGATTCTATAGTCTATACCTGACTGCAGTGTATTGGCCTGAGCCTATGCGATATCGATAGCGATATCGTATACCGTCAATTTAATTATTTATACGAAAACTTCAAATTCTAACGCATCGTAAAGTTGTACGATGCGTTGCTATTTGAAGTATAGTCGTTCCTATAATATAATAATACACATGCGACATATAGGATCCTATCAATATACGATTATCATTTATCTTTGATTAGCTGGGGAAAAAGCCGATGTGTCCCTAATAGGTGTGTGTGAAACACTCGACCGCAATATTCCCGCAGCGGCGAGCGGCGGGTCTGGCGACATCCACCCGTTTATGGCGAGGACGGTCGCGGAGGAATGTGGCCTCATCGATACTGTGGTATCGGCCATACGCTGAAACGGACTTGACTCAAAACTAAGTAAAGAAATCTAGGATCCTAAGCAGTGCGGTTTAACCCTTCGATCGCGGATTCTTGGAAATGCTATTGTATTCTATTGTTGTCGCGACCACCGGTGCCCGTATGGGGCTTGATGAGTTAAAGGTGTTTACTTCCCGCTCTGCTTGGAAACAGAAAATGTAAGCAAATTAATTTCGCTGTAGGGTAAGTGCCATCCTTTTGTCGTGGAAAATTATATTGTTATCAAACGATTTACTGGCAGTGGAGAAAATCGGAAGATGCAGTGGTAGGAATGTGTGATTAAATGTTTAAAATTTGCTCTGTATTGGAACTAAGAAACTATTTGTGTAAAAGCTAAGTGCGAATAGTCATATTTTGTAGTAACTAGGACTTTTCTTTAGACGTGGTATAAAGTAAAAAAGTCTAAGGGCCTGTTTCACCACTTCCTGATAAAGTGCCGAATAGGCTATTCACAGCTTTTTTGACAGATTCTCCATACTTCATCTGTCAAGTTAAGTGGTGGATAGCCTATTCGGCACTTATCAGGAAGTGGTGAAACACTTCATAAGCATTGTTAAAATATGTGAAGTAATAAAGAGCATATAGTTACATTACTGGCGATTACGGTGAACTATCGATGAAGTAACACGTGACTCAAGAGATCTTACAATCGTATCAGGCAATTTCGTAATGATAAAATCTTATCTTACATAACTTAAATAAAGGTTTTGCTATAATATGGTGTGAGGTCAGTACAAAAATATTCCATTTTGACACCTATTTTAAAAGTAATTAAAGTACCCGCCCATTTAAAAGGTATTTTTGCTGTAGAATGTAGATAGTTGCATCCATTATTTATTTACCCCCGAAAGAGGGCATTTTTACCAACTACATAGTACTATGTTTCACAGAAACATCAAGGTAAAATAACTTCAAATAGATTGAAATAAAATGGACGAATTTCGTTTCGGAAGTTCTAATCATATTATGATTTCATCCATCTAAATCATCATTCATCTATTTCCTTGGATGATTCAGCGTATTCCATGAACTTGCTTACTATACTGTACAAGCCATTTGTATGCCCCATGGTCTCGAAGTACGGTTTCAACATCCAAAGTCCTATTTTTAAGATTTTCCTCAATCTTCTGTAACTTGCGCCAGCTTAAAATGAATATACTCATCCTTGCCAACTGCCTACATAAATGACAGTTATACCTATTCGCTTCCACATTATACGCTATTTCTTTCTTTTGTTGCTTAAGGGCCTTCCCCTACGGAGATTCCGTAATTTACCGTATTAAGAGCCTTATAAACCCATAATTTGAAAGCTATAAAGTTATAATAAAAATACAGCAATAATCTTCAGTATATCAACATTCATTTCCCCGTTTTAAATTTTCTATTTTTGTTTATTATACTCATGATATTAGCTTCCAAAGTAATACCAATTCATTGAAATTGAAGCATACTTTCAGCATCTCCCTAGTATTTACAAATTACGTTTATTTGAAACACACGACAATAGATAGACAATTTCATTAACTACATATACCCCGTTTTAAATTTTTTTTAGATCAATTTTGAACTAAGATAAGTAAAAATAAATAGGATTTTTGTGCGATCTCGGCAACGCGTCAAATGTATGGTCAAGGTCGTTTGCTCGGGGGATGGCCTTAATGCAAACGCCAGTCGCCAAAAAGATAAGCACTAACGAGTCATGTTAAGTGATAAGTCTTTTTGTTCTACCCACATTCATTCCTTTGATATGCAGTTTGACTTGCCAGATTCTTGAATTCTTGGGATTTCTGTAGATAAGTATTTTAGAGGGTCAAAGCTGACTTTTTTAGTGTACCACAGCATTTTCCTGATGTTGAGAGAAAAATATATTGGGGAAAAACTTTATACCACGGAACCATAAAATATAAAACTGGGTGATACCTAACAAAACATACCCAATGTCATACGTAATAGTTTCAACATAAGTACTAATTACATAGCCTAGACCTAGAGTGTTCTATTTAAAGATCAAAAGATCATTAAATTACTTACAGGTCCAGGGAGGTCAGGCTCTAACCCCGCTGAACGGGGTCTTCCAGTTTAGCGAACATTTATTCCGTTAGCAAATACTAATACAAGTTTTTCCAGATTAGAGCAAGTAGGATAAGATAGAAGCATCGAAGGACACAGAAAAAACATAAAAAAATACATGTGGCACTCGGGGACTGCCGCGGTAAAGCTATTGCATAGGATTTTTTATCAAGTCATGCAATTATAATTCGCATACGTCTAGTCGTACATACACAAACAACGTGCCGAATCTGGCAACGCCGCACTGACAGGCACAGCTCACAGCAACGCCGCAACGCTGTGCCGGTCGGAGTGGGTGTGTTATGTTTTTTCGTTACGGAATTTCTTAATTCGGTCGTCGCGCTCAAAGCCCGCTATAAAAGCTATGCAATCGCTTTAAAATTTGAAAGAGATTTGCGTGAATTTTGAGGAGTAAGGACGAAGTACGGAGTCGAAGAAAAATTAAATTCGGCACAAATAAAATTTATGGGTCGACAACACAATGCAGTATTTTTCAAAAACTTATTTTATTCAATGTTATTTATTATGTATTATTATTATGGTTGAAACGATGGTGATAATATGCCTTTAAGTTCAGAATTCGGATCCACTACTGTTATTGGCTTTTGACTACAGGCTCATTTAGTATTTAAAAGACTTCAATAGGTATACTTACATCATTCAAGCTATTAAAACCTTCTTTATTGTGCATTTAGGGTCTTTATTTTCGTTACACATGGGGCCACATGGTGGCCCCGAGAGATATAATGATCTCATGCGATGACGTCATTTCCCATGAATAGGGAATAACCCACATTCAAAATTACTACCACTTCCTTATTCTTAAAGCTAAGATGACGTCAGCAATCAGCTTGTAAAAATATAATAAACTAGCTTTTGCCCGCGGCTTCGCTCGCGTTAAGAAGTATTATTATTATTATTTAGGTATCAAAGTCTCAGCCCGAACGGTATATCCTCTATTTTATTCCTTAGGGGTAGAATTGATCAAAATCCTTTCTTAGCGGATGCCTACGTCACAACATCTACCTGCATGCCAAATTTCAGCCCGTTCCGTTTTTAGCTGTGCTTTGACCTTTGACTTTTATATATTATTTAGATTTAGTGAATAATTAAGTATTATTTAAATCATCATTTACTAATAGATCTAAACTCCCTCCCGCACGCGCACCCCCGCCTTGGTGACGCCCACTTCGCAACGGGCCGTGCAGCAGAAATCGTAATATTTTAATTTCGCCATAACTTCAAAACCAAACGTCCAATTTTAATCATTCAAAGACATTCAAAGACAAAATATTATCTACATAAACTGTGCTTAGTGATGAAATAATTTATTTTGATAAGGATTAATAGCATGAGTAAAATAAACGCGTTTAAATGAAGTCCAAAAAAAAAATCAAGATTTTTAAATAAAAAAATAGTTGTTGTGCCTCACTCGACATAGATAGGTATAGTATGTCACGGACTTTTTTGTAGATATTTATAAGATCTACAATTAATTAGAACATTTTATGGTTCTATCTTTTATAGTTTAGGCAGCGTACGCAAAATAAGTAACTTTTCTGGTTGATTTTTACACATTGTGTCCGAAAAACCCAAATATCTTACGGAACCCTATTTTTTCTAAAATAAAATTTTGCCTATGTTACTCGTGAATAATGTAGCTTTCGAATGGTGAAAGAATTTTTAAAATCGGTCCAGTAGTTTTTGAGCCTATTCATTACAATTAAACAAACAAACAAAGTTTTCCTCTTTATAATATTAGTGTAGATGTAGATAACTTAAAACGCCTTTCAACTTCCCAGGTTTTTTGGTACCTGACCAAAATCAGAACTAACGCTGCCTTGAAAAATATGTTATCTACTTGACATTATATACAGCTGTTTCGACTTATCTTCAATATTATCCTAAGTATCATTCGGCATGTTGAAATGGAATTTTTTTTCTGGTTTTGGCGTTTTGAAAATCTTCATGTCCAATGTAAAGTCAAGCCCGAAGACATAATAAATAATAATGTGTTCCGGGCAGTCAGTATAGAGCAAAATAATACAGTACTGAGCAGTCAGTATGGCAAGTACTTCGATTCAGATCGATGATAGACACTTGACTAAAACTTTTGATGGAGGGAACAAAATTAATAAAGAGTAAAAAAATACAGTAATTGTTTCGCATCCACGCAGTGAGATATTAAAAAAGTATATCTCTACGCCCCAATTATGGGCAATGACAATGTTATCAAACTTCAAAGCGCCAAATTATCCTTGTCGGTAAATTACCCTGAATGATCCTATATCGCCATCCTAGTCTGAGAGCATGTAAGATGAGTTCCCAGCGATCTGTCCGTTATCAATAGCTAGGAAGCTGTGCCATGTTTGGGTCAATGGACAAAGGGACCGCCGGTGTGCCATGTACAGACGCTAGACTAACGGGCCTCTAAATATCGGAGCGGCGTAATGGAAAATCAGATTAGACGCATGAATCAAACATAAAATATACCGTTTTAGTACAATGCTCTTGGCTCTTGCACTATTTTACACTATCGTTGATATTTTGTGTTGTTTACCTGAGATAGTTAACTGTCATAGTATGTATTGAAAACATGGAAATTAATGGTGTAATCTATGTAGTGAAAGAAAGTTGTGTGTTAGTTACACTATTTATAACTCGAGAACGGCTGAACCGACATTGCTGAAAATTGCAGCGGTGGCGGAGGTAGCTTAGTACGAAAAGATAAGAGGATAATTTTATATCTAAGAGAGGGAACAGTAGGTGAAACGGAAGCTGCAACGGAAGCGAAATATCCTTGATTTTTCTTAGTGATTTTGTATAAAATCTATTTATGCTAAAATGCCATTTCGATTAGTCTGGTTTTAGGCCGTGTTCACACCAAACCGACTGTGAGCCGCCGAATGTGAGCGAACGTTACGCAGTTACATATTCACTTTTTCGTTCACACCTATATATATAGGTATACAGTATGATAATAATAACATTACGGATTTACATTATCTGTCTGTTTGGCAAACTGGTATGTGGTGGTTTCTCAAATCACAATCACATCACATTTTATTTATATGGCACTGGTGCGTGCTAGAACGCGGCCAATCGCTCTAGCATAATTAGCGTGAACATGATATCAACTGATTTAAACAACGCTGGTTTCAGTTACACGTAAATGTGCAAATTGTACAGTAAACCAAATATTATATTGAGTTACAGTGCAATTGTAGATCCATACTAATATTATAAATGCGAAAGTGTGTCTGTCTGTCTGTCTTTTTTGCTGATGGATGATAGAGAGACTTTGAGTCTCGAAAAATCACATAGGATACTTTTCATGCAAACGAATTTTAGTGCAACGAAGTTGCTAGCGTCATCTAGCTTACCTATAATATAAATAGCATTGAAGTTTCTAACAGTAACTCTACCGTGAGTCGTGAGTCGTGACCGGAGCTCTACTTTTCCTAAATCCTACTGCTTTTTTAAAATTATTTTTAGGGTTTCGTACCCAAAGGGTAAAAACGGGACCCTATTACTAAGACTTCGATGTCTGCCCGTCTGTCCGTCTGTCTGTCTGTGTGTCTCCAGGCTGTAACTCAAAAACCGCTATAGATAGACTTCTGAAATTTTCACAGAATATGCATATACCTGTTGCCGCTATAACAACAAATACTAAAAACAAAATAAATTAAATATTTAAGGGTGGCTCCCATACAACAAACGTGTTTTTTTTGCTATTTTTTGCTCGATATCAATAACGGCAATGCATAGGCACTTGAAATATTCACAAAATACTTAGTTTTATTTGTACTTTAATAATTTATAATAAAATTTAAATAAATGAAATAATTAAGAGGGACACCCATACAAAAAACACAATTTTCAGCCTATTTTTGCTCTATTGTGGTACTAAAATTATTAAAATATTAAATTCATTAAAATATTAAAAACAGTATAGCATCTGTTTTATCATATTTGCTAGTGCATGCTGACGTCATACTGCAAGCTCTGTGTCAACACTCAACACCACACTGCACAGTCCCTTGTTTATAAAATGACACTATTAATATGAATATTCGATGTCATGGTGTATATCAGAAGTATAAATGCGGTGTGCAGAAAAGCTGTGGATAATTTTATTAACGAACTAGATGACTCCCGCAACTACATAGCGCCAAAAATCAAAATTCGTTTATTACGCAGGAACCGTATCCCGTTCCCGGGACTCAAAGTATCTTCATTTCAAATTTCGCATTTTCGCACACACTTTCGCATTTATTATATTAGTACGTTGATATTTTTGAAACTTTTAATACTTTTAATGTACTCATTAAATGATTTACTGCCGCACTCAGAGTGGAACATTAATTACTTAAATGTAATTAATTCAAAATTTTGACATAAGCCCCATACATTATCTGTCAAACTCTTCATTAAATTGAAGGTTAATCATAATTAAGTGTCTCTGAGTACGGCGGTAAGACATCTTTTTAAAGTTTAGGTTATCTCTGAAATATTCAATGATATATTTTTTATTAATTTATAAATTGCAAAGTCATGATGAATAACACTTTGTAGAGTTTGTACCTTCTCGTAACTGTTACCGTGATAGTACTTACGAGTAGTAACTAGGTACTAAGTATTAAGACTATTATGTAAGTACTTCAATGATAGTAATACGTGATTCATTAATGGGTTTATATTACGCTTAGGTAATCAGTAATAACTTCTTATTGACTTTATAAGAAAAAAATGTGAAACGTTTTAGTTCTTACTTCTGACCTCTGACAGTACAGACCAAATAAAAACATTTTATTTGGTCTGAGTCTGACAGTGTAATAAATTGTATGAAATACAACGTAGTAAAAAAAACGTGTGGCACTCGGGGACTGCCGCGGTAAAGCTATTGCATAGCATTTTTTATCAACTTATGCAATTATAATTCGCATACGTCTAGTCGTACGCATACAAACACCGTGCCGAAGTCTGGCAACGCCGCAACGCTTTGCCTGTCGGAGTGAAGGGTGTTAGGTTTTCACTTTTCTTCGTTAAGTACAGAATTTCTTGCAGGTCGCCACGCTTAAAGCCCGCTACAAAAGCTATGCAATAGCTTAAAAATAAGTCGTATTTTCCTGAACATTAAATACTGAAGCCAACACAATTCAACAGTCAACGTTCTAATAAGAAATCAGACATGCATGTTGTCATACGTTTGAGGAAAATTACTTTATATTTATCATATTTCTTAGAAAAAGATAATCTATCGGGTATTAACGATAAGTGAGGCGCACGTATTTTCTTATCATTATTAATCTTTCTCCATAATCCACAGTGAAAGCCAATGAACTTTCGTTTCAAAATCGATTTCTCTCTTTACGAAATATTTTGATATGTCTTATGAAAAGGCCTCGTTTATCTAATTAAAAGCTCTATAGGCTTGAACAGTGTATAATTCTCATTATATCTGACTCAATTCTCAAGAGATACTTACTATCTCTTTTGATATACCAACGCGACTTTTTCCAAGTTCTATTTGGTGGTACTGTAATGGCCGGCTTACATTATTCCAATTCAGTGATCTATTGGATTCTTGGAAATACTATTGGAGTAATATAAACACACACTAGAATACAATTTTGCAAAGAAAGTGCTGGATTGGATCATTGGATTGGAATAGGTAGGTAATGTAAATCGGACAGCCATTTTAATCCTGCTTAAAAGTCTGATAGTCAATGCAAAATTTCCATCCGAAACAGTAAACTGGACCCAAGAGATGAGAATTGAATGGATTTAAGACATTTTCCTATTTCACAAAAATGTTATTATTTTCGATTAGTCATCATAAGTTTTCTTATATCAACATCTTGTTTGTTGTTTTAAAAATGGGTTCAAAGTAGTTACAAAGTAGCATGGTTCCTTCGTGGAGTGACGCTGATAGTAGAAGTCAGTAATGACATGATAACATGATACAGAAGTCGAGAGGTCTAGGTCATGAATTGGTGTCATAGAGTCACGGGTTACTCCAAGGTTATCAGAAAAAACTTTTACTTAAATTGAAATCAGTAGGTTTCAAGTTTAACGTTTTTATTGCGCAATATGCAAATTACTAAATAATAGTATACTTTAGTAAACTATACCTACATACGGGCTACACTCATGAGCACTAGCGATGCAGATAAGAACTAACTACCAAGTTTTATGATTTACTGGAAATGTAACGATATCATGACATCATCTATATATTAATACGTGAGCGAAAAACTTTGTGTCCCTTTTGACGAAAAATGGGGAAACGTAGGTGAATGAAATTTTGCACAGTTATAGTTTATATGGTGAAGGAGTGCATCGAGCTAATATTATTTTGAAATTATGCTTTTTCATACATTTTTTTAACAAATAAAACATTACACACACTTATTGTTTTCCCGCCATATTTATACTCGACACTGGCCTTGGTTAAATAGCCGAAGATACATAATAAAAAAATAAAAAAATGGAATATAGTTTTTTTTTTATTAAATCTGAGATACTATTAGACAATGCTTACACGGCCAGTCTGAGATCAGCTGAGTCCCAGAGACAAGAGTTGAAATTCGACCTTAGTATCAACGACATTAGGACTATTTTTAGTCCTAATGTCGTTAATACTAAGGTCGAATTTTGACCATTGGGCGATCTCTAGTCTAATGAAATAGGTAAGATTTTCAGTTTGATAATTGTTAAACAAAAAAACTTGAAATTCTTTGCATATTTTGTTAAATGTTTGAGTTTGTTACGCGTGAACGTCGTAGACAATTATTATTGTTTGTAGACGCTATTTTCATCAATGGGTTTCATTGATGAAAAATATTGCGCAATTCGTATGCAGATGTTAAAACACGGTCACACCAGCTAACAGCTGTATTTATAGAAGACTCCTGCCCCCCAATTCACGATCGTCGGAAAGTTCTCACGCGGAAAGTTCTCATATTCTGTCGGAAAACATTTACCTGGGTGTGAGTGATACTATTTATAAATAGTAATTTAAGTAAGTAAAATTTTGAATACTTCTATTATTATTATTAACCAACAAAAGTTTGTTTTCAGAGGTCTTAATTCAAATCAATTATTGAATGAATCTACACTAATATTATAAAAAGGAAAGATTTGATTTTTTGTTTGTTTGTTTGAATTGAATAGGCTCCGAAACTACTGGACCGATTTGAAAAATTCTTTCACCATTCGAAAGCTACATTATCCACGACTCACGAGTAACATAAGCCAAATTTTATTCTGAAAAAAAAGGGTTCCGTAATATATTTGGGTTTTTCGGACACAAGGTGTAAAAAATCAACCAGAAAAGTTACTTATTTTGCGTACGCTGCCTAAACTATAAAAGATAGAACCATAAAATGTTCAAATTAATTGTAGATCTTATAAGTATCTACAAAAAAGTCCGCGACATACTATACCTATCTATGTCGAGTGACAGGCACAACAACCCTTATTTTTTTCAAAAATCTTGAATTTTTTTTGACTACATTGAAAGTCAACCAAGTTTTGTTGATTACAGAACCCTATAACGGAACCCTAACCAGCTGATTTTTTGTATATTGGTAGGTTAATAGTTATATAATTTAAGAGTACCATTGTCCTACAAATAGAACAATCCATATTTTAGGACCATCAAATCAAAGTATGAAATCCTTTCTATCTCTGTAAGCTACCACTTTCAAGATTTTTCAAGATGAAGTATGGAAAATCTGCCAAAAAAGTTGTGAATAGCCTATTCGGCACTTTATCAGAAAGTGGTGAAACAGACCCTCTATGAAGTAACTACCTCTAATTTCGTATTCTATTTGTTTATCTGCCCCCCCGGAGTCAGGCTCACACACAGTCTGGGAGTCGGTGTTATTTCTGCCCGCACTGGTGGCGAACACTTGTGGCTACCGCATATGACAATTATTTATATCATAACTTAGGTATATTTTAGGTTTTTCAACCCCATGCGCAGGATAACGTTTATTTTAAGGGTTATCCACATCTTATTCAGCTGCGGGAACAATAAGTTATTAGAATAATTGAAGACATAAGGTATGATTGAAGACGTACGGTACGTAACTGATAATTTAAAAACTCCCGTTTTTTTAGCAAAAATGGAGGCTAGGACCGGAAAAAATATTTGAAATCAAAAAAATGTGGATTCTATCATCTATATTCTATGTATAGCTAGATAATATATTACTTATTAGCTAGATTACGAAGTAGGTAAGTTACAAAGTCCGTTCAAATTATAAGGGAAAAAACCGGCCAAGTGTGTGTCGGGCCACGCGTAATATAGGGTTCCGTAGTACCGCTAGATTTTTTTTTAATGGGCAATGAATGTACATTTATAACGTGTTTTACACTACTAACAACATCATCTCAGTTACGTTTTTAAAGGAATTTGAACGAAAAGTTCCGTTATACTTCTCCGAATACATTTTTTTTAGTTGATCGACTATTACTCAATAACTTATGAAGTCTTCTTAGCTGTGATAGTTTTCCTTTTAAATTCAGCATATTTCCTACTCCCGTGAATTTTTTCACATTTCCAGAAGCAACCGTTTAGCTGGTAAAAACAGTGCCGTAAATAGGGCGGTGCCACCAGTGCCCAGGCAGTAGGCACAGGGCGTAGACTCTGGGGGGCGCGGCGCGAGAATGGCCAGACCAGGCAGGGCTATTATTTTTTCGGTTTGCTCCCGATAAGTTCCCGCTGCGCCCCGAGTGCTGCACAGTGTGGATGATATACTCGTAACCTAGGCGAAGGCCCTACTTAACATCAGACGGCTCGCCTGCTTGTTTGTCCACATCAGTTCTTTGAAAAAAAGTTTTTTTTTTCTAAAATCCTTCCTACTAATATTATAAAGGCGGAAGTTTGGATGTATGTATGGATGTTTGTTACTCTTTCACGCAAAAACTACTGAACGGATTTAATGAAACTTCACAATAATATAGCTTATACATCATAATAACACATAGGCTACAATTTTAACCGACTTTCAAAATGGAGGAGGTGTTATGTTCGTTTTTTTATGTTCAACGATTACTCCGCCGTTTGTGAACCGATTTTCAAAAATTTTTTTTAGGTGTATAGGTTATCATCCCAATTTGGTACAATATTCATAAAAGTGGTGACCTGATGATGGGATCCATAAGAAATCGAGGGAACTCCTGAAAATTTATATGGAAACATGTGGTGAATTCGGTTTTGTGAGCAGTATTCTAAGCATATATTATGCTACCAGCAAGTAAGATTTTCCACCAAGGTATACCATGGTTCGGAAGGTGCTGAGAGAACTCCTGACTCTTTATAGACACAAGTTTGGGAGTTTCGACGTTGTTTTAAGAACGGAAAGCATATGCTACTATGCAAATTACATTCATCATCATCATTATCACTACCATAAACCATTATAGAACCATGTTTCGTCCCGTTTTGACCCTATTATTGGTACTTTTCATAGTATTTTATTATATATCACTTAAGGCGGGCTGAAACCCCATTTTGTTATTTCTTGATACCCGATTTACCTAGTTCCAATATAATAACGAAATGTAAAAAAAATATGAGATATAGAGCACAATATTTAAAAGGGTTTAAATCAAAAATATTTTAATAAAAAACAATAATTTACAAACTCACCTCCGACAAAACTCTTTGTCATCGAAATATAAGTATTAACAAGAATAACAATATAAGTATTAATAAATTGTTAATGAATCTATTTTAAAAAGGTCTGAAACGAATAATCTTTTTTCTTAATATTTATATAGAAAGATATTTAAAAAACACATAAAAAATAGAGAAGATCCGCCCCTAGAAACTACAATTTTATGCTAAGCTAAAATGAATCTTATTGCGATGCGTACACGCTTGGTCTTTGGTTGTGTGCAAGGTTATCGTTTGGAATTGAGATAAGTCCTCGCCTTAAACTGCGGGTAACACCGCGAGGCACAGCTAGTATTAGTATAATACTAAAATTGTGAAATGAAATAAAATAGATCTATACATAAGGAGGAGTTCTGGCCGATTGGAGTCGTCTACAGGAGGTTCCGAGGACGACTTCCGAACATGTCGCGCCCCACGTCGCAGACAATACGTGTTTAGTGCTTAGTGTTAGTTTTAGTATAATTGTATGTATGTTAGTCTATAAGGTATTTATAATATGGGCCAAGATGCCTGAATTAAATAAATAAAATAAATAACATTGCTCTGGGTAGGCACCTAATACCTAAATAATCCGCCAAGTGCGAGTCGGACGCGCGCACGAAGGGAAGGGAATAGAGCAAAAATAGGTCAAAATTTGTGTTTTTTGTATGGGAACCCCCCTTAAATTTTTATTTTATTCAAATATTATTATGAATTATTAAAGTACACATATATTTAAGGCATTTGTGAAAATTTCAAGTGCCTACCTGTTGCCATTATTGATATCGAGCAAAAAAGGCTAAAAAAATCATGTTTGTTGTATGGCCCCTTAAATATTAATATTATTTTGTTTTTAGTATTTGCTGTTATAGTTGCAACAAATATACACAATCTGTGAAAATTTCAGAAGTCTAGCTATAGCGGTTCAAGAGATACAGCCTGGCGACAGACAGACAGACAGACAGACAGACGGACAGACAACGAATTCTTAGTAATAGGGTCCCGTTTTTACCCCTTGGGTACGGAACCCCTTAAAAATAAGAGCGCCCTCGCACAGGGCGCAAAACAGGCTATATTTTACGGCACTGGGCTCTAACGATTTTTTCCACTTTAAAACTTCATATTTCACAAATAGATCCCTAAATCTTGAATACTCATAATATTTTAAAAAAAACCTATCCAACGACACCCCAAACGGTGGGGTGGACGCGAAAAAAAAAATCATCCCCGCTTGATGACGTGTAGGGGAGGTACCTTAAAAAAATTTTTTTTAAAGATCTTATATACCATTTTGTCGGCATCATTCAAATGTGCATTTATGCCGAATTGTAGCTTTGTAGTTCCTACAGTCTCTGAGCAAAACCGCGCTTCATCCACCCATGTCTTTAATTAAGTCCACTTATGTTTATTTCAAAAACGAAATAGGTAAGAAAAGAAAATATAACCTCATATTTTATAGGCACGAAAGCTCACTAAAGTCACATCATTCATAATCTTATCTGATATCATTAAAACAGCCCTTAATTATCTTTAATCTCAGTTTAAGCCTAGAATACATATAGTTAATGAAGTCTTATAATAGAACGTGTGATTCATTCAGTAAAATGAAACTGAAATAAAGGTCGCTAAGTTCCGTCCATTAAAATGTTTATTTATTTTTATTAAATTAAAGGTCAATTAAGATAAATAGGTGTAATTTTAGTCTGTTCTTTAAAATATCAACACGATTTTGCGACAAACCAGCAAAAAGGGAGCAAAGAGTTTCCACTTATGATTTTTAGGGTTCCGTACGTAGTCAACAAGGAACCCTTATAGTTTCGGTCTGTCCGTCCGTCTGTCCGTCTGTCTGTCTGTCTGTCTGTCTGTCTGTCTGTCTGTCCGTCTGTCCGTCTGTCTGTCCGCGGTTTTGCTCAGAGACTATAGGATAGGACCTACAAAGCTGTAATTTGACATGAATGCACATTTAATGATGCCGACAAAATGGTACATAAAATCTTAAAAAATATTTTTTTTTTATGGTAGGGGACGCGAGGCCTACACATGAAGCGGGGATGATTTTTTTTTCTCGCGTCCACCCCACCGTGTGGGGTGTCGTTGGATAGGTTTTTTAAAATATTACGAGTATTCAAAGATCATTTTTCGATTTAGAAATCCATTTTTGTGAAATATGAAATTTTAAAGTGGAAAAAATCGTTAGAGTCCAGTGTCCCCCCCTTCTACCAGCTAAACAATTGTTTCTGAAAATGTGAAAAAATTCATGAGAGTAGAAAATATGCTGAATTTAAAAGGAAAATTATCACGACTAAGAAGACTTCAAAAGTTATTGAGTATTAGTCGATCAACTAAAAAAATGTATTCGGCGAAGTATAATTAGGAACTTTTCGTTCAAATTCCTTTTACCGGAACTGAGATGATGTTGTTAGTAGTGTAAAACACGTTATAAATGTACATTCATTGACCATACAAAAAATATCAAAATTACTAACGGTACTACGGAACCCTATATTGCGCGTGGCCCGACACTCACTTGGCAGGTTTTTACTATATTTACTGTTTACACTTTACACGATTAAATCTGTTCTTCTTCTAGAAGTCTTGTAAACCCTTCACAATAATATTGTCTGTTACAGACAATATACGCAGTTAAGTAATATTATTAGATTCAAATAGGTTTAGTTTTAGGTTTAAAGATCTTTATTCTCACAGAGAATTTTATATCTACACTAATATTATAAAGAGGAAAACTTTGTTATTCTTACGGATACGGACACGTAGTGCCATCTAGCGTCAAACCGGCGAAACGGATCAGGGAAACACAGAAAACATAAATCCCCTACTTATTACTAGATGGCGTTAGGTGTATGTTTACCTACGCGTATTTGCTAGAAAGTTCCCACACTTGTTTACTTGTTTACATGAATCGGAACTTTCTGGAATTCGTCTCGCCATATAAATAGCCGCAGGTAGACGGCCCGGCAATTCAGTTTCATCTGAGCGATCTTCGAGGCGACTTCGAAGTGAAAACAAGTGATCAATAGTGAGTGAACCAGTGAACCTACGACTCGGCTACGACCTAGGACTTTTTAGTGCTTAGTGTTTGGACTTGGTGATTTGCGTGAGCTAGTGTCAGTGCTAGTAAAGTCTTTATAAGAGTCAGCAGGTCTTTTTTTCTCCAAATCCCTCGAACCCTAACACGTAACAACTGGTGTCGGAAGTGAGATTTGGAGATGCCATTGACTCCGAGAGAGGACTTCAAGGGGAGTGTCAGGACAAGGGCGCAGCGAGCTGCTGCCATTGACTCCGAGAGAGGAATTCAAGGGGAGTGTGAGGACAAGGGCGCAGTACCATCGACTCCGAGAGAAGACTTCGAGGGAAGTGTCAGGTCAAGGGCGCGACGGGCTGCGGAGGCCACATCCACTGGAGACCAAGCTCCGCCCACGGCGGGGCAGGCCCCACCATCTGGCCCCGCCCACCAGGCTCCGCCCACTGACCAGGCTCCACCCACTTCGGGTGAAGCCACGCCCACTGGCTCCGCCCACCGGGACCCGCCCACTGACCACGCCCCTCAGGCCCCGTCCAC
The DNA here is from genome assembly GCA_905187585.1 of Cyaniris semiargus. Classification (NCBI taxonomy): domain Eukaryota; kingdom Metazoa; phylum Arthropoda; class Insecta; order Lepidoptera; family Lycaenidae; genus Cyaniris; species Cyaniris semiargus. The sequence continues at coordinate 8,293,852 of LR994561.1, read as the reverse complement.
TCTGGACATGGCCACGCCCACTGGCTCCGCCCACCAGGCCACGCCCACTCAGGCCACGCCCACTGGCCCCGCCCACTGGGCCCCGTCGACTAGCTCCATCCATCCTGCCACGCCCGTAGTTTCTACGACCCCTCAAATGGCTCCTCAATTGGAAAGCATAATTGAGTTAATTCAGGCTTTGCAAGAGTCACAAGACCGCAAGCTCGGCGCTTTGCAAGATTTTCAAAAAGCTGAAATCAGAGCGATTCGAGAATCACAAGAGCAACAAAAAGACTACGTCTACTAGTACTACTAGGTACTACTTCTTGGAACGCTTATCGTCAGCAATTCCAGACGGTTGCTTCTGCCAACGGATGGACTGACGAACAATGCCTGACCGCTCTCACTGTTGCGCTCAGAGCAAGCTTTGTCGGTCCTGGAAGCACATACAGGAAATGGGTTCCAAGATCTGATGGAGGCCCTGGAATCCAGATACGGGGAGCGACACCTGGAGCACGTGTTCCGTGCTCAACTTCGTGACAGAGTCCAACGCTCAGGAGAGGGACTACAACAATGGGCGTTGGAAATTGAAAAACTGGTCAAGAAGGCACACCCAGGAGCCGATTCCAAGATGATCGACACGAATATTGTGCAAGCATTTGTCGACGGAATCAGGGACCTAGAGATCAGAGCTGCAGTGAGGCTACGTCACCACACCTCGCTAAAGGAAGCATTGGCGCATGCTTTGGAGGTCGAGGCTGTTCGCCGCGACATACGACAGACCCATAAGATCCACGAGGTCTCTGAGGAAGTTAAGGAGGTCAAGGCTCCCACGAAGAGAAGTTTTGGAGCCATGTGCTACAAGTGCGGTGAGAGGGGTCATCTTCAGCTCAACTGCCCGCAGAAGGAGACCCAGATGGCAAGGATGAAAAGGCTCGAGGAACAAGTAGAGGAGCTGAAGAAGCAAGGAGCTTCGTCCCCTGCCCGGGATCAGGGAAACGAATAAAAGCCAGGACTAAGGGGCGAGTACTGGCTGATGCGGAGGAAGCCCCGATAACTGTTATCTCCCAAGCATGCAGCGGGAATAGTCTTGTGATTCAGGGGACTATTAACAGGATGGATTGCAAAATGACTCTAGACACGGGAGCCTCTAGAACGATAGTAAACCCAAATCTAGTAAAAGCCGCAAGGAGACATAAGAGGAGAATTAACTGTCGGCTTCTTACTGCCTCCGGTCAGCCAATACCCGTCCTGGGAGAAATGTCAGTTACGATTAATGTAGGGGGTTACTCATACCCTCATGACGTTATCGTGGCTGAGATTATGGATGATTGCATCTTGGGTTTGGATTTCATGAAGAAGCACAACTGCAAAATTAATGTCGCTGACGGAGTTTTCAATTGTGGCGAAGAAGAAATTTTCATCCTTGGAGGCACCTGCGGGAAAGTCACATGTGTAAAGGAAGTATACCTGGACGAGCGGAAGCTAGAGTGCTGGTGAAACTACCGCCAGCTGGAAAGAAGAAGTTAAACAGATGCGTGTTGATCGAAGACACACCTACCAAGACATCAGCGCAAAAACTGATGACGGCGAGAACCCTTGTTAGTGGAAGCAGTAACGCTGTGGTCAGGGTTTTGAATCTTGGTGATCGCGAGATCTGCTTGAACAAAGGTGACGTCATTGGAAAGTGCGAGGAAGTTGTCTGGATGAGAAAGTGTAGTTCGATCACAGGCCCAGACTCAGCAAACAGCAGCAACTATGGAATAGTGACTGAGCTACTCGATGACTGCAAGAGTAATCTGACTTATTCGCAGGGCATGAAAGCTAAGAAGTTTTTGCAACGCCACGCGAATATCTTCTCCAGTCAGGAAGGCGACCTTGGAAGAACGTCGATGGTTCAACACAGGATAGATACCGGAAGCGAGAACCCAATTCGTCAACGAGCAAGACGGATACCCATTGCAAAGGAAAAAGAAGTTGAAGGCCTTTTGGAGGACATGAGAAGGCATAAGATTATTGAACCGTCTGCAAGTCCGTGGTGCTCACCTGTTGTGTTAGTGAAGAAGAAAGATGGTAGCACAAGATTTTGTGTGGACTACAGACGTCTCAATGATGTCACTAAGAAGGACAGTTACCCGTTACCTCGAATCGACGACACGCTGGATACCTTGAGTGGCATGAGATGGTTCTCGACCCTGGACCTGAAATCTGGATACTGGCAGGTGGAAATTCATCCAAAAGATAAAGAGAAGACAGCTTTCTCCACCGGTAAAGGTTTATGGCAGTTTAACGTCATGCCCTTTGGATTGTGCAACGCACCTGCCACATTTGAGCGACTCATGGAGTGTGTACTGGCAGGCTTAGTTGGAGAGGCTTGCTTAGTCTACTTGGACGACGTCATCATTGTGGGCCGCGACTTCGAGGACCATTTGCGAAACTTAGAACGAGTTTTCGCCAAAATAGAGGGGGCCAAGTTAAAGTTGAATCCGAAAAAGTGTCGTTTATTCAGGAGTAAGGTCAATTATCTCGGCCATGTTATCTCCAGTGATGGAATCCAGACGGACCCGGAGAAACTGGAAGCAGTTCAAAATTGGCCAACCCCTAAAAACAAAACCGAAGTGCGGGCATTTCTCGGCCTATGCTCCTACTACAGGCGTTTTGTTAAGGGATTCTCAGAGATGGCCAAGCCATTACATCGGCTGACAGAAGATAAACGACAGTTTATTTGGGACGAGACTTCTGAAGATTCTTTTCAGAAATTGAAGAAACATCTGTGTGAAACACCAATCCTGGGGTATCCACAACCTGAAGGTCAGTTTATAGTCGACACTGACGCAAGCAACACGGCCATTGGAGGGGTGTTATCTCAAAAACAGGGCGAAAGAGAAGTTGTAATTGCATATTTCAGCAAATCTTTATCTAAGCCAGAGAGAAACTACTGTGTAACAAGAAGAGAACTCTTTGCTGTTGTAAAGACGCTACAACATTTCAGTAAATATCTCATCGGCAGACAGTTTTTACTGCGAACTGATCACGCAGCCTTACAGTGGCTACTGCAATTCAAGAACCCAGAAGGTCAAGTAGCGCGATGGATTGAACAGCTCCAGGAGTATGACTTCAAGACGGAACACCGCAGCGGAAAGGCGCATGGGAATGCCGACGCACTTTCACGAAGGCCGTGTTCAGAAGACTGCAAACACTGTGTTAAACAGGAATCTAATGAAGTAACATTAAAGTTAACGAAAACAAGTCCTTTGGGTCCATGGGAGAATGATTCTATGAGGGAGGCTCAAGAAAGAGATGACGACCTTCGGCACATCATCACATGGAAGAAACGGGGTGATGTGAAACCAATCTGGAGTGAGGTTGCACCCACTGGCGCTGTTACTAAGGCGTACTGGGCGCAATGGGACAGTCTGATTCTTCAGAATGGAATACTCTACCGGAAATGGGAGAAGACTAACGGCAGAGAGTTCCACCTTCAGATAGTTGTCCCGAGAAAGAGAGTACCAGATGTTCTCCGTGAAATACACGATGGCGTATCAGGAGGTCATTTAGGTGTAAAGAGAACGTTAACAAAAGTGCGAGAACGATTCTACTGGTTGCATTGTCGAGATGATGTACAGGATTGGTGCCGCAAATGCACTACTTGCGCTGCAGTGAAGGGACCACAGACCAGGAGCCGTGGGAACCTGCGGCTGTATAACGTTGGCGCACCGTGGGAACGAATTGCAGTTGACGTAGCTGGGCCATTTCCCGTAACGGAATCGGGAAACAAGTATTTTATGGTCGTCATGGACTACTTCACCAAATGGCCCGAAGTGTTCGCCATACCAAACCAAGAAGTTGCTTCTAAGTTAGTCGAAGAAGTGATATCTCGCTTTGGTGTACCTCTGGAAATCCATTCTGATCAAGGCAGGAATTTCGAATCGCAGGTCTTCCAGGAAGTGTGCAGAATTTTGGGAATGCATAAGACGAGGACCACCGCGTACCATCCACAGTCTGATGGAATGGTTGAGAGATTTAACCAGACCCTTGAGAGACATTTGGCGAAATTGGTAGATGACAGACAAAAAGATTGGGACAAGTATATACCACTCTTCCTTCTCTCGTACCGTACCGCCGAGCATGAGAGCATAAAAGCTACCCCGGCGTATGTCAATTACGGTAGAGAACTACGAGTACCAGTAGACCTCTTGACAGGAGGGTCACCGGGGGAACCAAAGACCGTACAAGACTATGTCTGCGATTTAAGGGAAAAGATGCGCTATATACACGCCATGGTTCGGGAAAATGGGTTACAGTCAAGTGAAAACATGAAGACCAGATACGACCGGAAATCGAACACGAGCGGCTTCGAAGAAGGGTCACTGGTGTGGCTGCATAACCCAACTCGCCGAAAAGGAAAATCTCCAAAGTTGCAGACCAAGTGGGACGGCCCATACAAAGTGGTTACCCGATTGAATGATGTGACTTACAGGATTCAAAAGCAACCAAGAGGGACATTCAAAGTGGTACACATAGACCGTCTGGCGCGTTACCATGGCAGTAATAACGATGCTCGGGACGAGCACCTCTAAGAGGGGAGTGGTCTTACGGATACGGACACGTAGTGCCATCTAGCGTCAAACCGGCGAAACGGATCAGGGAAACACAGAAAACATAAATCCCCTACTTATTACTAGATGGCGTTAGGTGTATGTTTACCTACGCGTATTTGCTAGAAAGTTCCCACACTTGTTTACTTGTTTACTTGTTTACATGAATCGGAACTTTCTGGAATTCGTCTCGCCATATAAATAGCCGCAGGTAGACGACCCGGCAATTCAGTTTCATCTGAGCGATCTTCGAGGCGACTTCGAAGTGAAAACAAGTGATCAATAGTGAGTGAACCAGTGAACCTACGACTCGGCTACGACCTAGGACTTTTTAGTGCTTAGTGTTTGGACTTGGTGATTTGCGTGAGCTAGTGTCAGTGCTAGTAAAGTCTTTATAAGAGTCAGCAGGTCTTTTTTTTTTTTGGTGTCAGAAGTGGGATTTATGTTTTCTGTGTTTCCCTGATCCGTTTCGCCGGTTTGACGCTAGATGGCACTACGTGTCCGTATCCGTAAGGACACGTAACATTATTAATATTTATTTTTGGGGTGAACGCGAAAAAAAAATATCATCCCTGCTTGATGTGTAGGGGAGGTACCATAAAAAAATAGCTATTTTCAAAAAATCAGGAAAAACACCTTCACTCAGCAGCTTATTAAAGCATATACACATACTTTCTGTGATTGAGTTTTTTAGACATTTTATAGCTTTTGTCGTAATACTGTCAATACCGACACTACAATTGGAATCTAGGCTGTCGATTATTCTAGAAATTTCAGAAACCGTACATGGTCTTAATGTTGATAATTCGTCAGCTATAAATTGTTGATCTGGAAAAGCAACATAGAGGCTTTTATCAGAAACTGCGGGTATTTCTTTTGCTAAAAGTGGTCCTACTGTTGCAAAATTTGGCAAATTTGTTTAGGGTTCGTAATCAAATTTGAGTTTATTAATAATTTTGGAGGAGCACAGTTCTGTTTTAATTTATTATTCGCTAATGTGTTAATAAGATTCCATAAGCTTTTTGGTATGTTCATAGTAATAAGAAATACTATATATTATTAGGGGCTGTTTCACCATTTACTGATAAATGCCGGATAGGCTATCCACAACTTCTCTGACAGAGTATGCTCTACCTGTCAGATAAGTTTTGGATAGCCTATCCGGCACTTATCAGAAGTGGTGAAACAGGCCCTAAGGAGCTAACTTTATTCGTAACGTAAAACAGTCATATGTGCCTTCCCTTCATACTAGTTGCTTGAACGCGTTGAAGAAGACGCGCGTTCCTGAAACGCGCGTCTTCGGCGCCGTAGACGCTGATTGTTGCGTTTGCATTGATGATACAATTGCGCGCATGAAGCGCGTATACGCGCGTGTGAAGCGATACAAACGCTATACATATTATATAATATCGTTGTATCTGTGCGTATACGCGCAGTAGAGGCGCGTTTCACGATCGCCCTGTGTGCTTAAGTTACAAAGTTGCGATCGAATCTTGTTTGAATCGCGTATATGCGCGTAATCTGCGCGTCTTCTGCGCTTTTAAAATACGCCGTGTGCTATGAGCCTAACACATTGAAATACTTTCCTAAGCAATAAAATTGCACAGTTCAAACATTGTTGCAAGCCAAATTGAGGCAAAGAACATTTTAAACACCGCTATGTGTCTCTATATCTTTACCAGACTATAGCAGCTAGTATTCTTCCTTCCAGTGACAAAGTATTTTTTTTTCCAACTGACATACAGTTTATCTGCAACATATTTGTTATGCGTAAGTAGTTTCGTTTAGCTGAGACAAGCTTTGAATCCAGGAAAATGCGCTGCAGTATGCAGCTTCGCTCAGGCATTCATCATGGTCGGTTCAATGACATGTGACAGGCCAATATACATTTCAAAAACATGCCCCAACAACCTAAACAAAGCATTCGCATGAAGGTATACCTGTGTGGAAGGTATGGGTATTATAAGCGCATAAAATAAATAAATGACGCATTTGCAGGTTCCAAACCGTCTCACCTAAATAAACGCCCAATAAGTGTAACGAAACAAAGTGATAATACTTTACAGTTTAGAGTGTGTAATGTGTATACAGAGCTTATCTGCTGTAAAATGTAACCCGGAATGGTTCCTTGCTCTGTTGAATAAGTGCTTCACTGTTCCCGAACAGTGGAACAGGCGACAGTCGTGGTGATGAGAAAGCCGGGCAAAAAATATCGGGTAGCAAAAGCCTATCGACCGATCGGCCTGTTCTCAGCAAAATCTACGAGAAGATGCTGGTCGCCCGACTCTAACGTTGTCCAAAATAAGCCCCAACCAATATGAACTTATATAGGTACCATAAAATTCAGTACGCCCCCTCAAGATTATTTCTTTTGCCACCCTTGAGTAAGTCCATTGGTTTAATATGCCATTGGTTCCTCGATAGCAAAGTGCAGACCAACTGTTTACCTTTAGATACCTATGTCACAGTATTAAAATATTATAATATTGTAATACTGTGGTCTGTGCCTATGTAGAGACATAATATTTCAGGCATTGAACATGAAGTATACTTACAGTGTTTGTTATTCGACAAAGCGATGTTTGCAAGATATATCATCGTGTTAAGAAAGACGATGAAAGGCAGAACAAAAGGCATTAAGTGGTACACCGTACATGTGGAGTGGCTCAAACAATTCATAACTATAAACACTGGCGTTCGCAAAACAAAGAACACCAACTCGGCCAAATAAAAATATTTGCCCACCGAGCGCTGACTCAAAGCTTTGTGGGATTACGACAAGCAAATTTATTGTAATTCGTAAACACCCAAAAGAAAAAGAAGGTTCTGCGACGTAGACAGCTCAGGCGAGGAAAACAAGGGTTGTTTTGAAACCAATTTGCGTAGTTACGACAAAATGATGATTAAGCGTAGCAAACAATGACAAAATTGTATATTTCCCTGTCGTAAAAGTATCACATTGCACTATACTGTATTCGGCAAAACATGGCGGTAGCGGTCATTGACTCCCTGTCAAAAACTTGTCATTTTCTATATAAACCGCGATTGACAATGAAGTGTCAGATGTTGTCAATCACGGCTTTGTATAGAAAATGACAAGTTTTTGACAGGGAGTCAAAGACCGCTACCGCCATGTTTCGCCGAGTACAGTAAAGCTTCCATGTATAAAACCGCATTTACACGTTAGTGAACCGATTTTCTGATGCCCCCTCTTCACATCAGATGGTCACAGTAGGTACAAATACAGATGCATCCGCCGACCTGTAGGCTGTAGAGGCGTTTTAAGTTGTCAAAGAATAAAGTTTATGTGCAAGATGACAAATGAAGGGTGCATCATACCCGTTTAGATGTTATCAAGATTTGGTTTTGATTTAAAATCACAGCGTATAATATTTCACTAGAAGTTTAGAACAAAGTATTATGAACAGTATTTCTTACAAGTAACTAAGCATGTCTGTAAAAAGTGGTAATCAAAACGTAATTTTAAACGGATTCCTTCCGAATCAAAAAATATTTGTAAGTAATAAGATTAGCTTTAAAAACAGTAAAAAATAACACTATAAACAACAATATTTCCATTCCCATGTTAAACATCTCCCTTAAGCCTACTTGTGTAATAACATTATCCAGTATCAGCTACAAAGTGATGAGCAGAATTATCATCATAATGATGATCACAGTGGTAATGGGTAATGCCCAGTGGTAATGTCCAGCGAACACGAGTCCAACAGGACGCGGCACATTACTTTAATGAAATAACGACGATTTGCATTGAATAGCCCATATCAGGGCTGGCACAAGCGAGAAAACTCTGCTACGAAACTCGAGCTGTAACTGTGAAATAGTTTTGGAAGTGCCAACCCTAAAATCCTGTCCAATCAGGGCTTTCGACTTAACGAAAACTTTATTGTAAAAATAAGCTGTTATTGTGTAATGTGTAACATAATATTTTTACACATATCTAACGCAATAGGGCTTGAAAACTATTGAAAACTCTACCAAAAAGAGCTATAATATTGTAGGGTATATATAATTTGCCACTGTTCGTCCTAGATATTTACCTCAGCAAAGCTGCCAATTAAAAAGGAAATATTTTACACAATTTTGCATAATACTTTTGCTACTATTTACCCTAGATTCATGTCTCGTCAGGGCTGAAACATCGCGAAAACTTTCCAATACATTACCTAGTTAACATTAGTTGTTAAAAGGTCGTCATCGCCAACCCTAGACCAGCTCGCCCTCCTCTTCACCTCCCCTCGTTAGCTCTCAATGAATGCAGCTGACTCATTGATAGAGCTAATTGATATGACCATAGACTATATTAAACTTCCTGGAATGTTATTTGTCTCGTGGATATTTTTATAGTTCATACAATCATTCAAGTATTTCAGTTATCTCACATTAATAATTATGACGTAATATCGATTACGCCAAGAATTTTCTTTTCCACTTTCCGCCTGTATTTAGTCTCTACAAGCAAACTAGAAAATATCCGAAGTCTGCTATTGTTTTAACTTTTAAGTAATAAACATTTGACGACCTCTGTGGCTCAGTTGGTGGGCTGTTGGTAGCTCAAGCCGGGGGTCGCGGGTTCGAATCCCGCCGACGGAACAAAAAGTTTTCAAAGTTCCTGGGTCATGGATGTGTATTAAATATGTGTATAATATAATAAAAATCTTAAATATATGTATAGTATAAAAGTATTAAATATATTTCCGTTGTGTGGTACCTGTAACACAAGTCCATCAGGTACTTACCACGGGGCCAGACTGACGTGGTGTGAAGCGTCTATAGATATTATTATTATTATTATAATTATAAATATTATGTACTATTACTTAAATTGCTTGATGCTGGTCCGCCGTTTAAGCCAAAGCAGCGGGCAGCCAATGTCCATTCCCCTTTATCTGCTCTATATCTTCTAAATTCAAAATGTGAACAGTATTCGGTATCATGCATTAAAATGGCCCAGACTTTGAAGCCAAAAATCTCAACACAAACATCTGATATCTCTGCATTGACGCAAATGGTCATATTTTGATCTCTCCTCATGTGCCAGATGTGCTGTGTGCTAATTCAGCTGCACAGATATGACATGTTGTATCAGCATTATGTGCTTAATATTAGCATACATCGATAGACTAAAATCTAGCTTAGAAATAACTAAAGTTTAAAGGTAAAATACATAGTTATTTTAAATTTCAATTAGAGTTTCTTTAAGAAGTAGAGTTTTTGAGAGCTAAATCGCGCTTTGCTATGCTAACGAAGCTGTACCCTTTACTTTGCTGAAAATTTTATATTTGGTTTTTGATAATTCAAACCACAAAGTTACTAGGCGAGTTACAAAATGTCATAATTTGTATATCCGTATCTAGATACGGGATTTTAAATAGACTATATAATATGACTTTTTGTTGGCCAGCTTCTTCATGTTTGGACCCATTTTGGGCCATCGTGAGCGGTCTCCTTTGAGTCTTACAAAATCCCATTATATTTGGCAGTTACTGGCTGGTTTATTAACTTTCCCGACTCTTAAGCAATTCTTAGCGTCCGACATTAGATAATTATCTTCCACGGGTTTTTTGAGGTCGGTATGCTAATAGTGTGAATTAATTACGCTATTAATTAGGTTTTTATTGCTACGGGTTTTCCATAGATCATGTTCTACTTACCTTTGAGTTCCCAGTATGAAGTAGTGGTACTTAAATGTTGCCACTTACTGAAAATAAAAATGTTTTAAATAATCCATACATACAAATATTATAAAATATAAATGCGAAAGTGTGTCTGTCTGTTACCCCTTCACGCCCAAACCGCTGAACCAACTTTACTGAAATTTGGTATGGAGATACTTTGTGTCCTGAGAATGGACAAAGGATACTTTTTATCTCGGAAAAATGTACCGTTCCCGCGCGATAAACTAATTTTGGCGCAACGGAGTTGCGGGCGTCATCTAGTATTAAATAATAATTATTTTTTTAAATACATATTTTTTTATTTCCATACTCCTTAGTAACTAATTAACACTTTCGAGATTCTGAATCTATCAATTCCCTCAATTTTATTTTTGCTGGTGTCAACAAAATATAAACAAGCATAGCAAAAAAGCATTCTCGGTTTCATTTCATATTGATCTGAATGTATTCAATTAATTGTAACTTGACTAATAATATGCTATTATTTTTCTTTATTGCGCGGTTACCACGTGATATTTATAATATTGGTAGCATTATCTGCGATGACTGCGAATTAACTTGTCCTTTAATAATAAGTATATTTTCATTTTGTAATTAGGTTTACAATATTATTTAACATGAAGATATTATATTTATCGAAAAATATACTATCTTTACAGTTTACACGTATGAGTTATGACGTTTCCGATAATATTATGATATTATGGTATCACTTATCAGCTGACAGCTACAGATATACACATACAGTCAGCTTGAATTACATCTGAATATTATTCTGCAACATGACTACCTATCCTTTGTCCTTTCCCGGGACTTAAACTATCTCCATACCAAATTTCAGCAAAATTGGTTCAGCCGTTTGGGCGTGAAGAGGTAACAGACAGACAGACAGATAGACAGACAGACACACTTACGCATTTATAATATTAATTATTAAGTAAGTATGGATGTTGAGTGTACCAGGCGCCGGCTTACATATTGTCGCCGTTGACTCATACTAATTCTGAAAATTATGTAAGTTGCCAGCGCCCAGCAGTCACACGCCTCATGGCTCATGCAGATAGTGGCCAGACCTTGTTTACGGAAATATGCTTTATAAATATGCTATCTTATGATTTTTAGTCTATTTCGTCGTATTTAGTCTATTAATTGTTTTGTGTCCTTGTTCTTTCGTCCTTTGTAAATATTGTGTTGTGTGATGTGCAAAATAAACTTTTCTTATTCTTATTCTCATTTCAGTTCATTTGGTTTAAAAGTAAACAAGAATTTCGTTATTCGGCAATTGGCATCCATACTTAAGTTATGTTACAAATGGGAAAGTGTGTCTGTCTATCTGTTTGTCTGTGACCTCTTCACGCCCACACCGCTGAATCTATTTTGCTGAAATTTGGTATGAATATACTTTAAGTCCCGGGAAAGGACATAGGATACTTTTTATTTCGGAAAAATGTACGGTTCCCGCGCGATAAACGAATTGTGGCGCAGCGGTGTTGCGGACGTCATCTAGTATGTTATACAGGGTGTAACAAAAATAAGTGAAAATACTTTAGGGTGTGTACGTGTTTCTTATAGAGAGTTCACTGTGAAAGTAGCAGCGCTGAAAGACCAAAATTTTTTTTCACTTTTGTATGGGGAAACTCGTGACGCTCGGGCTCTTGCCCATACAAAAGTGAAAAAATTTTTTCGTCTTTCAGCGCTGCTTCTTTCACAGTGAACTCTCTACAAGGAACACGTACACACCCTAAAGTATTATCACTTATTTTTGTTACACATTGTATATTATCTACTAATAATGTGTAATACCTTTAATAAGGTATCCCCGACTAAATATGAACTATCCATGATATAATCTATCTATAAAATCCCCGCTCAATCCTCGCCCCACCGCACCAGAGAGATCTAAAAACTGAACGCGCTTTCCCTTTTACCAGAGGCCTTAGTGCGAGTTTTATTCGATCATACGCATCGAGCACGTTAACGCGAATTTATATGGGATCAAAGCAGCGCCATCTACTGGCTAACGTGGATACTGCTTTGATCCCATATAAATTCGCGTTTACGCGCTCGATACGTATGATCGAATAAAACTCGCACTAACCCCTCTGAAATGAGTTTTCTTTACATGTAGAATGTAGATCAAAACGACTTGTACGAAATTGTACAGTAAAGTACAAAATTCTCTAAGTAAGAAGGGTTGAAACTTGAAAGTAGTAGTTAGGTACTCTAGAGTTTAGGAAAACCGCAAACTAAATAAATAACCCTTAATAATTAGGTATTATAATACTAATGTATATATTTAAGGTCGTAAATCACACAACAGATTAGACTATTACATAACAAACAAACATTTAAGCTTTTTCTATACAACTTTTCCCACGTTTCAGTATAATTACAATCATTATGTTTGGCCACGGTGCGCCTTTACTGGTTTCTGTTTATGGATAAACTTAATTTGGTCGTAAAACTATCCAAGGGTGGAAGATATCTTTATAAGAACTTTTTAGCTCTATCCTTATTCCTTATTAAGAAAAGTATGGGAAGATTTAGTTTCACAAACAGGAAGTTTGAAAACGCAATGTTTTGCTACTTTAGCATAAAAATATTCAAAAGAAAAATGTCATCCGTCTTGGAACGCGATAATATAAGAAATATTATTATTACGCAGAAATTAACTAGGCGCTCTCGTTTTACAAAAAGTCTATGAAAACAAGTATCAAGATTTTGCTGATGTAACTAGTTTCAGTTCTGCATATTAATGTTATCCCTATCTGTAAGGGATTTCAATAACTAAGATTTCTTCTATTTACAAATAAATATATTATAATTTATAATCCATTCAATAACTTACATAATAGCTAACTTTGCCAATAATTTTTGCCAATCTTTACCAATAATAATGATCGTCAATAACTTGAACGTACGTTTCTTCGTTCAATACCATAAAATATTACCTATCCCATTTCTTAAATCGTGTACAAAATATACCTAGCTATTTAGTATTTACATAGCTGAGGACCCTTCAGATACAAAGTATTGACTATTTACAAGTATGTTGATACCATTAGCTCTGATAAGCAGCTGCATTTGAGCCTGTAAATATATTTTACGGTAAGTAAGTAATCTATATGAAACGTAAACAAATAAAATATTTCCACTGGATATACACATCCGTTTAAATAAAGCTTTACAAAATATGTAATTTCAGTTCTTTTTATTCTCCTTTTCGTTCCTGCAGCACTTTTTTTTAACGTGCAGTCAACACAGATTCTCGCTATGACTGCAAGCAACTCTTGTGTCACCAGCATCAAATATAGTGGTAAACAACGAAAACTTTTCGATCCCCTGTACAGTCGAGTTCGCTGTAAAAGTGGCAGCGCTAAAAGAGTAACTTTTTACCATTGTATGGGAAAACTCATGACGCTCGACTCGGGCGCTTGCCCATACAATTAATCACAAAAAAATTGTTCTTTCAGCGCTGGTATTTTCACAGTGAACTCTATACAGGAGACCCACAAAACCCTAAAGTATTATCATTTATCACTTTGTTTTGTTACACCTTGTGTAAGATGTAGAACTCAACTTACACCCGTATTCTTAGTTGTTTTCTCAAACCCGCCTTGACTCAATCTCAACGAAGGTGACCTTAAGAAACTCCTCAAATTTGGTATTCTTAAACGTAACTTCTACCTCAACGAATTACTCCTTCAATAAGGTGGAGGTAGAGGTATGACGTCACAGAATTTATTTTTTTAGTGTCAACACTGACGGAAATCGACCCAAATTTGACTCCTCGTTGCGTCCTGATGAACTCCTCGTTTTAAAAAAATGTAATGTCAGTGCCATTGTCAAAACTCAAATGTCACATGACACTGTTACGCATATTTGTGTCAACTGTCATATCACTTAAGTGTTTGTGTACTCAATTATTGCGATTTATTGTTTGCGAACTCGTGTTGTTTTTTCAACTTTAGTTTAGCATGTTGCATATTAATGCTTGTTTTTTTGTTAAGTTTCTAAACCTAAATCGTTTCTTGAAGTCCTCATCACTATACCTAATAAGTTTTGAGCGTCACGTAAATATCTGCGCTTAGGAAAATTATATGATTTTTTATGGACATAATCCAGAAACTTAATAAAGTTTTTCATGCTTTTCTCTAAACACGATTTCTTGTAAATTAATGGTTGGAAATAGACAGTGAAGACACTCAAGGAAGCCTTAAGGTACATCCTGAACTACCTCAAGTTTGACAGTTCATTCCTCACCACGAATAAGGAAATCTATCAAGCCGAGGAAGTTTTATTGAACTAATGATACAATTTTTGAGGATTGAGGTTAAGTCGAGTGGAGAAAATCGTAAGGAAATGATTAAGAATATGGGTATTAGTTAGTCCCTTGTTCATACATCCAGCGGTGCTCGCAGTTCATTCCTTCAAACAGCCGTCCACTATAAACCGCATTCTTCAAGCCAGTGAAAGACTAATTTAGTACAGGAAACTATTAAGACTAAATTTAGACCGCGTGCACTCACACCTTTGCCGAATGAAATATACCAGCAGGCAGGTGAAACGTTCTTTGTGTGATGTACCATCGAGGAAATTGATTCCTAGGCAGTTGACGGACCTACGTCAGTTGGTCGGCTTATGTCAATTAAATGATAGCTGTGATCGGTCTGATGGGTTTGACTTAACGCGACCAAATTGCTTAGGTCCGCCATCTGCCTATGAATCAACTTCTCTGATAATACATTGATAACGTACCATGAATGTTAATTATTAGGTATGATATAATGTATGTAACTTATAAGGGTGATGTAAATATAACTAGTCGTTCCGCGCGGCTTCGCCCGCGTAAATTAGGAATTTCACGGAAACCGTACATTTTTCGCAAATCAGAGTCTATGTCCTTCCAAGTGGTCTACTCTATATCTGTACCAAATAACATAAAAATTACTCTAGTAGTTCGTAAGATAAGCCCTTTCAAATAATTTTCCCCTTTTTTTCACATATTCCTGTTTCTTCGCTCCTATTAGTCTTAACGTGATAATATATAGCCTTCCTCGATAAATGAGCTATCTAACACTGAAAGAATTTTTCAAATCGGACCAGTTGTTCCTGAGATTAGCGCGTTCAAACAAACAAACAAACAAACTCTTCAGCTTTATAATATTAGTATAGATTAACCTATTTTTATACCTCTAATAAAATATATTTAGTATAGCCTGCAACTTCGTTGCGCAGTAATTCGTTTATCGTTGGAAAACCGTACATTTATTCATGACAAAAACTGTCTTTTGTCTTTTTCCCAGACTTAAAGAATCTGCATACAAAATTTTGGACAGACACGTTCGTATATTTTTTAATTAAATATTATAATATGCAAATCCTTTACTATTAGTGCCTACAACACATTATGGACTAGAATTTTTTTTTTGCCGAGGACCTAGTGTCATTATGCTATGCTATGCTATGCAATCGCCTGCTTGCCTGTCACTAGGCTAGTGACAAGCAAGCAAGCGATTGGTACAGTCAGAATTCAGATAGAAAAGTTCTTATGAAATTGTTTTGTTGTTATTACAAGGAGCAAGGAGCCCGATATAAACTGATAACACGAAGCAACCGGGTTCAATGCTCCATTGTCTTGTGTTTATTGTTTGCAATCTACAGCGCAGTATGATGAGGGTAATGTATTTCTCAGTTATCACTGCATATGAGAGTGGAGGGTACTTCTAAGGACATTAATTATTAGTTTCGTCAAAAGATTTAATGTATTTGACCATAACGCGCAAGCGCCATGACACTCAGCGAAGCGGTATTTTTTTTAAACGGGCAAATGGCCCACCACACATTCCCACTACTGCAGCTCCTGTGTCGCCAGGAATCAGGGTCAATAGTGGCAACCACGAACACAGTGTTTGTGCGCGAACTCCTGCAAAACGGCTCAACCGATTTTAATGATTTTCTTTTTATGTAGGTGCTATCAGGAAGTTGATTTCTAGGCAGATGGGGGACCTATATAGATTGTTCGCGTTATGTCAAACCCAGCCGACAGATCACAAATAACATTGAATTGACAAGATCCGACCAAATGTACATTCGTTAGGCCTGAGAATAGGTTTTTATCTTATTTTATATTGATACTAGAAATAATTTATATGGCAAAACAACGTCTGCCGGGTCAGCTAGTAATACACTAAAAATTACCGAAACATTGCCAGTAACTTCATTTACCCGCGGGTAAATGAAGTTACTGGTTGGAAGTTGGAAGTGACGCGCGGGTTTAGGTACTTTTGTGATAACAACTATATATTTTGTGTCCTTTCCTGGGACACAATCATGACCAATATGCTATTCAGTGAATTATTGTACAGTCACAACGATAAACATTTGCTGACTTCCTTCCTTCCTTTAAATATTTACATCACCGCCCACAGTTGAAATAATGAAATTCATAATTCACATGAATCATCTGTCATGAGGACTTTCCATCATCACAAAAATATATTCCAACCTCTCCAAGTCTCCACCCAAAATGTACCAATACAAGCTATTGCGAACGTGTAGAGTACGCCTCTCCATAGGTACGTATTTTAGTATAACATGCTACGTCCATGATCAATGTTAATTGTGCATGTTACAGACAGCTTTTGAATTATGATAATCCATCATGGTTTAACGAGGAGACGGGCCGAATCGTGAAAAGGCGTGTGAAAAGTCGGTACGAGGTTTTCACGTGTCTCGAGTTTTCATGAAAACTCTTGCAGTAACATATCCTATTACGTAGAGTTTTTTGTCAAAAAATCAACAGAATCGTTGCCAAACGCCAAACGAAACTTTTTGTTTACTGTCTATGCTGGTGCTGCCTCTAGCGTGAAAACATTGCAGTAATATTTTCTGATGATTATCGCATGTGCATGTGTTTATTGCAACAATCCGACGATTGTTTATTGTATGTGCTAGTGGCGCCCTCTGCTCTGATCTTTGCGTAAAATTCCCGAATATTTGGACCTGCTCTAATACTACATCTTCTTAACCTCGATAGAACTTGGCTCTCAAGTCTCACTTCATAGAATATTTATTACAATGTAAGATTACTGATATTTAAAGTAAGAGTCTATTTAATCAGATTACTTATAGTTTCCAGATATAGGTGTTGCCATTTTATACTAGTTAGTACTAACCATTAATGTTTATTGGTTTATCGAAGCGTGTATTAGCCAGTTACTGAAAGTGGCACACTTCCTGCGAATGACTTTATCTTGAGACATAGATAGAGGTATAGTTTAATACTTCCTCTGGATCTATTTAGCTCAAGACATTTTTATAACCTCTATAATCTGAATTAACAGATATAT
This sequence comes from Cyaniris semiargus, assembly GCA_905187585.1. Lineage (NCBI taxonomy): Eukaryota > Metazoa > Arthropoda > Insecta > Lepidoptera > Lycaenidae > Cyaniris > Cyaniris semiargus. Next base: position 8,276,224 of record LR994561.1, on the reverse strand, counting down.
TTAAACTTAGTAGTCTTATCAAAACAAATATAAGACACGTAAAGTTGCATAATGACCACAGATTAAAATATTGTATTTAAATTGTTTTCCGCAAGCATGTAAAACCACTAAAATAAACTTGGCTAGGAAGGAAAACCTACCCTTAAAATATAATAATTAATAACCTGCAAACGCACAAAAAGTACTTGCATAATAATGAATTAGTCTGTAGAGTCAGTTTCTACAGGATATTAGAGGAGATTTTTTAGGGTGAAGTCGCAGAATTTCGGTTGGCAAAAATTCTGCTGAATTCAGTTTCATAGAAAATCCCTAGTTCATTCACACAAGCGTAATTGTGTAAGTCATGATTAGCATGAAAAACAATTTACGCGACCGAAATTCTACGACTCACGTGTCACGAGTCACGACTCACAAAATTACCATCGTTTGGCTTCACCCTTATTGTAAAAACGACGTACGTATTGATATAAGGCCCTGACTCCTGAGGAACTTCGCACCGAAGGTAACTAATTTTTGTACCTCTTCTTAATATTTAATCCTACTTCCTTCGGTCTAACTATTCAAATCTTTTTTCGAGGTACGGGAATTGGGCTCCTGTCAAACGCAAATTGATCAGAGGATCAATATCATAGATTGCGTAGAATCTTCGAGGTAAAACATTTTTCATCTGCTCTCATTTTATGAACAAAGCTATTATGTTTATGTTCGCTTTGTTGAAGTTCAACGACCTCAGCTAATTATTGTTCGTTCGATTACCTATCCTACGTACAAGAAAATATAAATGTTTTGCAAGCGTTACATTAGATACATGCAACTATGCCAGTTGCCACGATCTGCCTGCGATGTATAATAGCTAGATTAATAATATAATAATTTCTCGAAACTTACAAGTACCTGATAACTTAGAAGTATGAAGGGGCATAATCTTTTATGATTCTAGTGAAACATTTGACAGCAAGTAAATTATATGTATAGTTTAAAAATTTGTTGAGATCTTGCACGTCGTCTTGCATTTAGAATACTTTACGCTTATGACATTCAACTTTGAATAAACCTACTCAACACAACATGAAAATTAATTAATAGTCCGTAATTAATACTTCGAAGGTAATTAAAATTCATTAAGAAGGGCTTTGTAAGAGCCGCCCGTTTGTCTTGAACGTAACATTTGACTTCAGATGATTCCCACACTCATCAGATCATCACTCACCGAACTGAATAATAGAACGAATGAAAGCCGCCGCATTGACAAATGAGCAACCTTATTGTTCCATTCACTCACTCGAGAGTCGAGTGTATGTTGTTGAGAAAGATACAGAGAACTTTATTCGAAGAAAACTAAAATTTTCTTTCTACCCACCAAAAAAATCAGTCAAAAAAAAAAAAAGGAAAAAGCCAAGTTTTTTCTTTCCGAAAACTTATATATTTTTAGAAACCAAGACAAATATCAATGTATTTTTCAAATAAAAAATTGTAACTTTAAGTAGATAAGACTATTTTTATCAATTCAAAATATAAAATATTTTTCAAATGTCCCTTAGTAATTTCCTCTAAAATGGTAGTAGAATAACTCTACGTTTTTATTTTTATAACCTTGACCATATTTTACTTCTAGGTAAGGCGGACTTTTGTGCTTGCTATGAGTCAGTTTCAAGCTTTTTAAAAACGTTTTTTAAGGTCGATGGCTCACAAAGTCACAATCTGTCCGCCAAGGCTTAAACCAAACCGCATAGTTACGTAAAGCGTTTTCACGAGATGACGTCCATTGATTTGCTAAAAGCTGTTCAAATACAGGGGGCCTATTCTTATGATTCGAACGTCAATTCGAGCTCAGGCTATTTATCTCGCCCGCACATACCTTGCTATATCTGTTCTCAGTTCTTACGTATGAGTATCAGCCTGCGCTCGAAACGATATTGGAAGATTGAGAATAACGATCCTGCAGCTGGGTGATTTTCCCTTTATCTTTATTTAACGTATTCGTGTTTCGGAATATGCTTTAAGAGGTGAACGAATGTATGTTTCACAAGCAGTTTAGTGAACGATTCAGCGTTCAGTGTAATTTTGCTTTCAAAATTTTGCTTACTTTCCTATACTATAATATTGCCAAGACGAGAACATAATATAGTTCGTGGTGTCAAAAAGTAGTGAGATCTCATGTAGAGCCAAGTTTCTAACCTTACATACTCAGCCGTAAATCAAAAACCTTAATTTTATACTTAAGTCGCGGCAAAATACTTGATATATTGTGTCAGCCGCACAAGAAGAATCTAAAAACTCTACACATTAGTCAAAATCGGTGGCCATTTTGTAACGGTTAATATAAAACTTATTTAGTACAACAGAAAAGTAATATATTAAGTTCAAAGCCCATAGCATGACGAATAACAAAATGGCCAAGCCACCCATTTTGACTAATGTGTAGAGTTTTTAGGTTCTTCTCGTGCGGCTGACACATTATATCAAGTATTTTGCCGCGACTTAACTGTAAAATTAAGGTTTTTAGATTTACGGTATATAAGGTTAGAAACTTGGCTTTACAAGAGATCTCACTACTTTTTGATACCACGAACTATATTATATTCTCGTCTTGGCAACATTTTTACATGAAAATGTTTTTGGTGGGATTTCATTCTTTTTGTAAGTTTTGCCACACACGTTTTTATGAAATTAAGGGGCAAACGAGCATGGGCACTCGCAATATTAGAAAAGTTGCAAGCTCGGATATATAAAATTAGGGGACAATCGAGTAAACAGGTCACCTGATGGAAAGTAACTACCGTCGCCGAGATGCCAGCCTTTTAGAGAGAAAAGGCTTAATTTAGGGAATAGGGAAAGGGGAATAGGGAAAAGGAGTATCCCTATTCCCCTGTTCTCTTTCCCTCTTTTATGAAATTAGGGGGCAAACAAGCAGACGGGTCACCTGACGGAAAGCAACTGCTGTCGCCCATGGGCACTGTAACAGAAGAGTTGCAAGTGCGTTTCCAGCCTTTTTATGAAGGAATAGGCTTAGGGAATAAGCAGAAGAGAATAGGGATACAGAATAAGGTATAGGGTGCAGTTGGGCCTCAGCTAAACTCACTCACTAGACGAAACACAGCGCAAGCGCTGTTTCACGCCGGTTTTCTGTGAGTCTGTGGTCTCTCAAGGCTAATACGTATTTTTAGGGTTCCGTACCCAAAGGATAAAACGGGACCCTATTACTAAGACTTCGTTGTCTGTCCGTCTGTCTATTTGTCTCCAGGCTGTAACTCAAGAACGGTAATAGCTAGAGAGTTGAAATTTTCACAGATTAAGTATATCTGTTGCCGCTATAACTACAAATACTAAAAATAAAATAAAATAAATATTTAATTATAATAAATATCCATACAACAAACGTGATTTTTTTTACCTTTTTTGCTCTATATCAATATGTTGCCTGTTGCCATAACAGGTAGGTAAGTACTTGATTTTTTCTCAAAGTCCTTAGTTATATGTGTAGTTTAATATTTAATAATAATATTAAAATAAAATAAAGGGGGGCTCCCATACAAAAAACACAATTTGTGGCCTAATTTTGCTCTATAATGGTACGGAACCCTTTGTGCGCGAGTCCGACTCGCACTTAGCCGATTATTTATTTGTCACAAGAAGTATTTTATACTATTTTTAATTTTGTATCTAGCACAAGAAACGGTGGTATCTCATACTAACATCCACCCTCTATATCAAGGAGATGGGATAGGTTAGGTTGGGTTTGATAATTTTTTTTTAATTGTTTCTGTACTGATATTATGTTACATACCAAATTTCAGCTTTCTAAGACTTCAGGAAGTACTCTAACAGTTTTGATGATCGGTGAGTCAGTGACAAAATTGTGTGTTTTTGGACACCTATAAAATCTAAAGTATAATAGCTACGATATTCAAACTTTGCGCATTTAATTATAATACTCATTTCATTATATATCTTAAAAATTTGAACTATCTGGCATTATCCAAACCAAAGTTACGAGGGTACAAAGATACGACGAAACGTTTCCAGAAAAGGTAGGTAGTGCCCTTGCGTTTCGCTTGACTCGTCTTGGCGGGGGCACTGTGCCCCCAGATAGAATCAAGAATGAATAAAAAACTCTTTCTTCTCATTCATGATGCAATATCTAGATAAAAAACTTGCAGACTGAACTACACGTTAACCACGGATTTTGGTGCTTCTCTTAGAGAAAGTTCACTCTTTCATTAGATAGAGATTAGAGAAGTTATCTAAGCTATCTAATGAAAGAGTGAATGAAAAACAGCTTTTCAATCGTTCAATATACGGCTTTCTTAAAAATTAAGACTGCGTTTTAGCCTGCCAATTGACATGATATTAAATCTAGCCTAGATAATAGCTAGCACATGTGTCCTAGATCACGAAATGTGCAAATATGACCCACGCCAGATATTAAAACTTGTTCTTTCTGTGTCACGGAGAGCGGACCCATTAAGTAATTACGATAAGGGTTAGTATCAGTTTATTTTATTGACGTAATGAATATTTAATAGTGTTTGTTCACGGTATACTAAATGCTGTCATGCAGTATTGTAACTTTGCAACTTCGCCCTGTTTTTAAAATATAATATTATTATATTAAAATATCAACACCTGCATTTTAATTACAGGGTAAGAAGTAATTTGTAACAAAATCTTATGTTTCTTTCTTTTAAATCGACTTGTGTAACTCGAGTTCAATCCGAGTTAACTGAATTTCAAGTAGAGTTGATTCAAGGTTTGCTCGTTTAATTGCAGTTAAAATACTGTTTAGATATTACCGTGCTTTGGACTCCAAATTATGATTTTTAGTGGTTTTTAATAGCGCCAAGCGCACCACCAATAATTTTGTAACTACCTTGTATTTTGTGCTTATTGCTAAGAAAGATGGTTAAAGAAGATAAGAAGAAGATAAGGACATAGTCCAGTCGCTATCGCCAAATAGTAGAAAACGCCTAGTGCAGAGCGCTATCATGTATCTTCCACTGACATACATATTTCATGCTATCTTGTTTTTTCAGGTCGACAGACTGTGATAGTAAGTACAATATATGAATATATTTTCGTGCGCCAGCGTTAGACCTTTATTAACCGACTTCTAAAAAGGAGGAGGTTATATTATGTTCGTCTGTGGATACATTTTTTTCATCTACCTACCTGTTACTGTTTACGGGCAAAGTACCTTACCTGTTACTTTTAAATGTAAGTGACTGCAGAAGCCCTTTATAAATTGGCCTTCGGTGCCGGATCTGTGAAGGGAGCGGCGAACATACGGTTTACATACAGCGAAGGGATTAAAAGTACAACACGGTAGAGTGAGTCTAGAAATGACTTTTTCTTTTTCTAGAAATCTAGATTTTGATTTATGAACATCACGGAAAGAAAAAAAAAAGCTTTGCAAATGTTCAATTAAATTTCAGTTCAATTAAATAAAAGCAAAATCACAAGCATAGTTGCAGTAGCTACTAAAAGTAGAGCCGAGATTTTCCTCCGTTCATAAGATTTGAGCATTTCGTTTTAATTCTGAATATTGATTTCGATGCTAATCGAAAAAATATACTTAATTTAATAAACAAAGCTCAAATTAGGCGATATAATGCTACCAATTTAAATGTCACGTATTAACCAATCAAAAAAGAAACACATTTTAATTTAGATCAAAATGAAATTTAAACGGAATATAGATTCTTTTTTCATTTAGAACTAGCATTTATCGTAGCCACTGACCTCCATTATACAAGTACGCTGGACTAATGATACCCTTTGAAATGACAGCTATTTTTTGTGCATATGTAATTGATTGTACTGTCGGTTCTTGATGGAAATTCATTTTAAACACAAATAAAACACAATATTACTTGCACTTTTTCCACTATATTCATTAATTACTACAATTTTTAATTAATTACGACCGGTTTCGAAATAAATCATCATCAGGTGTAGTTAACGTCGGTAGTTTTAAATAATTAAATATAACCAAAACAAATATTAGGGTTGTCAGCATCATGGTATTTTTTACAATTTGGTAGAATTTTCCTTCCAAATACGACTATTACTACTAATCTAAAAATTAATATTTAGTTAGATTTGCCCATTTTATATTGATAAATTAATAACGTTAAGTCACATATACAGATGTCAGATTCTAAAAATAAATAATAATTGTTAAATTTAAAATTTTCCGATTAAAACATGTCACAAAAATAACTATCAAATTTTTAAATGTCAAAAAATAAATATACACAATGTCAAACAAATTAATAAGGAAATAAGTGTCAAATTACATCACCAATAATTTAATTGAATTGTCCATAATATTAAAAATTAACATGTCCATATCTATACCAATGTCAAATAAATTAAACTAAATTAAATAATTTCATAAATATAATAAAATGTCCATAAAATATATAAAATTCATAAATATCAGGTCAATAAATTAAATTAGCGGTGAATTGTAAATATAAATTAATGTATAAGTAATAATAATTTAAATGTGTTGTAATAATATTGAATTTGATAGGCATGTCTGGTCGTTTAACAAGTTCCCATATTTTTTATGTCTGTTGACTTCAAGTGCTTCCAATGCGTCCATTTTCTTACTTTTGGGCAAAACATGTAGGTATTTGATGTTCTTGTCAGGTTCAAAATTGTGGTCATTATTATTTAAATGCTCAGCAAACGTCGATCTTTCTGTTTTTCTTTTCCAGGCTGTAATATGTTCTTTTATCCGTGTTTTAAATTTCCGCCCTGTCTGACCTATATATATACCTATTAAACGTGGTCATCATATATTTAAAATATATAGGAAACCTACATATAGTGAAAATGTCCTCCATGCTCATTCTTTTCATCCGCAACAACATAAACACGCTGCTTTTCACGCTTTTATTCACCGTTTGCTAAATGTACCCCTTGAAGAAGAAGATTTTAGGGCAGAACTGGACACGATTAAACATATCGCTGTAAGCAATGGTTACACAAGTGAAATAATTTACTCGATCCTAAAAAAAGCGAAGAGGAGAATGGCTGAAAAACTGCTGTACAGTACTTCAGAGGATAAAAAGGAAAACAAAAATAGCTCTTGGGTAAAAATTCCTTATATTGGCCCTTTATCCTATAAGTTTCAACGGATATTACAAAATAAGGAGACCAGAGTAGCATTCTACACTACAGGTTCCCTAAAAAGTCTGTTGTGTAATAACAAGGATAAGTTTAAGATCACGGACAATAGCGGAATATACAGCCTTTCCTGTGAAACATGCGGGGGTATATATATAGGTCAGACAGGGCGGAAATTTAAAACACGGATAAAAGAACATATTACAGCCTGGAAAAGAAAAACAGAAAGATCGACGTTTGCTGAGCATTTAAATAATAATGACCACAATTTTGAACCTGACAAGAACATCAAATACCTACATGTTTTGCCCAAAAGTAAGAAAATGGACGCATTGGAAGCACTTGAAGTCAACAGACATAAAAAATATGGGAACTTGTTAAACGACCAGACATGCCTATCAAATTCAATATTATTACAACACATTTAAATTATTATTACTTATACATTAATTTATATTTACAATTCACCGCTAATTTAATTTATTGACCTGATATTTATGAATTTTATATATTTTATGGACATTTTATTATATTTATGAAATTATTTAATTTAGTTTAATTTATTTGACATTGGTATAGATATGGACATGTTAATTTTTAATATTATGGACAATTCAATTAAATTATTGGTGATGTAATTTGACACTTATTTCCTTATTAATTTGTTTGACATTGTGTATATTTATTTTTTGACATTTAAAAATTTGATAGTTATTTTTGTGACATGTTTTAATCGGAAAATTTTAAATTTAACAATTATTATTTATTTTTAGAATCTGACATCTGTATATGTGACTTAACGTTATTAATTTATCAATATAAAATGGGCAAATCTAACTAAATATTAATTTTTAGATTAGTAGTAATAGTCGTATTTGGAAGGAAAATTCTACCAAATTGTAAAAAATACCATGATGCTGACAACCCTAATATTTGTTTTGGTTATATTTAATTATTTAAAACTACCGACGTTAACTACACCTGATGATGATTTATTTCGAAACCGGTCGTAATTAATTAAAAATTGTAGTAATTAATGAATATAGTGGAAAAAGTGCAAGTAATATTGTGTTTTATTTGTGTTTATTTTTTGTGCCTATTTGAAGCGGAATCAGCTCCCCCGATGGGAGGGATAGAAACTAAATTTGACCATTGACCAAATATATTTGTCTATGATTTGACGTAAAAATGACGTTTGAAAGTCGCCATATTGGCGCTGATAGTAGTAGTGGGAGTATTTGGAACTAATACTAGTGATGACAACCATTAACGATTAAGCGGCCATTTGCAAGTTACGTCAAATTTAGTTCTCTTCCCGCTCACTGGGGGCGCTGATTCCGCTTCAAATAGGCACAAAAAAAGTGGGTATCATAGGTCCAGCGTACTTGTATAATGGAGGTCAGTGATCGTAGCAAATCGATACCGGAAGCGCCACGTCGATGGTGTAGGTTATACAGCGATGTCGACAGTCGACACGGCCGGAAACTCTTTGACCCTTTGTTTATCGACCGGATACGTACTGTTGCTAACGGAAGTGCGTAGTCAACGGGGCAACTGCATCAGGGCTGTCACAAATACTATTATTACTATATTTTAAATTTTGTACAGATTCATCTCTAAATTGCAATCAATTGGTAAATTTAAATTGAAAATGAATAATTACTTTTCACGTTGTTAGTTTTATTTGACGATATGTAAAATATATTTACAAGATGTTGAAAGGAATTATATAAATTACGAATGTGATAAAGTTTTCTTGAAAACGGAGAGACGTGAGTCAAGCTTTAAATATATTTGCTCTTATTCATAAAAAAATATTTACACAATTGCTGCTGTTGCTGCCTTTATCTGTTATGACTTATGAATTATGTGGCTTTTAAAACAAATCAAAGATAACAAAGCTAACACATTATACGACAGGGAATAAACATTTTTGATATAGCTTTTTGTAATATCGTGATATTATCGAAATTATTATTAAGTATGCGGGATAGGCGGAGATTCGCTGAAGCACCAGCCCTAAACCAAACAACGCTGTTATTTACATCAAACTCGTTTATAAAAACAGCTGGCATGAATTATTTAACACTTGTAGTGTACAGCCCTGGAAGTGTTTTGTTCTTCGACCCAAATATCGAACGTGGCTCGTCTGAACATACTAACATCCTGTGACATGCTTAAGCTATTACGTTAACAGTAACAGTACTCATTATCATCACTTCATTATCAGCCAACAACACCACATGAGGGAGGGAATAGCTGTAGCTACATGCCCTCCAAAACTTAGGACCTGATTACACCTACCGAGCGAGACAGTGCCCTCGGCCGAGCACATCCATAATACACATACCGAGTGCTTGGCCACTCTACTTTCTCTACTTATGTCTTATGAAATGAAATCTCTACTTATGTCGTCAAAATCAGCCTTAGATATAAATCATTTAGAAATCTACCAATATCAGATAGGGTAGCCACTCGCAACAATCTACACGAAATTATTGGCCGTCTCCGCTCATATCGAATTTAACAATTATGTGACGTCATAGCTCCTATCACATAATAATTTACGTTATGATCTTTGCAAAGAAAAGAAATAGAGGTAGTTGTAGAGTTATAAAAATGTTCAAAAACGTGTACTGTTATTATACTTATATCTAGTACATAAAGTATTACTGAGAATAAATCATATTCAACTACATGCACAAACACATTGCATGTTTATCATGTTCTAAATACATTTCAATCATGATAGAGGTATATGAACTCATATGAGATACGAATTAAGCAAAGACGTGCTTTGTACATAGTTTGTAATCTGTACGTGTGAGTCGAGATGGTACAGAAATGATGACACTCTGCATTCCAGTTGTCAGCACACCTGAGACGGGATTAGCCACCCACAGGCGAGCAAACACTCGCACTCGGCTCTGTTTGCTTTATAAACAGACGGACGGAGGTATTTCGCTATAGCTACACGAATATCTCACCATAATGTTGATTTTAGTAATTGCCTATAAAGAAACACGAAGGTATGGAAAGAGTATTGCCGATGGTTTGGTAAAATATAAGGGCCTTATCAGAACTAGCGAGTGGAAAGCGCGGAGACTGTGCAAGGAGCCAAAAAAAGCTACCTCTGTCACCTCTGTACTGCACCTTACGAAAGGGCCCTCTTTACGTTAGTCCTTATAGCATCGTGTATACTGTATATAGAATGGTCAATTATAGACGAATACCTAAGCCTCTTTTTCACGATCGTACTTATTTGAATTGATTATTGTCCATCATAGACCAACGTGCAGAGGCCGATGCGGCTGAAGTCTGAACCCTAAGTCTAGAAGAACCGGTAAAAACAATCTCGAACGACCACCGTCACAATTTTTTTATAAGATAACTTAGCAATAATTCAAAACGTAATTGACGTAATGCGTACCTTATAGTACACAGGCTACAACATAAAGGTTACTTAGTTTTACAATGTCGATGACATAAATTAACTTGTACATTGCATTTGGCATTTGAGAGGCGGATATTGCTAATAGTAACGGTGCAAAATCAAGCGTAATTTGAAAATAAGTTGAGGTTACATAAACAGATTGTTGGGAACAGACCATGACTAATGCATTGCTCAAGCACGGCGAAATAGACTCAATAATGTTCTCCAATAATTTTGAGTTTCGAACTTCGAATTTCAAATGACTTTCAAGATTGAAGTCCGACAATAGACGAACTTTGCCGATCTTACACTTTACATTTAGTTTTTTTATTTATTGAATCTATACTGTTACACATAATATTTTATTACACGGCCAGTCTGTCATCATTTGACTTTATATTAATCTGAGACTGATGACAGGAATTATGTCTAAAAAATAATAAAGTCAATATTTTGACAATAGAATATCAATAGAAAAGCGTTGGTATTGAGTTTTTTGCCGGTAATGTGAAAGAGTGCTGTTGTGTTTTTGTATTATTTTCCTAAAATTGTGTTATCTGGGTTTTTAATGTGTAATATTGGTAGAATATTAACCATTAGATATTCGTTATCGTGCACAAGTGTAGGCAAATGCTGCAACTTCCAGAAACGTGCTTTTTTGTGTTCCCTCCAAAACTCCGTCGAAAGTTTCAGTAAAGCGTCTACCACTTTACTAAATTGACCGACTTGACTCCTTGACTGCTTTGACTTTTACTTAGACTTTGACTAGACTTTAGACATGACGATATTATAGTAAAACGATGATAAAAAATATTCATACCCTTGTCTGTGGCACAATATACGCAAATCTGTGTCAAGTTGCCAAAATTAAAGAAGAAATAATCAGCCAAGTGCGAGTTGGACTCGCTCACGAAGGGTTCCGTACCGTTATAGAGCAAAAATTGGCAAAAATTTGTGTTTTTTGTATGGGAGCCCCACTTAATTTTTAATTTTATTTTATTATTTTTATTAATTAATAAAGAACAAATATAATCAAGGACTTTGTGAAAATTTGAAGAGCCTACCTGTTACCATTATTGATATCGAGCAAAAAATGCCAAAAAAATTACGTTTGTTGTATGGGAGCCCCCCTTAAATATTAATAATATTTTGTTTTTAGTATTTGTTGTTACAGCGGCAAAAGATATACACAATCTGTTAAAATTTCATAAGTCTAGCTATAGCGGTTCTTGAGATACAGCCTGGAGACAGACGGACAGACATCGAAGTCTCAGTAATAGGGTCCCGTTTTTACCCTTTGGGTACGGAACCCTAAAAAAAGCGTTGAAATTTGAAACTTAAATTTTAACTAGATGACGCCCGCAACTTCGTTGCGCCAAAATTCGTTTATCGGGCGGGAACCGTACATTTTCCGCGATAAAAAGTATCCTTTGTCCTTTCCCGGGACTCAAAGTATCCCCATACCAAATTTCAGCAAAATCGGTTCAGCGGTTTAGGCGTGAAGAGGTAACAGACAGACAGACAGACAGACACACTTTCGCATTTATAATATTAGTATGGATTTCGAATTTCGACCATTGGGCGATTTCTAGTAGAGCAAAATAGGCCAAAAATTGTGTTTTTTGTATGGGAGCCCCCTTAAATTTTTATTTTATTTAAATATTATTATTAATTATTAAAGTACACATATATTTAAGGCCTTTGTGGAAATTTCAAGTGCCTACCTGTTGTTATTATTGATATCGAGCAAAAAAGGCCAAAAAAATCACGTTTGTTGTATGGGAGCCCCCTTAAATATTAATATTATTTTGTTTTTTTTTAATGAAATAAGGGGGCAAATGAGCAAACGGGTCACCTGATGGAAAGCAACTGCATGTGCGTTGCCAGCCTTTTAAGAGGAAATAGGGTAGGGGAGGATAGGGAAGGGAATAGGGGAGAGTAGGGAAGGAAATAGGGAAGGGTAGGGAAGGGAAAAGGGAAATTGGGCCTCCGGTAAAATCATTTACTCGGCGCTGTTTCAAAGCGCTGTTTCACTCCGGTTTTTTGTGAGGTTTTAGTATTTGTTGTTATAGCGGCAACAGTTATACACAATCTATAAAAATTTCAGAAGTCTAGCAATAGCGGTTCTTGAGATACAGCCTGGCGACTCTTCTGTATGTGTACAGACAGACAGACAGACAGACGGACAGACAACGAAGTCTCAGTGATAGGGTCCCGTTTTTACCCTTCGGGTACGGAACACTAAAAATCGTAAGCGGGCAAAAAAGAACGATTGAAGAACAGTTTACACTTTACTGTACCGTATTACTATAAAACTATGTAGCCCGTAGCAATAAAATAAATTGTTGTTATACTATCTCATATAAATTTAATTTCAATTACCAAGCATAAAAACAATAATAATAAATAAAATAAATAATGTTTATTGATAGAAGGTACTTACGCCTATAACCTTACCCTTGACTTTTTATGCAGGACTTAAATTACACTGAGAGAAGTTCAAGCTAGATATTATGAGCAATAACTAATAAGCAATAAGCAATAATATAAATAGTTAAGTTATAAGTACTGTTATCACTCACAACGATGACACGTTAACTCGAACAAACTCCAGTGAAATGCCTGAAGGCTGAATGAATGTGACCAAAATACTAGATTCATTTAATCCTATCCTGATTTTCTTCAAAGCAACCCTCAAAAACCTGCGTAATGAAAGAATCCGTTGATGCATTGATGATGCAGCAGTTTCTACTATCACATTACAACAGAATGAGCCTTACGTGGACGTGATAAAGGTCCTGTCAGAGGTAAAATATAAGGAACAGACTATATTATTATGCGTGTGTTTCTGTTCACGTGACGCCGCATTTAGCCGTGGTGATAATTAGCCAGCCACGTCCATTAACCGTCGTCCATTCATAGCTTAGCCACCAGCATGCAGTCACCAGCCAGTCTCTTGCGTAACAAAGGGTTAACGTCATTGTTTTAAAAGTATTAAATCCTTTTTGGATTTTTCGTTGCTAGGCATTGAGTTATAAGTACTACGTACTTGCTAGGGCTATTTTTAAAAACTTCAAATTTATTTTTTATTCGATAAACTTTGAAGAAGCATATTATTCCCAACGATTCCCTCTTAAAAATCCAGTAACGTAAATGCTCTCCTCCAATTTCACTGGTTTTGATTCCTATGTATGATTAGTCCAAAAAAAAATGCTGGTTAAGAAGGACCTAACTTTTTACGGCTACATTTTAAAAGTCTAAACTTCGGTTTCTATAAAATGTGAGTAGATTAGCACGAAGGACTTTAAGACTAAAGTTTTGTAAATGTTTTCAATGTAACACAATGATTAGCGAGAAAAACGGCTAAAACCGCTAGGAATGTGTAGATAATGTCTACCGCAAGGTTACCTGATTTGCCATTTGAAGGCAAAACTAAATTCCTAAGGAATAAAGAAAAACATGATTTTTCAACACAGATAAAGAAGCTTCTATTAAGGGGTATGTTTAAGGCCATCCAGCGAGCAAACGACCTTGACCATACATTTGACGCGTTGCCGAGATCGCACAAAAATTCTATTTTTTTACTTATCTTTTTCAAAATTTCAAAATTGATCTAAAAAAAATTTTAAACGGGGAATATGTAGTTAATGAAATTATTGTCTATCTATTGTCGTGTGTTTCAAATAAACGTAATTTGTAAATACTAGGGAGATGCTGAAAGTATGCTTCAATTTTAATAAATTGGTATTAATTTGGAAGCTAATATCATGAGTATAATAAACAAAAATATAACATTTAAAACGGGGAAAGGAATGTTGATATACTGAAGATTATTGCTGTATTTTTATTATAACTTTGTGGCTTTCAAATTATGAGTTTATAAGGCTCTAAATACAGGTAAATTACGGAATCTCCGTAGGGGAAGGCCCTTAAGTAAATTATTGTTTTTCATAAGGTTTTTACTTTAAGGCATTTATAAACATAAAAATGACTAAAGGCGTTATTCATTAATTTCATATTTCGGCGGGACGAAAACCAACACGACTAGCGAAGGCTGGCACAGTTGACAGGACCGACCACAATAGATAATTTTAGTTGTCAAACAATTTGGTGATGGTGACGCCAAACTTGAACCAACACTTTGTGATAGTAAGATAATTATAGATATCGACTATCTTTTGTGTATATCTTGCGTCAATGTGGTCCTTCATATTGGTTGCTTAATAGAGTGCTCTTGTTGTCGTGCTTTATCCTCGCAATGAGTAATACGGTCTGGAATTCCGAAGCCAGTTGTTGTTCCAAGTCGGCAAGTCACTGGCGCCAGTGATGCGTTTTGTAACTATTTACAGTGCAGATAATGCGAAATGATAAGTGATTTGATATGTCAGCATGCGAAATATTATGATTGATCACACAATCTGTTGAAATCGGACGGTAAATTGTTGAAAACGAAGTTGGGTTGGATTAGCTAATCACAAAATTAGAGCAGCCGCAAGTTAGTTCCTGGGTATTAGTGGAACTTTTTCCTCTAACCCAATACTATCGTAGATATACACAAACGTAGCACATAAGTAGGTGTATACTGTATACAGTATACTGTAGTCTGTATAGTATACATATTACATATTGTATACCCTACCTACGGCTAAACCCAAAGTAAATTGAATAAGTAATATAAGAAGTCACATTTTCATTTGGAAGGAAAATAAATATGTACTTAAACTAATAAACCACATTTTCATTTGGATAGAAAAATAAAAATATAATAATAATAATAATAATATCTATGGACGCTTCACACCACGTCAGTCTGGCCCCGTGGTAAGTACCTGATGGACTTGTGTTACAGGTACCAGACAACGGAAATATATTTAATACTTTTATACTATACATATATTTAAGATTTTTATTATATTATACACATATTTAATACACATCCATGACCAAGGAACTTTGAAAACTTTTTGTTCCGTCGGCGGGATTCGAACCCGCGACCACCGGCTTGAGCTACCAACAGCCCACCAACTGAGCCACAGAGGTCGATGTAAACATAGAAATTAGGATTTATCGTCTCTTAAAATTGTTGATTCTCAGACTGACTGTCCATCATCTCTGATTAGGTACCCATCATAATAAAATTAGATGCCCTATGACATCTATTACTGCCAAAGGTTTTTCTTCCATTACCTAATCGGTAATCAAATCATGCGAGTTGCGACTCTTGCGGCATAGTCATCACTCATCAGTGACACGACATGCAGTTCGCAGAAATGTTGTAGATAGCATTGTAAGTTGACAAACGTGACGTCGAACTCTGACTAATATAATAACTTGTGGTCTTTTGTTAATACTTAATTGTTAGTTTGTCCAACAAAACTTAAAATATTTTTTAATCGCGTCGCCAGCCATAGACATTGCCAAAAGTTGGGAAGAAAATATATTTTATAATTTTACCTTAGCATTTCCATATTTTAACTTACATGTATTATATTAAATTCTCCGTAGAATTACGATTTATCAGTAATTACAGTTTGAAGTGTTTACTATTGATATCTATAAAAGCACTTTACGTGATAGTTAAAGAGGTGTACCTCTTCAATCATAATTTTATCGTAATTTTCCTCTATTCAAAGGAAAATGTGCAAAAGGTTAAAGGACTTATAGTACGGCAGCCCTAGAACAATTTTTTTTTGATTACTGTTACTATTAAGTATCAAGCAAATTTTTTGTGAGTAGTAACTCGTAAGTACTAGTTTTTGTACCACTTTCGAGATTTTTCGCAAATAAAAATGTTGTTCGTCTTATCAAAATGAAGCTACTCACAAAAAATTTGCTTGATAGTAATAAAAAACAAACCGGCCAAGTGCGAGTTGGACTCGCCCATGAAGGGTTCCGCAGCAGCAATAAGGTTTATTTTTATGAAATTAAAAGGTTTTTGAATTATTTTTATATTTCAGTTGATTATAGAAAGTTAAATTAAGTTTACCATTTATGACGTATAAAAAAAATACTTGCTAGATTTCGTTCAAACCATTTTCGTTTTTACCACTTTGGAAGAGTCTCTCTCGCAAACTATTCAGGTTAGAAAAAAATGATATTAGAAACCTCAATATGATTTTTGAAGACCTATCCACAGATACCCCACACGCATAGGTTAGATGAAAAAAATATATTTCAATATAAACATATAAAAAAACTACTTGCTAGATTTCGTTCAAACCAATTTTCGTTGGTAGTTTTTATAGTAAAGTACATCATATATTTTTTTAGACTTATCATGCCCCTACTTTAGAAGCTAGAGGGGGGGACACACATTTTACCACTTTGGAAGAGCCTCTCTCGCAAACTATTCAGGTTAGAAAAAAAATGATATTAGAAATCTCAATATGATTTTTGAAGACCTATCCATAGATACCCCACACGCATAGGTTAGATGACACCTAAAATTTTTAATAATTTTTCCATTATTGTATCAAAATCTTAATGCGGTTCACAGACTACATCTACTTACCAAATTTCAATAGTATAGCTCTTATAGTTTGGGAGAAAAGTGGCTGTGACATACGGACGTACAGACAGACAGACATGACGAATCTATAAGGGTTCCGTTTTTTGCCATTTGGCTACGGAACCCTAAAAAATTGTTCTAGAGCTCCCGCACTATTAGGTACACTGCCTACCTAAAGTTAGGTGGATAATTTATACCGTAGAAAACTCGTAAAACTTACTTCTTTTGTAAGTCGGTTAAAACCAACGCCAATATAGTAACAAAGTGAAGTGAAAGCCAACGCGGGTCTTGCAAGTTGCAACAGATTGCGGAAGAACATCGACTTGGGTAACATGGAGACCAGATCATTTTGCAACAGGACCATACTACCATTGTCAGATTTTAGTCAAAGAAAGACTATTTGAATTTTGAGCTTCAATAGGATTACTCGTTAACATTGCTTTATCTGCTTGGCAATGGGTTGTGGGGATAAAAACAGGACATCTACAAAATCTACAATGTGAGTTCACGAAATTATAGATTTATTTCAAACTAGCGACCCGCCCCGGCTTCGCACGGGTATAAAATATATAGCCTATGTCACTCACTGAAAAAATTACTAAAATCGATTCAGTAGTTTTGATTTATATTCATTACTACCCGTGGCCCGCATTGGTCGGTACCGCTGCAAAAGCTACGTCCCGCAATTTTTAAATTTGTAATATAATATCTTTGAAAATATTCATTTCTAATATTTATGCTGTAAAGGGGTATATATTAAATCAATAATGTATTTAAAATATTTAATTGAATAAGAATTAATGCCGTATTGGTTAAAATCGCTTCGAAAATTAGCCATTATTTGTAGTTAAATAATAATAAGTAAATGACAAAAAAATGTTATTGTGGGATATTCATAAGAGATAGACTATATAGATAGATATATCTACCATCGCTTTTTCATACAATACTTAGTACATTATTTTGATAAATCTCGTAGGGTTCAGCTTGCGTTTGCAATGTAAGCGGAAAAAAATGTAATTATTTAAGACTTCACATTAGAAACCTCAAAAATAACAGTATTTCTCCACTATTTAATGAATGTTATTATACTTATAAACCTTCCTCTTCAATCACTCTATCTATTAAAGAAAACCGCAGATTAAAGGGAACAAAGGGACATAGGCTAGACATAGGGGAAAAAAGCGACTTTGTTACGGAGTACTATAATTATAATATACTAGACGTTCCGCGCGGCTTCGCCCGCGTAAATTAGATATTTCACAGACAAATCAGTCTACAAAAAATAGCCTATGATCCTTCACGTGGTTTACTTCTTATCTGACCCAAATAACAGAAAAATTGCTCTAGTAGTTCGTGAGATAAGCCCTTTCAAATAATTTTCCCCGTTTTTTCCACATTTTCTTCTATTACCTTCGCTCCTATTAGTGTTAGCGTGATAAAATATAGCCTATAGCCTTCCTCGATAAATGGACTATCTAACACTGAAATAATTTTTCAAATCGGACCAGTAGTTCCTGAGATTAGCGCGTTCAAATAAGCCCTTTCAAATAATTTCCCCCCGTTTTTTCCACAATTTCCTCTATTTCTTCGCTCCTATTAGTCTTAGCGTGATAAAATATAGCCTATAGCCTTCCTCGATAAATGGACTATCTAACACTGAACGAATTTTTCAAATCGGACCAGTAGTTCCTGAGATTAGCGCGTTCAAACAAACAAACAAACTAACAAACTCTTCCGCTTTATAATATTATTAGTATAGATTCTGTGACTTTGTTTTATACTATGTAGTGATGGAATTATCTCTGAAGGATAATGAAAATAACTAATGTGTTCCACGACTAAATCCAGGGGGTTAGGGTATTTTTAATAACCTAATAAACTTTATTTATTTATACTTTTTGCACAATGTTGGTACATAGGCGGACTTAATGCCAAATGGCATTCTCTAGTCTCTACCAGTCAAGCTTTAGGTGTTTAGAAACAAAATTGTGTAGGTGCGCTTTAGCGCCGGAAGGCTGAAGATGTAGCCGACATAGTACCAATACCATCATTTTTCCAGCAGACAGACACACTGTCGCATTAATAATGTCAATATATAAAGGGTTATCGGTATGTGGTCCGGAATATCCCGTTGCGGGTGAGTCAGAGCGCATCACTGTGTAATGCTCATTGTTTTAACAACAATAGCCGATGTCATACGATGTTATTTCAGGAGTCAGGACGTGTATGTGGAACACTGCCTAGGGAACATACCCGAACTACGTGATCTGTCTTTCAATTGCTGCGGTCAACGAGAGGGTGGTCAAAACTCAAATAGCAAAAAATTGGTCAGTGGTCACCTACTGAGTACTGGCCACTTTGGACTTTGGGTAGTAAAATCTTTGGCGGTGAAATTCCAAAAAATTGATCATCTAATTTGGACTTTGAGTAGTTTTCCTCACTAATAGGCATGTTAGTGACTTGGTTTTTGATGGGACTTTCTTTTTGGTCCATACACCATAATAGTCGTAGAACTCTGGTTGTATCTAAAAAGCAAGCAAGCAAGGGTGTACCGTGTAACATAAAGCTAGCTACCAAGTTTATAAGTCACTCGCTTTTGCCCACGGCTTCGCTCGCGTGGAATTAAAAAATCGCGTAAAATACGAATATTCTTGTAAACCTCCATTGGAAACATGATGTTTTTCCAAGACCAAAAGTAGACTATGTTACTCTCCATCCTTTCAACTAAGCAAGTCGATTGGTTGCTTCGTTAGGCCGTGAAGGAAGGACAAACAAATAAACACACTTTCGCATTTATAGAAATAATAAAATCCCGGTGTGGGAGTACACCGGTTTCGGTGACGGTGGCCGGTTTCATTGAAACCAGGCCAGTTACGCAGGAGTGATTTTATAGCGCCCAAGTGTGTGCGGAGTACACAAGACCACTCTATATTCCTTTACTCTCATAACTCAGTGGGACGGAAGACCGACACGACTGGCGGGAGATCAGGCGCAGGACCGACTTTTTACATGCCCATCCGACGCATGGATCATCTTACTTGTCAGTTGTCAGACAATCAGGTGATCACGATCAGCCTGCATTATCCTAACCAAACTTGGAAATAACATGTTTCCAACGCGGGAATCGAACCCACGACCTCCGAGTCAAGAGCCACGCTCTTAACCACTGGACCACGGAGGCGTTCATTCATTCACGGAGGTTTTCGCATTTATAATATTAGTATGGATAATATTAGTATGGATAGTCATGAAAGGCTTATAACCAGCAGTGGACGGTAGATATACAGGTAATATAGTAATACTGTACCTCTACTAATCAAAAGACGAAAAAGTGTATGTTAAGTTTAGGTCCGGTTAGAATAATTTCACTTTTAATTATTCTCTTAGTCTGTTCCTAAAGAGGAGGATTGAAACTCAACACTAACGACGCGACATCATTTTGATATAAGCTACATTTCCAGGAGGCCGGGTGGGGTGGGTAGGTGGGGGGGGGGGGGGGGGGGGGGGGGGGGGGGGGGGGGTTGTTAAGTTGGGTCAATAATATGAAGTAAGTCCATTAATTTTTTTTGGTGCATTTTTTATGCACCAGATGTTACGTTAGAAAAAGACAAATTTATGCAAATCGGATCAGTACTTTACGTGTTACAGAAAAAAGTTTGATACAAAATCTGACCCCCTCTTTTGCCCCTTAGGGGTGGGGGGAAAAAATTTATACACCAGATGTTAAGTTGAAAGAAGACAAATATATCTGAAACGAAAAAACCGCATTCAAATCGGATCAGTAGTTTTCGTGTGATGCGGGAACAAACATACAGACAGACAGACAGACAAAAAAGTAACCACATTTTTGGCTTCCATAGCGATGTAGTGACACCCCCCGCTTATTATTTTTTGAATATCTTTAATGTACAGAATTTTCATTTCTACATTTTTATATTATAAATATGTATAGATATATAAATATATAATATAATAACTAGGCGTTCCGCGCGGCTTCGCCCGCGTAAATTAGATATTTCACAGACAAATCAGTCTACAAAAAATAGCCTATGATCCTTCACGTGGTCTACTTCTTATCTGACCCAAATAACAGAAAAATTGCTCTAGTAGTTCGTGAGATAAGCCCTTTCAAATAATTTCACCCGTTTTTTCCACATTTTCTTCTATTTCTTCGCTCCTATTAGTCTTAGCGTGATAAAATATAGCCTATAACCTTTCTCGATAAATGGGCTATCTAACACTGAAAGAATTTTTTAAATCGGACCAGTAGTTCCTGAGATTAGCGCGTTCAAATAAACCCTTTCAAATAATTTCCCCCCGTTTTTTCCACATTTTCCTCTATTTGTTCGCTCCTATTATTCTTAGCGTGATAAAATATAGCCTATAGCCTTCCTCGATAAATGGACTATCTAACACCAAAAGAATTTTTCAAATCGGACCAGTAGTTCCTGAGATTAGCGCGTTTAAACAAACAAACAAACAAAAAAACTAACAAACTCTTCCGCTTTATAATATTAGTATAGATATGTATAGTGTATAGATAATAACTTATAAACTTGGTAGAGTTTTGTTTTACGTCTCTCTTATGTCGTCGTCTACTCTTTGTCTATGGACAATCGATATCAAAAATCAAAATATATTACCGTGATGATATTTGATCCTGAAAATTGACAAAGAAGATAGGTGAAATTCAGATATGGCAATATTATAATGAAGGAAAAGACTTAACAGACGGGGCTCAGAGAACCGTATTACATGTCCTATGATTTAGAATTCAGTTTAATTTTAATGGCACATTAATTTAGTTTCAAAGTTTTGTTTGAATTTAGAAGAACACGAATTGAAACCGAGTAGATGATGATTTGAACATGGAATGTTCACGTGATGTGGTAATCGCGCTCGCGATGGGTCGGAATGCACCCACAATGGCGGCTCACTTTACAGCACATAATACGAGGATTATACCGACATCATATTATTAATTATTATATACGTGCAGCTAAATCATAAATTGCTATCAGAAACCGGGCTCAAAAGAGAGGATACAAAACATCCCTCCCTGTAAAACTCGCCAATCAAATTATGAAACTAAATACTGCACTGCGCTTTACTCTATAATATGGCAAAAATCACTATTTAAAAGAGAAAAGTTTTCTTTGCTCAGTTTTGTATTAGCTTATAGAAATAAATCATACATGTGTATTTCGTTATTTCGAGAATAATAATTATGAGGTAGGTATTAGGTATGTATTTCAATTTAATTTGATAGCACTAACCGCCTGTACTAAGCTCTTCTTAAGTTTAATTGAATCAACGTACTAAATTTCGAAGATTGTATGCTATTAATCCTAAAAACTAGATTTTTAGAATTCTAGATACCCATAAAAATAACATTGCACGCGGACTACAGAGACATCTATGTTCGGTGGGCGGAAAGCTAAAACTCACAATGGGACTTAAAATCCTACATTCTTACTTGTACCATTGCATTGTACTAATATGTATTCTGTGATTCTACCGATGAATGGCAAGAATGGCCCGTTCAAAGATATTCTACCTCCGAGGTTTAGAAAGTAATACTTGTGTCCTCCGCTTAAGATCGTGTTAATTGTAAATCAACAGCAATAACTAATAAGATTTGTATAGCTCGTTTCGAGTAAATTCACATCAAAGGCTCTATGAAAGTAGTCCTTAAGTCGTCTGCATAAAGTCCTGTTGGTTATAAAAGAACAGCAAAAAGGTTGGTATAGTACATACGTTCCAGAGTTATATTACCCCGGAGGCTCTATAAAACTAGTCTTTATGTCGTTCGCCTAAGGTTCTACCGATGGGAAATACCTAAGAGTATGTTGGCGACGGCAGACTATGTAAGGAGTGGCTGCGCCCGCGCACCGTGATCCGTGACTCATGCGGCGCCCACGTACATACCTTCAGGTAGAGGGCACCACTTGTAGCTATATAGCCCTTTCTAATTGTTATTCCAAAGTTCGTACTCAGAATACAGAACAAACCTGTATTCTGAGCTGAGATTCTGAGAGTTCGTATTAAAAAGGCTTAAAGTGTAATGTGGGATATTGCGTGGTTGGCACAAAGATCTTCCGACCGAGCGAGGTGTTATGCTCGGTCAGGCCGGAGCCCACGTGATACATTTCAGCTGTCGTATATATACCGACGCACCTAGAAATTTTCGATAGCGCGATGCAGGAATGTGGCGCTGATTGTGGGTACCGCCACATCACTTCCCCCGAAGACCGGAGGTCGAATCTTGAAGTCTTGTCGCTTGAGTCGCCCGCGCTAGTGTCAGAGTTCCAGTGAGTCGGAACTGTGATGCTGCTGCACGGGATCCAATGAGTCGGATAGCTGCTGTGCGGGGCCGATGCTACGTGCTGACCAGGAGAGATGTGCTCTGCTTGCTGACCGGTCGGTGTAGTGGGAAAGCCCGTTGATGCCGATGCGGAGTCGCCCAGGCCGCGGACCGCGGTACATTGCGACTAGTGGACGAGGTACCAATTATTTACCGATTACCAATGTGGGATATTGCGCGGTGGCCACAAAGGAAGATCTTCCGACCGAGCGAGGTATTATGCTCAGTCAGGCCGGAGCCCACGTGATACATTTCAGCTGTCGTATATATATATATATATATATATATACCGACGCACCTAGAAAACTTCGATAGCGCGATGCAGGGATGTGGCGTTAATAGGCTACTTGACCTACTTTTTTTCTTCATGCTAATCGCTTCTTAATCATTCATTTTCACCAAAAACACATATATTTTAATATTTTAAGCAGAAGAAACCCACAAAAATGTTGATTGAAAAATATGCCTTTTAAATGGCGCCGAAAACACTGTCCGCCAAAGTGTGACGTCATATTTTTTGTATTTTATACTTTCTTTGTTGAAAAATCCTTTATGTGCTAAAAGTATGAGTCTAACAGTGCCAAAAAATTAGAAAAGAATTTAGAAATCATTTGTAAAGTTGAAAACTTTTGGAGAAAAGTTTTGGCCATTTCATTTCCCAACTACAATAAATGGAGATAATATATAAAACTGATGTTTTATTTGAATTATTCAAGAAAATATATTTTACGAATCTTTCTAGGCTTATTCATATTATTTATGTAAAAATAAACTTACATAATATAAAGACCGCGATAAATAAAATATATTAAATTACTAGTGTGATGACGTCACATCCAAATCAGAAGTACTGCAAAAGCGTTTTCGTCAGTACAAATTAAAAAATATAAAATCATATTTTCAAATCGATTATATTTATCAATCATAAGCTTTTATTTGATGATAAGGGTGAAATACGGTTTTCTAGGCCAAGTTCTACTAGAAATATGCATTTGTTCAATGAAATTCAATATAAGTCAAGTAGCCTATTTTGGGTACCGCCACAAACTATTCGATGCATATTGCATAAGCTATAAATAATATTAATATTTTTGTTAGCAGCCTGGTGACAGACAGAAGGATAGACGGATTTTCCTTCTTTATGAAATTTGACTGTTTAATAGTAGGGACACACGTCCCGATTTGGTCGGGGCCGACCGAATCGGGGCTGACATGCCAACCATCCCGACATTGCTACAGATTGTCCGACGGTCGGCCTTCCAACCGTCAGTTGACTTTGTATGAAGTAGTGAACGGACGTCTTGCCAGCTATTGCCGTCGATGCATTAAAACATCATGCCGCCGGTATTATCTAATAAAATCGGCCAAGTGCGAGTTGGACTCGCGCACGAAGGGTTCCGTACCATTATAGAGCAAAATTAGACCAAAAATTGTGGTTTTTGTATGGGATGCCCCCCTTAATTTTTTATTTTATTTTAATATTATTATTAAATATTAAAGCACACATATAACTACATATTGTGTGAAAAATTCCTGTTGCTATTATTGATATAGAGCAAAAAAGGCCATAAAAATCACGTTTGTTGTATGGGAGCCCCCCTTAAATATTTATTTTATTTTGTTTTTAGTATTTGTTGTTATAGCGGCTACAGATATACACAATCTGTGAAAATTACAACTCTCTGGCTTTTACCGTTCTTGAGCTACAGCCTGGTGACAGACAGACGGACAGACGGACAGACATAGAAGTCTTAGTAATAGGGTCCCGTTTTTACCCTTTGGGTACGGAACCCTTAAAATGCTAAAATAGCGTTGGTTGCGGCAACCATTGTTCAAAGTTCAAACTTGCCGTACTGTTCATTTATTTAAAACATCCAGCATAATTAGATAAGCTTGATGCCTGGCATTCCTATTTGCGTAATATCTATGAGCTAAGTCCCACAAACAGGGAAAGTTTTTATAAAGTTCTAATATCTTTATTATTATTTCACGTTCTGAGATCGTTACTCCCTCGGCGTTCATAATTACGTTTAACAACGGCGGCGTCACAAATGCGACTGAGCCGATTTGGTCGGGACAAAGCTTCCAGACGTTCCAATTCGGTCGGGCGGTCGGCTTGTCGGGTGCGCCGGCGACCCGACCATGCCCGACCAATATTAATAATAATTATGTCGGGCCGACCGCTCTCCACACTTCCCGATTTGGCCGTGGTCGGGTGGTCGGGACCTGACCAAATTGGGACGTCTGTTCGTACTATTAATAAATACACTAGATAGGTACATTAAATGTATTTACCCTATGTAGTTTTGCCATGCATATTTCTAGCTGTAGCCGAGCTGTAGCATTGTTCACACTTTAGTAATTACGGTCTGTTCACGATTATTATACCACTGAGAGGATCTTATGCCGACTACAAAGGGATCATTATCATAGCATAAGCAATGTCACTAAAAGGGCTATAGAACTTAACATAAATCGCGTTTGGTGACAGTAAAACAGTTTATTATCGCTGTGTTATTTTTAATACAAGGATTTGTACTGGCGCCGTCAATTTGCTCCACTCCAGCAGTAATTGCAACGTTGTGGGCGGCTGTACCTTGTCCTTTGCCGTATATAATTCTAACTTATAAATTATTTATTAATCGATGTATTTTAAACTAAACCCATCGCAACAGAATTTAAATAAACTTTCATATTGGTTGGACTATTATTAAATCAATAAATAAATAAAAATATATTTATTAAACATACAAGAGACAAAACACAGCTAGACTGCTAGAGTATGACAAAGAACTATGACTTTGAACTATGACAAAGAATTGAAATTTAATAGGAACAATAAAAATACCATAAAAATATATTAAGTATCTTTCACTTAGTTAAAAGTAGGTACTACCTCTGTTACTACTTACTAAGCTTACTACGCTAGTTCTGCTTAAATTATATATTTTACCTTTTTTTCTGCACACTGCACAGTCTTTCTAAATATTCAATAAGTGTTTAATATTTAGCATCCGGCGTGAAGGACCATTAAAACGCTAAATTCCCATTATTACTCTTTCTATAACTACTTTACACCGGAAACGTAATCTAATAAAAACTATAAACATCCGGTGAATAATTCTTTATGCATAAAACACATAGGCCATTTGTCCAGGTCATCACATATGAATTGACGTCATTTTATCGCAAACTATAAAGGCGTCTGTTTATTCAAGGGCCTTAATAATTATTATTTTTAAGGGCCCTTCCACACGACGTATTTTTTGCGTACTGACGACGCGCGTTTTTGATGATGCGCTCATCTACTGTGCGTTTTCATCGCGTTTTTTCAGATATAAAGTTTAAAACATGTCGGCTTCCTTGCGTTTGCTGAGCGTTCAACTTGCGTATTAGAGTTGATTCCTAGGCAGATGGGGGACCTACGTAGTTTGGTCGCGTTACGTCAAACCCAGCCGACAGATCACAATTAACATTAAATTGGCATGATCCGACCAAATGACGTTGGTCTGTCAACTGCCTAGGTATCAATTTCCTCGATGGTGCTTCTTTGTCATGAATTCGTTTAAAATAAAAAGAAAACTGTCAAAATTTCAAGTATTCTATTCGATTTTTGAAGATAATATTTCTTTAATGTTTATCTAGCATTTTGAACATCGAATGCCGTTCAAAGAACAGGAGTTGCACGTGATCAGGCAATGCACAACCTTGCAAGGACGTCCGTCTATGCAGGCGGCAACTATCGTTAATTAATTCTGCCTTTAACGCTGACTCACCGAGCGATTACGAAGGTTTAGGGACATTATACTTATCTGCAGCGCCATCTGTTAGCGAAGCCCGCAAAACCTGAGGTATAATATGGTAAAATCAGTTTTATTTTTTTATTAATAAAAATACAAAAGTATGTTCTGAATAAAGGTTAAAACTAAAAATTTTAAATTAGTAAATTTTGCTCTTGTGTTGAGTGGTAAGGTCACTACGATATGAATTAATGAAGCAAAAGTTTTCTAGGTATTTTGCAGCTTTTGATGGTATAAACCCCAGTGCTACTGGCTTGTAAACCTAAAGTATACATTTTCCTCTTTCATCATCATTTCATTAATTACTTTTACCCACCATAACCTGTTACCCACCATTTTATTATTAAATCTGGCTGCATATAAATTAATTTTTTCGGTTTCATCCAGTACCAAATATATTGTACCTTGTTATAATATAGAAAACTTACGTAACACTGCGATATTAATGCTTATACGTAGTTTTGGCCTTGAAAAATAATTAATTGTATGAACACTATCTAGTTTCTAGAATCTCATTCTATTACTTATCTTGTTTACCTTAGACTTTAGAGGCCGCAGGAGGAACATTTACCGAGGCGCGAAATAGAATGGACTAAGAGGACACGAGTGGATGAAGTGGGTAACTAATATTTTACAACATTTGAACAAACCTTGTAACGGGCCAACTTCATCGTCTATCTAATATGTCAAGCTATACATAGAATCCACATTTTCAAATAATTTTCCCTGTCCTAATGTCTCCATTATTATGCAAAAAATTTTAGTTTTCAAATTGTTAGTTACCCAGTTCATCTACTCATGTCTTCTATTATTCCAACAACATTTTACATTACTCACTCTTACCTATAACCCTGACAATGCTATAGAATATAAAACCAACGTTTATCCTCAATAAAGACCGCAAACTATCCGTTATTTGAAATCGTATTGTCGTTATTGACCTAGAGAGACCTCCACCTACTTTCGACTGTGAGTAAGCATGGAGTACACAGTTTACCTATTCTTGAACCTGTGTGAAAAACAGAACCATAAATAAAGTAACAACGAAAAACAGATTTTTCATGATAAACTTTTCCTTTTCCGAAACTCAAAATAATACCAAATTTCATCAAATTCTTTAAGGGTGGGTTGCACCAACTTACTTTAATTATAAATGTAACTTTAACTATAACTTTAACTAGGTATAACTACAATGCAAAATGTCAAATCTTTGGTTAAAGTCAAAAATGGACGCCATATTTAACCATAACCATAGAGCTCGACAAGGCTTTAAATGAACGCGGCGAAAAAAAGAACTATCTGTGTAGCTGTCATCATACAAAAACGCACATTTTTGACAGTTCTCCTTAGTCCTTTACCAGCAGCGCCCCCGCCCACGTTCATTTAAAGCCTTGTCGGACCAGCAACAGACATCTGTCAAATTCTGTGGTCAAACTTCAAAGTTAAGGTTAAAGTTAAGTTAGCCTTAACTATAACCATAACTTTGACCATAACTGTAACTTTAACCACGCCTCCGGTGCAACCCACCCTAAGCGTTTAAGAGGTAATAGTCAGACAGACACGGACAGTGCTTTGTGCTAACAATTAAAAACGTCTCGAAAAGCAAATTTTAAATTGTTGAATTCGAACTTAAAAGGTGCCACTATTCATAATAGTCGGGTGACGGTAAACTTACAGTAAACTCTTCATCATGATCAGATTTCATCGGCCTGTACCATACAAAACGACAAATCGATAGTATCCAATATTCATGACATTTCAAAACACTTGGTCCTTCGAACACCTGTATACGCCTCTTTGTTGCATTTTCCGTAAAATGGGATGAATGTCCTCTTAATTAAAGCAGTAAAAATGTAAATGAATAACCTAAGCCAGGTAACATCTGGTAACTGGTTCTGCAATGAATGATATGAGATGACTCAGCAACGAGGTAAAAGTAGCCTAACGATTTTGATAACATTTTTGGAAACTGTACTTTTTATAAGGTTGACATTATTATGTTTCAAGAAATACTTTTGTGAAGTTATATGTAAGCATTTGCGAAATGCCTTCTTCAGCTATCAGCTAATCCCGAACGGCTTACAATAATAAATGAATACTTATGTATGTCCTTTCTTTCCTGTTTAAGCTTGAAATATAACGACCGCGTTCATGTAGTACAGGTTCCCTAGAACAATTTTTTTTTATTACTATCAAGCAAATTTTTCGTGAGTAGCTTCATTTTGATAAGACGAACAACAATTTCCTCTGCGAAAATTCTCGAAAGTGGTAGCTAACAGAGATAGAAAGGATTTAATAATTCGATTTGATGGTCCTAAAATATCTATGGATTGTTCTATTTGTAGGACAATGTTACTCTTAAATTATATAACTATTATTACCTACGAATAATAAAAACTAAGGAAAGTAACTCCGTCAAAAAACATGTTCTACAATACTTGTCAAAAATGTGTACCTAGGTCCTAGGTACACATTTTCAATACATTTGCAATATTTAGGTGGCATTCAGCGGTATCAGGCTGACGTTACATGACAGTTCGGAAGGAACCAAATTTAAAACGGTAATAGTATGGGAGTTACGTTTCCTTAGTTTTTATTATTCGTAGCTTTATTTATATTAACCTATCAATAAACAAAAAAACAGCTGTCAGCTGGTTAGGTTAATTTAGGACTTGTTGATTACAGAAATATTAAATCCTGTTAGCTACCACTTTCGAGAATTTTCGCAGAGGAAATTGTTGTTCGTCTTATCAAATTAATGAAGCTACTCACGAAAAATTAGCTTGATAGTAACCAAAAAAAAATTGTTCAAGGGAACCTGTACTAATAGTTTAATGATTACTCAATTTCTATTTAATGGTGAGTTTGACAGAAATCTAGTAACAATATCGATTTAACCTGAAGCATTACAAACTACTTTAATTTATTATTTATTACAAACTAACTCCAAAACTTTAGCTCTGACCATGTTATGCTGTGCATGTAGCATTTTGAATATTAATATGGACCGAGCGTCGCGCACGCCGGCGTCTACGCTATTTCTGATCACCTATTTCCGTCCAGACGGCCGCTTCGGCGCCTCACTACACCTGCACAAAAAAACTCACCTTTGATCTGATACGACCATCTAATTGGAGGAGATTTGCACGGGGAGGTTCAAAGTATACTTCAAACAATTTTTACGGTCGCCTCTCGGACTATAAATATAAGAGCAGCACTTTAAGGATACAGCATCAAACGACGATCAAAAAGTTTAAAGAAAAATATCGTCTACAAAACTCCTTTTAATGTTTATAGAATTAAGTTACTCGTCACTTGCACTAAGAAATGTTTTTTGTAAAAGCAAAATCTTTTGAATTGATATTCTAACCATGTTATTATTATTTTTTATTAAGGATTTATTTTATTAAGGACTAAAAACCCTCAGTGGTATGTCTACCTGTGCGCTGTTAACGAACTCTGGGGTCTCATATGAACTACTCCAGTGCCTGTTAAGATTGAGAATAAATCTGAATAAATCTTAGAATGTAAAAGTAGGTATCTGAGAAAAGAAATTGAGAAAAATAATCAATAAAACCGAAAACACATTAGTAAATGTATATATTAAAATGGTACATGCTACTACGAGACATAAACTTTTCATACTAACAACATAACAATGTTCAATTAAGGACATAACATCACAAAATTACTACTAAGTTATACCTAAATACAAGATCACAAAGCATAATATACATTGTATATTCAATCGAATGATTATTATTATTGAGGTTGCAATAATTATTATTTCCTTCTTAGAATAAAATTAATTGCACTGACATTAATATATTTCATTTTACATAATGCATATAAAATTATTTTAATACAAAAATTATTTGAACATTTCATTAGGCTTAGACTCCACGTGGATTTTAGTAGGGCTGTATTCTGTCACCAAACTACAATAAAAATTAATTAAAATATTGTAATGAAAATGACGAATCGGGGCAAGGAATTTTAAACACAAATGTTTGACGTGGACGCGGACGAAGTCGCGGGCAACAGCTAGTATAGTATATTTTAGAAGTTATATATTCCTTTTGTTTTTAATGTATCCCTTTTTATTTATTCCACTCTCATTCATAGAAAACAATCTCAAATAAATCTAGTCGATGTATTTATCAATTCCAACATAATTAAGGTATACTCGAATACATTATTTGCGAGATCTTTTTTAAAAAAAATTTCTTAATTTTCTTTGTTGGATGACATTACCGCCTGGCCATTAATTAATTTTAATGTTTAAAAATGTTTTAAATTTAAATAATATTAAGTATATTACCCAAGGTACTTTGTATACCCCTTATTTACTTTTTTAACAAGTTTTATTTTATATAGTTTTTAATACTGAATATTTTCAGTTTCAGTTTTCTGACAGTGGGCACACCCAAATATCACTAAAATGTGCATCTTCTGTTAAAGTTTCTGATTTTAATTGCTTATCAAAAGTCAATGATCTGTAAATCAGTATACTTTATAAGATTATCTAGATTCTAGAATGTTAAGGGGCGTCCATAAGATATGTGTGGCATTAAGGGGGGAGGGGCCTGCTGAATCACACATCTCATTTGGGGTGGAGGGGGGATTTCAGCAAAAAGAATTTATTGTATAGCAAGAAATTTACTTTAAATATTAGTTTTTTTTAATTGAAAATGCTGTTAGACCAACCTAAAAATATAAATTTATCTTTACTTGTCTTATTAAAAGTATAATATAAAAGATTGTAAAGTGAACTCCATATAAGTTATAGAATAATTAAAATCTTTATATACAGAATCGGAAAAGGACTCAAAGAGAATCAAAAAATCATTAAAAACTTTTTATGGAAACCCCCTTATTAGGTATTATATTGCGAGATTTATTCTAAAGTTGCTCGAATGCCTTACTATATAACATCAAACACAAAAGATGAACATCATCTTCATTCATTTTGCGCTACAGCTTATTTAATATTTGGTCTCGAGGCAAATAATTCACTAACTTAACTACGCTAATAACTAAGTTTCTTAAAAAAAACAACGCATTTTATATCACTTGGATAAAAGTTAACTTTATAATATCGAATACGACATTATAATAATTTAGAATATAATAATTATGAATACCATTGTAATATAAATACGTTTATGTCTAATAAGTAATAACAATCCTACAATACTCGTACATATTCTATATAAGACCAACTTAAAGTTGCAGCACTAGGTTAAATTTGCGATGGTAATATTAATGTTGAGGTACTTGTACTAATATGTTTTCTGTGGTTGAGGTTCCTTCCTTCACAACTTGCTGCAACTTCAAGTCAGTCATTGGGGTGAATGCCTACCCTTAACATGATTATTTTTTATTTTTATATTTCTATTATTGCGTATTTGAACATAATTTGTTTTGGAAATGAAGCTAAGATACAGATGATTTTTTTAGTACAGACAACATTTAGTTAGTTATTTTTTATGCATAGAGTTAAGCAAATACAATAATTAAAATCTTTTTACAGCTGCCTACCGTTATATTGGCTATAATCTATATCATTTAAAAGCCATCATAATCTGCATTACATAAGACATAATCTGCCTGAAAGCGGTGTGGCCACTACATAATATTTTATTTTACTTTTATTGCGACTTGTAATTAATTCTACAGTTTACTTAACTCTATGTTTTAGTTTAGTTTATATTTTACCTTGTAAACAGGACAATATTATTAATATGATTTCCTTGTCTTTTAAATTACTGCATGTTCATTATTCATTTTTGCTTAGTCGTTATAGTAAACTAAAAACTATTTTAAACGATTAATTCGAGTTATAGTATCAGTAATTAAATCAGAGATTACTCCGAAATGTTAATTAAAAAGTTCAGTTACTCCATAGATAATACAAATCAGACATGCGTTTCAAATCAATATGCCTTTTAAATTTTGTAGTAAAATATCATTTAAAAGCCACAAAAGTGTAAAAGTATTTTCAATTGCTGATCAGTTTGTGATAATAATAACATGATAAAAGTGGTACTGCAAAAATATGTCGACAATAAATAATTACATAGGAACAGCGAAACGGACTCAAACCTCAATCCTTATTGGACCAAAATAGTATTTTCATTGCGTTTATCAAAACAGAATACCTGAAAAGAATATAATATGACATTAAGAAATTCAATTTAATATTGAAAGTCAAATAAAAAATAAACGCACACAAATTCCAGACACAAAGAATTAGTAAGCACAATAGTAACAGTAAAAGGTTTAATTTGAAATATAAATAATTTAAATAAATAAGACTATGCGTCGCATCGTCCAAATCTATTAGCATCTTAGGGCGATTTAATTAGTAGCAGAGTTGAGATTCGATTTGGTTTTTGAAAGATTATTGTAAAATAAGGTTAAGAGAGTAAATAAATAAAGAAACAGATATCTTCTTTCTCTCTTTACACTTCCCCATAATTCATGTCAGGAGAAAAGAAACAATCAGCAAACGGCTAGTTTGCGCCTGTGCTCTCGCAAAATTGAATATAATGTAGTTTTTATGTTTAAAAAATTAAACAACTAGGGGCTTGTTATCAAGTATAAAAACCCCCTTAAAGCTACGCGTCCACCGGGTCGGAACCGGTGCGGACGGAGCGTCGTCATTTTTATAATTTTTCAGGCGCAGAAATGAAGTTCTAGCGCACGCAGTACCGTAGAAATCGAATACAAAGCAACAGATTCGTCCGCTGCGTACGCTCCGATTCCGATCCGGTGGACGCGCACCTTAAAGGGGAAAAATGGTAACACTGACCTGGGCGGGGCGCGCGGGGTGGGGTCAGGCGAGGTAGGCCCGCACGAGCGCGCGCACGGCGGCGCGGCACAGCGGGCACGCCGCCAGCGCCGCGCCGCACCCCGCACACGACACCAGGTGCCCGCACGGCAGGAACACCACGCTCACCTGGGAGGATAAGATAGTTTTGAAGTGTGAAGCAGTGTGCACGTAAGACATATTATTGTAATAGGAACTCTAAATAGTAATCTTATCATGGGACCACCTGTGGACTGTGGAGTATCTTCTTTCCAACAAAAAAAGAATAATAAAAATCGATTTACAAACAGCGAAGATATCCGCGAACAAACATAAAAAAAAGACAGAAAGCGTTTCGTTGAGTTGTCAAAAGCTATATATTGCATGTTTTGCGTTTCGACAGTGCACCGCAGCTCAGCTCACTAGAGCAGTGTTGACTTGCTCTAAACTAGTTTTGTGCGGCTCGATACACTAGTTGACGCCCGCAACTCCGTTGCGCCTAAATTCATTTATCGCGCTGGAACCGTACTTTTTTCCGGGATAAAAAGGATCCTATGTCCTTCCCCGGGTCTCGTGACCCATACCAAATTTCAGAAAAACCAGTTCAACGGTTTGGGCGTGAAGAGGTAATAGACAGACAGACGCACTTTCGCATTTGTAATATTAGTAGCGATATTCAAAAACTCACCTCATTATCCATACACACTTTACACAGTCTCGCTTCTTTCAGTTGTCTGTTCTCTTCTTCTAGCGTCAATTGTTTTTTCTCCTCTGGTACTTCGTCTTGGCTTTCTCTTGGCTCTACTCTCGTAACGGGCACAGTTTTGTCATTTTGTCGTCTTGGTGTTGTGTTCGGTGTGGGAGTACGGATGGGACTTTCGTAGTGAGATTCTTGGCTGTCTGATCTTTCATCGGTTGAGACCCTGAAAATATGAAAGATTTACGAATCAGTTTTAAATTCTAATGCTTATATTCTGCAAATGTGTTTAACGGTTATCAATATTTTTTATGATGTAACACAGTCACTAAATACCATATAAAGTATAAACCTATAAACCTATCGCATATCTAAATATATATAACTCAAAGGTGACTGACTGACTGACTGACTGACTGACATAGTGATCTATCAACGCACAGCCCAAACCACTGGACGGATCGGGCTCAAATTTGGCATGCAGGTAGATGTTATGACGTAAGCATCCGCTAAGAAAGGATTTTGATCAATTCTACCCCCAAGGGAATAAAATAGGGGATGAAAGTTTGTATGAAACTTTGTCAATTTTAAACTGATCCAGCTGAGACTTTGCATGCATAAAGCTATTATAACGTACGCATCCCCTAAGAAAGGATGCTAAAAAATTCCACCCCTAAGGGGGTAAAATAGGGGATGAAAGTTTGTATGAAACTTTGTCAATTTTAAACTGATCGGGCTGAGACTTTGAATGCATAAAGCTACTATGACGTAGGCATCCCCTAAGAAAGGATTTTAATAAATTTCACCCCTAAGGGGATGAAATAAGGGATGAAAATTTTTATGAATTTTCTTAGACTTTCGACTGATTGAACTGAAATTATTAAAGATTTGAGCTTCTATGATGAAGACGTTCGCTTAAATAGGATTTTGATAAAATAAGGGATGGAGGATGTAAATGTAATTAGTTTGAACCTATCTGTACCTAATGGAACGTATAAATTAAGATGAACAAAATATAATTGAGTATTTTGTGGTCTTATTGTCAAGTGCCTACCTGTTGTATTGCCAATATTTATGTCGAGCAAAAAAGGCCAAAGTAGCGTTTGTTGTATGAGAGCTCCCCTTAAATATTTGCTTTATTTTGTTTTTAGTATTTGTTGTTATAGCGGCAACAGAAATACATATAAATTTGTAAAAATTTCAACTATTTAGCTAGTTCTTGAGCTATATATTGCAATAGGGTCCCGTTTTTACCCTTTGTATAAGGAACCACAAAAACTACCATCTTTGTTATTATACTATGTTAACGCGGACGAAGTCGTGGGCAACAGCTAGTAAACCTATAAACCTA
The DNA here is from genome assembly GCA_905187585.1 of Cyaniris semiargus. Lineage (NCBI taxonomy): Eukaryota > Metazoa > Arthropoda > Insecta > Lepidoptera > Lycaenidae > Cyaniris > Cyaniris semiargus. Next base: position 8,240,123 of record LR994561.1, on the reverse strand, counting down.
TCGCTCCTTTAGTGACCAAAATGTATCAAATTTAACAAAACTGTTTTTTATTTTTTTATAATATCAAATCCTATGCATTTAACTATCAAGCTTTGGCGTCGATGGTATGCGTCAACTAGTAGAACAGTTACATGGCCAAAAAAAAAAAAGAAATGGCCAAATGTTTTCTCCAAAAGTTTTCAACATTACAAATGATTTCTCATTTCTATTTAATTTTTTTCTAATGTTTTGGCACTTTTAGACTCGTACGTTTAGCACATAAAAAAATTTCAATAAAGAATGTATAAAATACAAGAAATATGACGTCACACTATGGCGGACAGTGTTTTCGGCGCTATTCAAAAGGCATATTTTTCAATCAACATTTTTATGGGTTTCTACCACAGACATAGATCAAGATCAAACTTGATCTATGTCTGTGGTTTCTACTGTTTAAAATATTAAAATATTAGTTTTTTTTTATGAAAATGAATGATCAAGAAGCGATTAGCATGAAGAAAAAAGTAGGTCAGGTAGCCTATTGCCTAATTTTGTATAGATACCATACTAAAGCAGGTTTACAATTTCCGGCGTAGGACGGGAGTGCGGAGGCGTCGCTATGCGAACCTCCAATAACTTCCGTCCCACGGGGCTCCGGGTCAGGATGGGAACCTGCCCGGCTTAGCTAGTCCCGGCGCCGAGGGGAACGCTTCAGTTTGCCTAAGCGTTCCCTAACTTTGGTGGAAGTCCAGTCCCTTGTGAGGTAGACCGGCCGGTCGTGGAGGGAGTCCTGTGTTAGACAGATCCAGGACATCCCTCCGTATACGGCTGAAGGCAAACCGCAGGTGGTTTTAGTGGGTAGGAGTCCCACATACCCCCGGGGTGCTTCAGCTAACTGAGGCACATCCCCAACCCGAGGCACCCATGATGGGTTTCCCCTGCGCATCAAAAAAAAAAAAAAAAAAAAAAGGTTTACAATTTAATAATTTTAGTTTTTGTTAAGCGATACGTATTCCTGATTGGCTGATATCGTATCAGCGTCTTCCGATTTTCTAGCAAATGGCATCAAAATTTCAAAATAGCCAAAAAATGACTTACGCGGTGTTAGAACTTAAATAACGATATGGAGTGCTACTAAATTTCCTTGTCTCTTTAGTGTTTGAAGTATCACGATATCTCACCCAGAGTTAGGCAGGAACTCCGACAGTGTCTCCGCCAGAATGTCTCTCGCCAGTCGGCTGCTCTGCGGCGTCTCGCTCCACGCCTCCTCGTTCAGCTGTTCGTCTAACACTGCGTCTATTAGAGCCTCCGACGATGTGAACGGCACGCCTGAGTGTTAATTATTAAAATTAAGGTTAGATAAACTTATTAAAATATTGAAATATACTAATTTTGAAGTTAAAGTATTGCCGGACGTATTTTAATACCTCAACTACACAATATTATTCTAATCCACCACCTTATTTACTTTGAAGCAGGAACTTTTATCCAAGAAACTATAGTTATTTCTTTTCTACAAAGACCAGAAACAAATCTTCAAAGGACATGCTAACCACTAACCAGACACATAAAATTTCACGTGTTTTAAGATGTTTTGTCAAAATCTTGAATTTAACTACAGAAGAGTAGACAGAACTAAGGAGTACCTCGACTTCAAACAAACGGGCGAATATCTGCGAGTTGGGCGCAAGTGTCAATTTGAACATGTTTCACCTTGCTGGGTAACCACTGACCTCCATTATACAAACGCTGGACTAATGATACCCTTTGAAATGACAGCTATTTTTTGTGCCTATTTGAAGCGGAATCAGCTCCCCCAATGTGAGGGATAGGAACTAAATTTGACGTAAAAAATGACGTTTGAAAGTCGCCATATTGGCGCTGATAGCAGTAGTGGGAGTATTTGGAACTAATACTAGTGATGACAACCAATACGATTAAGCGGCCATTTGCAAGTTACGTCAAATTTAGTTCTCTTCCCTCTTACTGGGGGCGCTGATTCCGCTTCAAATAGGCACAAAAAAAGTGGGTATCATAGGTCCAGCGTACTTGTATAATGGAGGTCAGTGTGGGTAACGCATTAGTACTGCGCGCGCCGGCCGATATGACATACTACATCAAACGTATAAATTTCGAGTTCTCTTCTGAGTCGGCCTACTCGGTAGTTCTGTTTACAGTGTTACTCTGACTGCAGTGTTTAAAAACGTTTTGATCGTCAAAAATCTTATGACATCATATTATTATCTATCTGGAACGTAAAATATCATATGTTATTCTGTTATCTAACTAGGTAATGGGGCTACAGGTGGCTAAACTAATACGTTTCTTTATAACTGCCTATCAAAATATATTATGGAATTGATTTAAGCAACGATAAAGAAAACGTGTTGGCTAAACCACCTATAGTCATTTATCAAATATACTTTTTTCAGGTTATACCTGTGGCGCGCAACCGACGTGAGATGGCGCGGCGCACGCGCGCTGCGTCAAGCCCCGCCCCCAGCGCCGCCGCCGCGAACGGACCGCACATACCCTCTTCAACCTGCCAATCAAAAAATAGTTTTAAACTAAAATCTTTTAAACTAAAAATGACGACCTCTGTGGCTCAGTTGGTGGCGCGTTGGTAGCGCAAGCCGGGGGTCGCGGGTTCGGATCCCGCCGACGGAACAAAAAGTTTTCAATGTTCCTGGGTCTTGGATGTATATTAAATATATTATGTATGATATTGTTAGGAGTTTTTCCAGAATAAGCCCCGCCCACTAGCACTTGTAGTGGGATCGCTCCCCTTCCCTTATCGTCGGGCTATAAAACAGGGCGTCAGCACGCAAGATCCACTTTTTACTTCGGGTCCTCTTGCGTGCGGAAGCTCTGCTGGTTTGACTGTCGGTGTGATTTGTCATCGTGAGTCCTATTTTAGTTTTAACAAATATTGTGATAAATGTGTTCCTTAGTTTATAATTTTTGTAATTTGTAAATAGTTTTAATTACTTATAAATGTAAATGAATGTGATTTTGCGTAATAAATAATTGTTTTTTTTTTTTAAGTGTTTTTACTTCTGGTTCCTAAAATCAGAAGTGAGGGATTGAATCCATTTGCCTTAACCGTTTTGCTTTTCTATACCACTAAGGAATACATTGGACATAGTATTTGGCCGTTTTTAATTTTTCTCAATTTACCCTCGATTATTTTTATCGAGGTTTTATTTTCTTTTGTGTGAATTTTGTGTTTTATTACAATGAAACCGCGTAGATCACGAGACAAACCACGCCGGCATCGCCAGGGGCGTCGTAAACGCAATAGCACGTCGCGAGGCGTATCCCGCGAGCGTTTTCGGTCTATTTCGGTTTCCTCGGTTAATTATAATCGTCGTAATTCGCGTAGACGTACACTAACGCCTCCTTTGTATCGGCATAAATCACGACGTGACGCTAGCTATCGATCGAATTCGCGAGACCGTTCACGTTTGCGTTCGAATACGGTTTTACAGTTGCGTTCACGAGACGGGCAGGCTTCAGAGTCGCACAGTAGGCGTTCTATTTTCGATAATACCCTAGACACTATTTTGACACGATTAGATGCGATCGAAAATAATTCTATAGGGGTGTCCTCGAAGGGGCGAACGGTAAGCGGCGTTCCTGAACGCACTCCTACACAGATAATCACCGACGCGTTGCAGCCGATAATTCCGAGTCGCTCACAAAACTATTACACATCGAGTTTCGACCCATCGATTCATGACATCGATACGTGGTGCGAGGAGGTCGACCGAGCACAATTAGCTAATCAATGGGGAGACGGTGAGTGTTTGTCACGGGTCGCTAATTGTCTTAAAGGCGACGCCAAGACGTGGTTGAATGAGTGGGTCACCTGTGATAGGACGTGGAGTAGTTTTAAACGCGAGTTCAAGCCGTTGTGTTCTAAAAACTTAGATTACGCGAGAATTTTATTTGAAACGATGTGTACGAATTCTGATAAATTCTTGTCATATAGTGAATACACCCGACGCACAATCTTACGGCTACGAATAGTTAAGGGATTAAGCGAGGAACTCGTGACGCTTATCGTCATACGAGGTATGAATGACGCACACGTCCGCGCCGCCGCGGCGAATGCTAACTTGTCGCCCGATACTATCGTTTCGTTCCTATCGATATATCAAAAGCCAAAACATCAAGTGCACACTAAGGGACAAAATCAAACACGTTTTACTGAATCTCACATACGGAATAAACGTCAAATTAAATGTTTTACTTGCAACCAAACGGGGCACAAGAGTTTTAATTGTTCAAAGAACACAAATAGCAATATGCCAGTCAGTGAGTCAGATGCAAATAAAACATGTACGTTTTGTAAGAAAACCGGTCATTTAGAAAATTCTTGTTTTGCTAAAGCTAGATCGCAACCGCAGAAGCGTAACGTTAATCTCTGCAAGGACTATAATTTAGATCGCAACCGTAACCGTGACATAACTACGGCAGTAGTACAGGGCATACCTATCGATGTTCTAATTGATAGTGGTGCCCTTGGCGTGTCCTTAATCTCCTCAGATGTTTTAAAATATTTTTCGCATTGCTTAAAACCGATCAAATGTACGCTGAAGGGATTGAGTGATCACGAGATATCTGCTAGCTCATACGTTACGCTCACGATTGAATTTAGTGATATCTCAATTGAAGCGGATCTAGTTGTAGTGCCGGCACCATGCATTTCTAATTCTATTATAGTGGGTACTGACGTTTTAAACCGGAAAGGCATTACTTACGTTAGAACAAGAGATAGGCAATATATTACACACACTCCTACACTCGTCACTAATGTTAATACGGTTGGCGATTCGAATCTACAGGAGATTAGGACCCCACTAGAGGGTATGGAGCGGAATCGTCTGTTGGAAGTTATCAATGATTTTTCGAAATATTTTATTTCTGGTACCGCTACCAGTACAGTAACCACGGGTGAAATGCACATCAATTTAACTAGCGACGTGCCGATAGTGTACCGTCCTTACAAGCTTTCTTTGACCGAGAAACTTAAAGTCCGAGATATAATTAACGATCTCCTTTCTAAAGGCATTATACGGGAGTCCGAATCCAGAATATTCTAGACCGATTATTCTGGTGAAGAAAAAGAACGGATCGGACCGAATGTGCGTAGACTACCGAGCGCTAAATAGAATTACAGTCAAAGATCGTTATCCATTGCCACTAATCGACGATCATATTGACCGACTAGGCGATAAGAGGGTCAAGCGGTTTTCTTCCCTCGATATGGCAACTGGCTTCCACCAGATTCGTGTTAGTGAATCTTCCATACCCAAAACCGCCTTCGTAACGCCAGATGGCCATTACGAGTACGTGAAAATGCCGTACGGATTATGTAATTCCCCGATTGTATATCAAAGGTTGATAAATAAAACGCTCCGTAAGCATATTGATGTCGGTAACGTCCTGGTGTACATCGACGATGTGCTCCTGATGAGCCACACGGTTAGCGAAGGCATAGAATTGTTACGTGACGTATTACAAACCTTAACAACTGCCGGGTTTTCAATAAATCTTCGTAAATGTGTATTTTTAACGACCGAGATCGAATACCTAGGCAGGGTCATAAGCGAGGGTCACGTCAAACCTAGCCCCACTAAAGTCAAAGCCCTGGTGGACTCTCCAGTCCCTCAGAACGTCAAGCAGGTCAGACAGTTTTTAGGACTCGCCGGTTATTTTAGGCGTTACATAAAAGGGTTCGCTACGATTACGCGATGTATATCGATGCTTACAAAACAGGGGGTAGCTTTCCGTTGGGGTCCTGAGCAGGAAGCCGTTCGTCAGGACATCATAACGCGACTTACAACGGAACCTATCTTAGCCATATTCGATCCGAGCTTACCTACCGAAGTCCACACCGACGCAAGTAGTATCAGTTACGGAGCAGTTCTTATGCAAACTCACGAGAATAGTAGCAAGAAAGTAGTGTCCTATTTTAGCAAAGTAACACAGGGTGCCGAGAGCAGGTACCACTCCTACGAATTGGAGACTTTAGCGGTTGTGAGAGCATTGCAGAATTTTAGACATTATTTAATTGGAATTAAGTTTAAATTACTTACAGACTGCAATGCCCTCAAAGCCACCGAGCGAAAAAAGGACCTACTGCCGCGGGTAGCACGCTGGTGGGTCTATTTGCAAGATTTTAATTTTGAAATAGAATATAGGAAGGGTAGCATGATTCACGCGGACTATTTGAGTCGAAACCCCCCGTTAGAAGTAAATAATATTACTAGGCCACGTAACTGGGCTCAAATAGCACAAAAAGCCGATGATGAAACACAACAACTTGTTCAGAGGCTTAACGATGGTAGCCTCGACTCTGACAGGTATATCTTTCGAAATGACATCTTGTATTACAAATACAGACCTGTAGGTGAGGAGTCGCGGCTACTTTGTTTTATACCTAAGGGCCACAGGCTAAGCCTTTTCTTTCACGACGAACATAACCACATCGATTTTGATAAGACTTTAGATCTTATCTTGAAACATTTTTGGTTCCCAGGTCTAAGACCTTTTGTAAAAAAAATACATTAGTCACTGCCTTGTTTGCATTTCTAAGAAAAGAGTACCTAGAGCCCCTCTTCAAAATATAACTTCGTGGCAAAAACCCGAGATACCGTTTTCGACAATACATTTAGATACTTTAGGACCCCTTCCCGAATCTCATGGTTATAAATTTGTTCTTTTAATTGTAGATGCTTTTTCAAAATTTATCTTACTTTACCCAATGTATAGACAAGATGTAGGAGAGTTATTGAAGACTGTAACTAATTCTGTTTAAATTTTTGGTGTACCTAAACTTTTTGTAACCGACAAAGGTAGAATGTTTGAATATTCAGATTTTACTAAATTTCTCAACGATATGGGCTCTACGATTCATTATATCACACCTGAAATGCACCACGCAAACGGGCAGGTAGAAAGGTACGCCCGGACCGTACTTAACATGCTTCGAATCGAAGTTAATCATAAATTGGCTGCATGGTCTGAAACTTTGTGGAAGTTACAACTAACTCTAAACATCACGAAACATAAGACCACGCAGATGTCAGCACTAAACCTTCTGATTGGAACTGAAGCTACAACTCCTATTATTCGGTCCCTTGTTCGCGATGTGGCGATTGAAAGTTCTACTAATCGAGAGGAACAGCGCGAGCTACACAGGCAGCGGGCATCTGAGCTACTGGAGAGAAACAAGGCTGCGCAAGACACCTACGTTAACCGGCATCGGCGGCTACCCAAGGCGTATAATGTTGATGACTTGGTTTTTGTTATCAAGTTTTCACAGGCAACTGGGAAGCTAGATCCCGGAATGCGAGGGCCCTACCGGGTCGTTCGTACACTGCTAGGCGGGCGGTACGAGCTACGACTTCTAAGCGGTGCCTTCGGAAAGACAACCCAGGCGGCTGCGCAGCATATGGTGCCGTGGCGTGGAGAGTGGTGTACGGACCCTGTGCTGCATTCTTTGAACGTGAGTAGCTGGCTAGACACGTGAGGGCGGACTGCGGGACGACCCTTTTAGCAGCGGACTGCGGAACGCTTGCCGCGTGTTTACGCTTTGGAGGACGGACTGCGGGACGTACCTCGGGCGCGGACTGCGGGACGTTGCCAAAACACTTGTCTGGGTGTACTGCGGGACACCTCTAGGGGCACGGACTGCGGGACGTTGCCAAATTTAGCATGCTTATTGATGGGTCATGACCATAGCTTTTGTTAATATAAAACTTAGTTGGATGTTGATGAATGCAGGAAAGATGGATGCAAGGGGCCTTGTAAGAGACGTATAACAGGGTGTGTAGCATTAATCTTTTTTGTCCTACAGACGAAAATGGTGCTGATGCAGATAACGAGAGTGGCGAGCCAGGACCGTCGCAGGAGGTTCGAGAGAACGAGAGTGGCGAGCCAGGACCATCGTAGAAGGGCGGCTCGTCTGCAGTCGTCGCGACGCCAAGACGTCGATACAGCGCCAGCCGTGTGCTGCAAGACTCGTCCAGATATCCAAAACGCAGTCGTGGGCGATGCGAAGTCAGGAGAGGCCGTGTTAGGAGTTTTTCCAGAATAAGCCCCGCCCACTAGCACTTGTAGTGGGATCGCTCCCCTTCCCTTATCGTCGGGCTATAAAACAGGGCGTCAGCACGCAAGATCCACTTTTTACTTCGGGTCCTCTTGCGTGCGGAAGCTTTGCTGGTTTGACTGTCGGTGTGATTTGTTATCGTGAGTCCTATTTTAGTTTTAACAAATATTGTGATAAATGTGTTCCTTAGTTTATAATTTTTGTAATTTGTAAATAGTTTTAATTACTTATAAATGTAAATGAATGTGATTTTGCGTAATAAATAATTGTTTTTTTAAGTGTTTTTACTTCTGGTTCCTAAAAATATAATAAAAATCTTAAATATATGTATAATATAAAAGTATTAAATATATTTCCGTTGTCTGGTACCCGTAACACAAGTCCTTTAGGTACTTAGCACGGGGCCAGACTGACGTGGTGTAAAGCGTCCATAGAAAAAAAAAGAAATCATAAAGATTTCGGTATTTGTTTGCTTTAAATAGAAATTACTGAATTTCCTCCAAAAAAAAGCCTATATTGAAATTTGGCACAGATATAGATAGAGAAGATCATAAGGGAGGACACAAGGTCTAGACCGGTCATCGAACATAGAAAAATTTTAGTACATAAAGGACAATTAGTTTTGTTAGGCCCCAATCAAATCTATGTTCAATGACAGGGCTTCATGTGAACGCATCAGCTTATTATGTTATCTAGAATATACTGTAAACTAAATATTATTTATAACTTTTATTAGTATTATACTTTCAATCTCACCTGGCTCTCAGTAACGGGGAAATTCACACTCGATCTAGTTCTCATAGCTCGACCGCGATCTCTGTTCTGAAAAAATGCATAAAATGTAAGTTATACTACATGTTAAAGTATATATATATGTTTAAATGTATAAAATACTACAAAATTATTAAAATGATTGTTGTTATTTAATATCTTAACTTAATTACATAGTATAAGTCTGTTTGCTCTTCATCTTTAAAGCCCATCAAACGATTTTATAGAGTTTAATAGATAGATTAGATGTATAGATTTAATAAGAAAGGAAGCTTTTCAACATCGAAAAGTATTATAAATTATAGATGTTACTTTTGAATTCAATTGCCAATCAATGAAACTCACCGAGTCTGAGAAATTCACACTCGTCATAGTTCTAGTTGTATGCCCACCGTCAGTTGAAGACTGCAAAATATTTAGAAAATAAATTAGTTAATCAGATAGTTATTAAGCTATTGTATAGCTTTTATCGCGGGCTTTGAGCGCGGCGACCGAATCAAGAAATTCCGTAACGAAAAAACCTAACACCCCCCACTCCGACCGGCACAGCGATGTGGCGTTGCCGTGCATCGTCAATTAATTAAACTAGACGTATGTGAATTATAATTGCATAAATTGATAAAAAAAAATGCTATGCAATAGCTTCACCGATAGTCCCGGAGTGCCATACGTATTTTTTTTTCAAACGTAATATCAAAAATTAAATTAAACTTTGAATAGACTCTGTAGATGTTTTCCGGCGCATTCCCGTTCTTAAAGTCAGTAAGTCATAAAAATAAGCAACATTTCGAAATTGACGCGTCCGGTCACGGAGAAATTTGAACAACTAGACGTTCCGCGCGGCTTCGCCCGCGTAAATTAGATATTTCACAGACAAATCAGTCTACAAAAAATAGGCCATAATCCTTCACGTGGTCTACTTCTTATCTGACCCAAATAACAGAAAAGTTGCTCTAGTAGTTCGTGAGATAATATAATAATAATATCTATGGACGCTTCACACCATGTCAGTCTGGCCCCGTGCTAAGTACATGAAGGACTTGTGTTACTGGTACCAGACAACGGAAATATCTATACTAATATTATAAAGCGGAAGAGTTTGTTAGTTTGTTTGTTTGTTTGAACGCGCTAATCTCAGGAACTACTGGTCCGATTTGAAAAATTATTTCAGTGTGAGATAGTCCATTTTATCGAGGAAGGCTATAGGCTATATTTTATCACGCTAAGACTAATAGGAGCGAAGAAATAGAGGAAAATGTGGAAAAAACGGGGGAAATTATTTGAAAGGGCTTATTTGAACGCGCTTATCTCAGGAACTACTGGTCCGATTTGAAAATTTTTTTGCAGTGTTAGATAATACATTTATCCAGGAAGGCTATAGGCTATATTTTATCACGCTAAGACTAATAGGAGCGAAGAAATAGAAGAAAATGTGGAAAAAACGGGGGAAATTATTTGAAAGGGCTTATCTCATGAACTACTAGAGATTTTTTTCTGTTATTTGGGTCAGATAAAAAGTAGACCACGTGAAGGATCATAGGCTATTTTTTGTAGACTGATTTGTCTGTGAAATATCTAATTTACGCGGGCGAAGCCGCGCGGAACGTCTAGTATTTAATACTTTTATACTATACATATATTTAAGATTTTTATTATATGATACACATATTTAATACACATCCATGACCCAGGAACTTTTGAAAACTTTTTGTTCCGTCGGCGGGATTCGAACCCGCGACCCCCGGCTTGAGCTACCAAAAGCCCACCAACTAAGCCACAGAGGTCGTCGAGATAAGCCCTTTCAAATAATTTCCCCCGTTTTTTCCACTTATTCTTCTATTTCTTCGCTCCTATTAGTCTTAGCGTGATAAAATATAGCCTATAGTCTTCCTCGATAAATGGAATATCTAACACTGAAAGAATTTTTCAAATCAGACCAGTAGTTCCTGAGATTAGCGCGTTCAAACAAACAAACAAACTAACAAACTCTTCCGCTTTATAATATTAGTATAGATAGTATAGATGACTGTCTCGAGATACAGAAAAAATCAATGGAAAATACCAGAAAATTAATAAATATCGAAAATGGCTTGGAGTCATTGAAAAGCTTTAAGTTTCATTGATAATAAATCATCGCATTAACGGTGTTAATGAGAAGTTAGTGTTAATTTAACACTAACTTCTTAACGCGAACAAACTATAGTGCTTTAAAACTTACCGTTCCATTCCGTTTCCGGCAAGTATCGATGAACTCCTGTCCCTTGACGAGGAGTATGTACCCGCAGGTTGGGAACCAGTGCGCGTGCTCCGACCACGGCCCGTCGCCCGCCTCCCACTTCGCCAGACCACCGTCGCAGTAGAAACATCGCACCTGGAAGATGTTGGTATTAAAGAAATAAAGAACATTATGGTACAAACAAAATATCATGATTAAATCAATATAACAAGGCTTTGAATTTCATACAACTTTGACATCCATACTTCCATATCCAAACTAATATTATATTATAGTATTATAAATGCGAAAGTGTGTCTGTCTGTCCATCTGTCTATCTGTATGTCTGTTACCTCATGACGCCTAAGCCGCTGAACCGATTTTGCTAAAATTTGGTATGGAGATACTTTTGAGTCCCGGGAAAGGACATATGATACTTTTTATCCCCGAAAAAAGTGCGGTGCCCGCGCGATAAACGAATTTTGGCGCAACGGAGTTGCGGGCGTCATCTAGTAGTCAAAAAGAACTAGGAAATTGCGCGTGGCTCCGCCCGCGTGTAAACAGTATGCCACCGTAATTTTCTGTATGTCTTTCTATTTCATGAAAATAAGCCTAGTAGTTTCGGAGTCTAGACAAACAACTTTTTCTCTTAATAATTATCATACAAAAATATCATTTAAAACCGTGTGCGTATGCGCGTGTCACAGCCCCAAACGAAGAAACTATTTTTTATCTAGCTTTTACATATTTAAAAGTTTGTAATTGTCGCTTCAACTTCCAATTATTATTGTCCTACTCATGCAGATGTTGCTATTTCATTCATTTGGTTGCATCGACCTCCGTTAAAATCCTGCGGCCAGCCCTCGAGGTTAGTCTGGTGGCTAACAATACTCCGTCCCGCTCGCGCAGATGATGCTATCTCACCTGATCATCGACGCCCGTGTAGAAGAACCCCGCGTCGGCCAGTGTTCGGGGATCCTGCGGTCTATTCGCCGGCCAGCGCTTGCATTCGTTAGTTCTGACAGCTTACAACACTCTGTCCTGCTCACGCATGTATTGCTATCTCACCTGATCATCGACGCCCGTGTAGAAGAATCCCGCGTCCGCTAATGTTCGGGGATCCTGCGGTCTATTCGCCGGCCAGCGCTCGAAGGTCGCTAGTCTAGCCGCAAGGGATGCCTTGTCGGGATGCCGCGCGCTGCCGCCGACCACGCCCAACTCACGCCACGCCCCTCCAGCCGCTACTACACGCTCGTTCTGTTCAGCTGCCGATCTGAAATTGACAGTAAATACGACCGTTAGCATTGAAAGGGATCTGTGGGGTTTGGCTAATAAAACTAAAATTTATTCCCGGTTACATACAATTATTATTATTACTAGCCATCCCAATTCCCAAAGCATGCGCGATGCTTACTAATTATAAACGAGCACTGACGGTAAAATGCAATATTGAGTATTATATTTTGTGACACCACACAGGACCCTCATTTTTCTTCGTCTAGGACATTATGTTACTCTTCTTGTTAACTTTTTTAAAAAATAGGTCATGAAGTAATTGTTTGAAAACAAATATTTTTGTTTTATAGAAATTCTGAGTTAAAATGCATAATTTGATTGGAGTATTCATAGTATACTAATTTTACGCAGATAGTAATTACTACAATAGTAGTATGCTTATGTTTCGTCATTTTTAAGACTAATAAGTCTTAAAAATGACGTAACATAAGCGGTTCTTTATACAATAAAAGGAAAGATATGAGAAAAACATAATTCTACTATGATTAAAGTTTTTTACAGGTAGATAATGTGATTTTAAACACAAAGTGTCCATTTAGGGGATTCCTTATTGATTCATTTACTTGTACTAACAAGATTACTCAGTTTCATGACTCATTAGTCACAGTTCTCATTAGCTATCAATGAAACTATTATGGCTGTTTCGAGTTAGGGTGGGTTGCACCAACTTACTTTAACTATAACTTTAACTTCTATAACAAAATGTCAAATGAACTGTCAAATCTCTTGTCAATAATGGATGCCATATTTGACTTATATAACCTTAACCTTAACTATAACAACGCCTGTGGTGCACCGTGCAACCCACCCTTAGTAATTAGTGAGCTCAAGTTCATACTGAGAAAAGACATTTATTCCGCACACAGGAAGGTACAAATTTTATTGCAAGTCTTCGAATTTCGGAGTACACACTACATACAAATACGTCATACTCTTATGACGAAATGTATATCTTATGTGACGAAGTGAATAATTTTAATTCTAAATCACTATTGTTTTAATGCATTGCTGTATCTGCATTAATATATAATTTTTTGGTTAAAGGAGGTGTAGGCTGACCTTTAACCAAAAAAATCTTGTTTGTGTTTCATGGTTCTACAACTTTGGTGTCTATTACCACAATCGGATTTTAGACTCAAATCAAATCATTTATTCACAAAATGTAGTTTACAAAGGTATTATCTTATATTATCTGGTTTGTGCTTCCATTCTAACATTAAAATAAGACTTATAATAATAATGCTCTCAAAAGCAAAAAGTACAAACATAAAAACAATAGCTGAAAAACACACATCAAGAAATAACAAAAATGTTCATAGTCAGTTTCTTTGTAACAAGACCTAGTATTCTAATCTTATCTCAAGGACTATTTTTGGTGTCATACTTACGTAGGTCCTTTGACTGTTGTATTTACTAACGGCATTTCTATGGTAGGAGTATTCTGTGATGTTGTTGATATTTGTATATTTTGCCTCTCATTAGCTAAAGTCGTCGCAAGTGAGCAACGGGGGAAATACCTAAAAGCAAATCACCTTATCAATATTACTTGTCATAAATACACTTGAAATTAATACACTCATATTAAGGAAATGTACCAGCTTCAACAATTTACATTGTGTTAGTAATTTTACTTGAAATATAATATTAAAAATAATTTAAAAAAAAAAACGAAAAAATGACAATAATGAGAGTAGGATAAGTAAGGATACTTATGTAATAATTATTTTCTTCTGACCTTAGTATTTAGTATGTAAGTTATAAAAATACCATAACTTCTATAAATTCTTTTGTATAATATTTTAATGTAAAACTTACATCCTATGAACATCTAGAGGTGATCCAAGTGATCCTAGGCTGCTGAATGGAGCGAGCTCACCCCCGCACCAAGCACAACGGACCCTTCCTCCACCTACATGGTAGAAACCAGCACTAACTAATGCTTCCCGCGATACTGAGGTATCCTGGAAAAAGTTTTATAATTAAAAAAAATTGTAAATTATACTACTATGCTTGAAATCATAAGATTTATTTTAGTATAAATATAATATGTAATAAACTAATACAATGGAATGTCAAATAGGCATGACAATTTTTTCTTGTTGGTAAGTAAAGGAACATTCAAAAATAGAAACATCAACATCGGTGAAAAATGACTCTGATAGCTTAAAAACTCTCCAAGAAATCACAATTCAAAACTCACATAAAATAGACCTTCCCAAAACGCTCCATACAAAATGTCAGCTAACTGTGACGTCACGCATAGCTAGTTTGAACGCATCATGGGAAGATTTTGTTTGATAGCTATGTTAAATATTGCATTTATGAAAGTGGTCTCATAAGAAAAAATGTTATAAATTGCATAACTTATCTAATGGTACACAAAAATTAAGACATTTTATAAAAAAAATTGACTTGACTATCCAACTTTGAAGGCTCATAACAAAAAAATACACAAGTTATGCTTATGAAGCTGAAATTTTGGGAATACTTATTTTTTATTGCTGTCTTTATTTTAAAAAACCAGCTAATCTTTGACCTTGTCGTCATCCCTATTGGTCAAGTTTCACTTTTTGTTTATCTTTAGATCAAAATAAATTAGAATGCTGCATTTACAATACAATTAGAAAACACAAATTGCTTTTTCAATAGTAGTATTACATTATTACCACAAAATAACCTGTTTGATTTGAATCTCACAATTTGGCTATTATTTACACTGATCTTGTGGCCTTGACCTAGTATTACCTATTCAAATAGTGCCTTCAATACCATATTATCTAACAGTAAAACAAAACTGAAAAAAAATACATTCTTTATTAACAAGTATCTAGCTACTTTTTTGCTACTTCCAGAAAGTATGAATAACCTCAGAAACAACATAAAAAACTTTAAACTACATAATATATATTTATTTTTATAAAAATGTGTATTTACAATAATTATGCATCTGTAATCTGTACCTGAATATCAAATCAAATATACTTTATTGTGCACATTACAACAAACGCACAAAAATGTACTAGTTGAAGGGTAAATTTAAGGCATATTGTGTTAAAAACCACTTACTTCCCAATTAACAAATGATAGTAGTCGCAGCACATAACTTTTATATAGTTCATCTTCTTCAGTCAGTCCATAGTCTTGAGGCACATCCGGCCCCTGTATATTGTCTGTTTCGGAACGGTTTCGTTGCGCTGGAGTGCATTCTCTGCTTAAAACTAATGGCACATTACCAGACAACCCTGGATTTAAAACAAAAGCACAATTCGGATCCATCCTTCGATGGCGCCACATAGCCTGGTCACCGTAGTGCCAATCCGATATTTTACCGCCGCAGCTGAAGCATTCCACCTCGGTTCCTTGCCCCGTATAGAAAAATCCCGCTTTTGCTATTCTAATCGGATCGACAGGAGCTGAACCAGGCCAATTTATAAAAGTATTCAGCCTATTTGTTTCAAGATTCATAGTTGCGAGATCACAGTAAACACTTCAACTTAGATGATACAGTAATGTATTCTATTTGAACAACAACACCAACGAAAGCATAACATAAACCCATTAATTTATCAGACGCACAATCAATACGAATCCGACATCGACGATCCAATCCAATGCAATCCAAAATAAAACGAGTGCACGTCACTGTCAAAATATGTCAATGTCACTTATATTTTTTTTTTTTTTTTTTTTTTTCTTATTATGGCGCTCGGCTTTTTAACCATGGCCAGTGTCAAGTAAAATATGGCGGGGAAAAAAAAAATTCGTAAAAAGTTTACAAAATTTAAAGTCGTTTTTCCAGATTATCCTCAAGTCGAAAGTCTAGTAAAAGTCTAAAAAAGTAGTCAGTAAAGTCAACGAGTCAAGTCAGTTGTTTTAGTAAAGTGGTAGACCCTTTACTAAAACATTCGATGGAGTTTTGGAGGGAACACAAAATTGCACGTTTCTTGAAGTTGTATCACTTGCCCACACTTGTGCACGACATCGAATATTTAATGGTTAATATTCTACCAACATTACACATTAAAAACCGAAATAACACAATTTTAGGAAAATAATACAAAAACACAACGTCACTCTTTCGTATTCCCGACAAAACTCACTTATATTTTTTAAATACCTATATTTATAGTCTGTCAAAAAAGTGAAGAAATTAAAAAGTGGCAACATCGTAGTGTCATCCCTTTCAAATCAATCTAAGAAAAAAGGGATGACACTACGATGTTGCCACTTTTTAAAGCGTGTCCCAGACAGACGCGGCCTGCGGTGGCGGTAGCGGTGGCGGTCAGTTGGATGACTTGAGAGTTCTAGGAACGACACAGACACACGCGGCCACGCGGCCAAGCCATTCAATTGACCGCCACCGCCACCGCCACCGCAGGCCGCATCTGTCTGGGAGACGCTTTATTTCTTCACTTTCTTGACAGACAGTTCGACAAGGCTAAAGCGCTTATTCCATTTAGAAGTCCTAGCTAGGATCCTAAAAAGGAGACTAATTAGAAGCTTCTTATTCCACTTGTCCTAATTTAGTGACTAAATCAGTTGTGACTTGTGACCACGCGGCGATTTTGGCCAGACGTCTTCTTAATGGCTCCAGTTCTGTCAAAGCAACAAAAAATTGGTCTTCTCATAGGCTTAGCTGTTGGCTCAATGAAAATCGAAATAAATAAAAGGCGAAAAAGATGGTTGAAAGAATTTTTGCTCCACGAAAAATTATGAATTATGAACTTTCTGAACTACTTGGAACCAGCAGACTTTAGAAATTACCTACGAATGCTATAATCTTGATTCTAGAGATTGATGAGCAGTTGCTGTCAAAATTTAACAAAAAAATTACAAATGAGAATAATATACATATTTCTATCTTATTGCCATTTATACGTGGGAGAGCCATGCTTCGGCACGAATGGGCCGGCTCGACCGGAGAAATACCACGTTCTCACAGAAAACCGGCGTGAAACAGCGCTTGCGCTGTGTTTCGCCGAGTGAGTGAGTTTACCGGAGGCCCAATCCCCTACCCTATTCCCTTCCTTTCCCTCCCCTATTCCCTTCTCTTCCCATCCCTACCCTCCCCTAATCTCTCTTAAAAGGCCGGCAACGCACCTGCAGCTCTTCTGATGCTGCGAGTGTCCATGGGCGACGGAAGTTGCTTTCCATCAGGTGACCCGTTTGCTCGTTTGCCCCCTTTTTTCATAAAAAAAAAATGTTTTTATTTTATTTTATTATGTTAAGGGCCTGTTTTACCACTTCCTGATAAGTGCCGGATATTCTATCCACAACTTAACTTGACAGCTGATAAAGTATGGAGAATCTGTCAAAAAAGTTTGGATAGCCTATCTGGCACTTAATCAGGAAGTAGTGAAACAGGCCCTTAGTGTGTTCAATTTTTTTTTAGATTTTATTATGTATTTTTACTTAAAATAAATATAATTTAAGTATATTTTTATTTATTATACGATTATCACCTTATCAAGGCAATACGTATCCCTTTTTTCATAAAGAAAGCGTAGATAATGATTAATAGGTTATTATTTTGTTGACTTTAATACAGATTTAGCAGTTCTCACTACAGATAAAAGGTTGAAACCATCTGGCAACACTGATTTAGTCATTCAGAAGCCATATTTTTTTCTATTTAGGATCCTAATTAGGATCCTAACTTTCTAAATGTTATTTCACTTGACTACATTTTTTAGGATCCTAGTTAGAACTTCTAAATTTAGTGAAGTGGAATAAGCGCTTAAAAGGTATTTCGCCGTCCTCTCCAGCATTGCCGATTTGTGGGGAATTCCCCAAACTGCGGGGAATTTCAAGTTGATTGGGGATTCGTTGGGGATTGGCATTATGTGGGGAAAATGCGGGGATTTTAACATTTTGACATCTTTTTCAATAATTAGCAAATATTTCATCGTTCTACATTGACACATCGAACATTTTTATAATCGATTTATTGTAGTAGATTGACAATATTGCTTATAATCAAAGGGATTACGTTTGATGTCTGATGCTCTCATATAATGCGCTGGCTTTTTAACAATTTCTGGCTGAAAGAGAAGGAATTAAAAACTAGGGGACAGTGTCAAGTTAAACCCTTCAAAGAAAATGCCTTCCACAAAATATAGAAAATAATATTTTAAATATTATTATAGAGGTATTATTTCAACAATCTAGTTAAATAAAATGTATCGCTATTTCCATTGGTCACGGCATTACGTCACACGTGTGAACGGTTTGACCAATTTTGCTACTTTTCTTATTTTTTTTTGTAGTATTTTTTTCAGCTGAAGGTCCTTGTACGAAAAAATAAAGAAAGTAGCGTGAAACAAATAAAATAAAACTTATTGATTACGAGTCATGATAACTGTTTGAGTTTTTATTATTATTAATTATAATTATACAAATGCCAATTACACTCAGGTAGTAGAATATTGATTCATTTTTTAATAAAACAGGTGTGGGGAATTTGTGGGGAATCAGCAAAATTTTTATCCCCAATTTGGGGAATTTGACCATGATTTTTGGGGAAATCTGATAATTAGCATTGGCAACCCTGGTCCTCTCGCCGTACACATTGCTCGCACGCAGTGTACGGAGCCGGTTATGAGTGACGGCCCGTGTGCACACAGCTGTATGGTCAACAGGTGTTTTATGTCGTCGTCCAAAACATATTCTTTTAATAAAAACTGGGTTAACTTAACTGGGTTTTTAATGTGTAATATTGGTAGGATATTAACCATTAGATATTCGTTTTCATGCACAAGTGTGGGAAAGTGATGTAATGTCCAGAAACGTGCTATTTTGTGTTCCCTCCAAAACTCCATCGAAAGTTTCAGTAAAGCGTCTACCACTTTACTGAATCGACCGACTTGACTCCTTGACTGTATTGACTTTTACTTAGACTTTGACTAGACATTAGACCTGACGACTGGTAGACCTTTAAAATAGAACATTGTTTCCCGCCATTTACTCGACACTGTCCACTTAAAGCCGAAGTGCCATAGTAAGAAAAAAAAAGATGAAGAAGAATTTACAAACTACAATTTGGATGTGGATTTTGTTTTTGTAAAGAGTCTGCTAATAAATTAATTAGATATACTTAACTTTATTAATTTATGGTTTATTATAATACTTACAAATAATAATATCTTTCAACAAATAAAGTAAATCTTTTTTGTCAACATGATTAATGATGATGATTTGTATGTGGTTATCGTTGATGATACAAACGACGCTGATGATATTGGAAACGGCTACGAACCTGGAAAAAAAATCAAAGCTGAACCCGAACCTTCGTATTTAGAGATCGATAACGATTGGATAGAGAGAAAATATCACATAAAGAAAGAAAATGAGGATGAAGTCGAAGATATACTTATTGTGGCCCAAGAACATGGAGAAATTTTGCACATTGAGGATGATGATGATGATGAAGCTTTCAAGCTTGAATATGATACAGAGAATGACAGCATTTTAGATGATAATGATGATGATAGTGAATATAAACCATTTAATATTATATTTGATGGTGATCGGAGTAGTGCAGATAGTGATGAAGACAAAGAGGCACTAATCATAAAAGACATAAATTGGAGAAGAAGAACTACAGACTCATTTGTCCAAAAGTTAAAAACGAAATTTCCCCATTTAAGATACAATAATGAGTATATGGTTAAGAGATTAGCACAGATAATGAAAGAAACTCAGCAACCCGACCCACCTCCTGATTATGTCACTTGTGATGGTGATAAGTACAGGTACAAACAAATATTTTACTTAACATTATTAGTATTCTGAATTTCTGATATTTAAATCCAATATTACTAAAGTTTTGAACCAGTCTTGATCAAAACTAATTTAGATGGTACAAACACTTTTGACCAATTTCATATTTGTTTTTCCAGATGTAATTTCTGTAACACTGTGAGTCCTACTGAGCCTGTAGCACAAAGACATTATCAAGAGAAACATGGAGAAAGATATTTGTTTTGCTATGCATGTGGAGCCACATTTAGAAGGTAAATGTACTAAGCAACTCTTGTTTCCTAATAAAAATGTAAATGAGCAAAAATGTCACATAACATTCTAGTGTTGCCACACCACCAGGACCTTTTAATAATAGACCTGCGGGACTAGCTTGTTTTGAGGTGTTAAGTTTCAAAAATTCTAAAGTTTCTGAATTTTTGCACATGGATAGAGTGATGTCTTATTAGGTTATTTTTTAATTTTGTGTCATTTCTGATAATAGGTTTTTGAAAAAATCAAAATTTAGTAATCGATTTTTTAAAATTTGTATAAAACTAGCTAGCAAAAACTTAACTTAAAAATAATAATAGCATCATATCTAGATTAGTCTTCGGATTGTACGTACCTAATTTGAATCATTTTAGCCCATTGCAACCCGAAATATTGCCAGTTATTTAAAACACTATCTATAAAAAAAATTAGAGTTTCTGAAATCACAATAATTGGGCTCAGGTCTATCAAATAAAGCCATAGCATAAATTGTGTCAGATTTATCCACGATATTTCGAGATTTTAATAATTTTTATTTTTACAAGCTCCAAACACTACAAAAAAGATTTTTTTAATTAAAAGAGTTGACATATTCAACATCCTAAAGAAATGAGAAATCTATATTTTCATTTTGAGTCATTTTCACCAATTGCTTTAAAAATTAAATACAAAAATATAAACAGTATGAAAGAACCGGACGAGTGCGAGTGTGAGACTGAACTGTGCGTAGTTCTGTCCTACCGTTTTTAGGGTTCCGTACCCAGAGGGTAAAACGGGACCCTATTACTGGGACTTCGATGTCTGTCCGTCTGTATGTCTGTCTTCAGGCTGTCTAAGATACAGCCTTTAGATAGACATGCAGACCCGCTATGGGTATAAAAATAATTTCGCAAAAGCAAAATAATACTTAATGTTTTATCCGTGCGCTACGCTAGAAATTGTGTTTACTCTTACACAGGCCCTTGAAAATATGATGTTGTACCTATGTTTCATAAAATAGTTTGTGGCCTATTAACAAGTATAAAAATCAATTTCGCTTTACTTGATCGTCAATTTCTCTTAAGACCGGGGCGGAAAAGGAACTAAAGTTTGAAATGTGGTTTGCATAGACCTTTTAATTGTAAATATGTAAACTCTAAAAACTTTAATTACTTTTTGTAGCTTTTACGGGATGTTGAAAACAAAAATATTAATTTCTTCAAAACCCGTGGATGAATATGACACAAATCTTTAACAGTAGCAGACATCAATAAACTAAACCATATTACACCGTTTTTACAAACTCTAATATTTTTTTGACGCAATTAGGCGATATTTCTAATATTTGCTAAATTACTGGGAAACCCGTGGATGAATCTGACACAAAACGTGTCTGCACATCAGTTACTGTCCTAGCAATATCACAAAAGCTAAATTTTTAACTTTAATATTTTTTTCGGCCTATAGCGACCAAAAAGCAAAATACCTAAATATCTCTGGAAGCTGTCGACCAAAATGACACAAAATCATTTTTTAGGTCTACCTAGTGGTCTCAAAACTATACGCAAAAAATTAAAAACTTTAGAATTTTTGAAACCAAAAAACCTAGTCCTATCGGTCTATAAGGTACACTCACTTCTTAGAAATTTGACACTAAACCATACTACCAACTATAATAAAAAAGTTTATGCAATTCCTTTCTGCTTCAACAACCATTTATCAATGTTACAAATGAAAAAGTAGAATTTTATATGAATCAGTGTTTTAAAATTTCAGCAGGACGAATTTATATAAGCATGAGAAGTTTAACTGTCAATCATCTGATATAGCACTTGTGTTAAGAGCAAGGGCTTTGTTCTTGGGCCGAATGGGACGGTCACGACACTCACGACCATTCATGCCCAGTCAAAGAGAAGAACCCCGTAAGAGGTAAGTGATATTTCAATCTCATGATAGCTAATACCGGTTCAGACTACTAAGCCGGTGAGAAAGTGATAAGAAGCAAAGACATGCGTAATTTGGTTAGGTTATATCAAGCCCAGTTGGACATCATAAATAAAGGCGAGAGCGAGATCGCACATACCTGCATTGAGGAAATTGATTCCTAGGCAGTTGACAGACCAACGTCATTTGGTCGGATCATGTCAATTTAATGTTAATTGTGATCTGTCGGCTGGGTTTGACATAACGCGACCAAACTACGTAGGTCCCCCATCTGCCTAGGAATCAACTTCTCTGATGGTACATTGCTGTGGAGAGACCCGATACATCATTTGCATCATACCACACTATGCAAACATGTAATTGTGTGACATTTTACTGCAGTACTATGGGAAATGCAGTGTCAGCTGCAATGTAACACTATGCCTATAGTATGGTTTCACCCAAACATTGGCTTGACAACCCAATTAAATAACATCTGCTTATGAATCAAATCTCTCTGATAGTAGTTTATTCTATGTTACAGGTTCCCTTGCACAGAGTGCTCAGCAACCTTCGCTAACAAGGCCAGCCTAGAACCGCATCTTCGCATGCACCGCGGCGAGAGGCCTTTCCGCTGCTCCCACTGCCCGCGCGCGTACACCTCCTATATTGCAATGACAGTTAGTTTTTTTTTTTGGAAGATTGGACACAAGTTTTTTTTGCCATTTTCAGCTATCGGCTGTTTCGTACGAAAAAGATTGCAAAAGCAATTCTAATTAAAATAATGACTAATGAGATACAGTTTGATAACAAGATTTAATTAACCCATTTAAAAGATTTATGCAAGAACATTGACAGCTAAAAAATATAGAATATGTATTTCATACCGTAACAGAGCACAAAAGCGTCTATAGTCCTTTTGTGTGTAACACCATAAGACTGTAAATAGCTAAATTATATCCACCTAGAAATAAAACAATATTATATTTTCTTTGCAGCATCACATGAAGAAACATAGCAGTATTCAGTTTATCTGTGACTACTGTGGCAGGGTGTTCAAGGAGAAGGGAAAACTCGTCGTACACTTGGCCTCGCATGCGCGTAAGTATATTCTGATATTAGCTGAGTATGAAAAGTGACAAAATATTGTACAGCCAATTTTTTGTGTAACTAGATGACGCCAGAATTCGTTTATCGCGCGAGAACCATTCTTTTTCCCGAGATAAAAAGTATCTTATGTCCTTTCCCGGGACTCAAAGTATATCTATACCGAATTTCAGCAAAATCGGTTCAGCGGTTTTGCCGTGAAGGGGTAACAGATAGACAGACAGAAACACTTTCGCATTTATAATATTAGTATATTTTTTTATGCATATTACTTTAAATAACAACAAATCGTTTAAATAACAAAAAAAAGTTTACAGTTAACAACAATGCTTATAGCTTGATACCACATCTTTTTGCAACATAAATTCTTTCAGTTATATGGTTTTTGCCATATTGCTAGGTCATACTTTACTAATTATTTATTACTTGTAGCTATAAAGAGATACGGTTGCGAGGAGTGTCCAAAACGGTACTCGACTAAATCCGACCTGACCGTGCATGTCATCAGAGACCATAGAAACCTGCCACTGCCGTTTGACTGCAAAATATGTCCAAAGAGGTATGCTGTATGATATTACATTACTACTAGATGTCGCCCGCAACTCCGCTGCGCTAAAATTCGTTTATCGCGCCGGAACCGCACATTTTTCCGGAATAAATAGTATCCTATGTCCTTTCCCGGGACTTAAAAGTCCCAAACTCATACCAATTTTCAGCAAAATCGGTTCAGCGGTTTTGGCGTGAAGAAGTGACAGACAGACAGACATACTTTCGCATTTATAATATTAGTATGGATGGATATACTAAATAGGCCAACTATGAAAATCCTTTTATTTATTTTAATGTGGCCACTATAGAAGTAGACCTAACTTCTGAGTTGGTCTCATTGTGACCAAATGGTGGTCTTGACGGAAAGATTACTCATAAATACATTTTATGAAATATTTTTTTCTCACCTCCGGGCGGAAAACGTCAACTTTCTTCCCGCTGCGCTTACCGATGTTGCCGTTTTCCGCCTCCGTCGATGAGAAAAATAGTATACGCACCATGGGCAGTAAATAAGAAAGACTCAGATCACATGTTTGTTGACCACGGCTTCGCCTCGGCCAATAATTACATGTGATCTGAGACATTTCTTATTTTCCTGCCCTAGGTGCGTAATGTACTCTTACACTTTATTGATAACTAGATGACGCCCGCAACTTCGTTGCGCCAAAATTCGTTTATCGCGCGGGAACCGTACATTTTTCCGGGATAAAAAGTATCCTATGTCCTTTCCCGGGACTCGAAAGTATCTCCATACCAAATTTCAGCAAAATCGGTTCAGCGGTTTAGGCGTGAAGAGGTAACAGACAGACAGACAGACACATACTTTCGCATTTATAATATTATTATTTAATGATTGAATGATTGATTATTGATTATTGAATTATTGATTATTGAATAATTGATTATTGATAATTTTTATTTCTTCAGATTCGCACGTATGGCAACTTTAAAACGCCACATGAAGAAAAACCATGGAATGGTCATCATAACTTCAAGGGTAAGCTTTTCTCGTCATCTTACCGCCGTACTGAGAGGCATTTAATTATGATTAACCTTCAATTTAATGAAGAGTTTGACAGATAATGTATGGGGCTTATGTCAAAATTTTGAATAAATTACATTTAAGGAATAATGTTCCACTCTGAGTGCTGCAGTAAGAGTTAGTTTTTAGTTAGGCAAGGGATAGCATTAATCGTTATTAACCTAATAACGCTATTCCTTGCCTAAATTATTAAGATCCGACTTTTAGGTCTGTTTTGAATTTTATAAAAAAGTGTATTAAGGTACTAAAACAGATACTTGATAGTTGACGATTGACAAGATACATAAAGTATATATTTTCTTTCCAGATGTTTGCCAGGCAGCTACCAGCAATGACAGAACAAGAAATCGAGACACAACTCCAAGAGGCAATCATTGTCCTCAAGAATTCAGATCCATCTCATAGCAATGTCCAAAAAGAGCATTATGAATCGTGATGCTTGTAGAATCATAGGCTTACTTACTATAAATAACTTACATTCATTGACATAGTAATTTTTGTAATTGGCATGATTAAGTATCTATATTAAAATCATAAAGTTAATATACCTAGCGGAATAGAGCAACAATCTCGAGCTGTCAAACGAAACCGAAATTGATTTACATATGTGTGTAAAAATATGTGTGCGTATACACTTACAAAGCATGATTGAACATGAATTCTATGAGATTAAATTGTCAACGTGCCGATAAGTGCCGACTGGACGTCAAAAAAAGAGTTCTGCTGTCATGTATCACACGTCTCTTTTTACCATGCAGTGTTACTGATAGTGACATCTCGCTTGCTCAGGCCTTTGTTTCTCTATTCCGCTAGGTATAATATTAACTTTATGATTAAAACATACTTTAATTTAACGATTGAAAAGTTTTTGGCTAAGGATGTTTTGAAAATCAACATCTTATTATTAAAATTTTACAAAACAACGTAAATCATGAATATAATGTAAAACAATAAAGTCATTTTAGATTTCAGATAAAGTTGTTATGTTTACCTAAATCCGGCGATATACAGGGGGTAATAACAAAGCGAAAATATTTTAGGGCAGTGGTCCTCAACTGTTTTAAACGGGCCACAAACATATTTTGGTCTTGGCGTCGCGGGCCGCAACCAAAATTTTTTAGGGTTAAAAAATTTTGCGATTTAAGGGCGAAGCCAAACGAGCGTAATTTGTGAGTTGTGAGTCGCAGAATTTCGGTTCGGCAGAATTCGGCAGCGTAATTTTGTGAGTCATGATTTGTATGAAAAGATATTTACGCGGCAGAAATTCTGCGACCCTAAAAGTGAAAGTGAAGTGGGGCCACTGATAAAATCCCGACGGGCCGCAGGTTAAGTATAGCTGCTTTAGGGTGAAGCCAAACGGGGCTGCCGCAGATATCGCCCTCGTAGGCGGGTCCGGTGGCCCAGCAGTGTAGCGGAGGAAGGAGGCACCGGTGGGTTTTAGTGGGTAAACCCGGGTGTTCCTCTTTACCGCAGCACCTGGGGAGTCCCACATATCCCGGCGGCCTTTCCCCCGGGTTGCTGGGAATGCGTAATGCATTTCCCACCGAGTAAAAAAAAAAAAAAAAAAAGGGTGAAGCCAAACGAGCGTCATTTGTGAGTTGTGAGTCGCAGAATTTCTGCCGCGTAAATATATTTTCATACAAATCGTGTGCGGTGTGAATCAAACAGGACTTTTGTATGAAACTGAATGCAGCAGAATTCTGCCGGACTGAAATTCTGCGACTCACAACTCACAAATTACGCTCGAGGGTGTTAATTTGTCCCTTAAATAGATGTCACTGTAAAAGTTTGCGCACTTGTTAGCTCGGAAGTGAAGTTGTGAAAATTAAATTAAGTAAAAATATAGTCATATACTTACTCTGAAGTCTGAAGTTTCTGTAATTTCTTTTGTGTTAGCGCTTATTATTCGTAGTGTTAGCGTCATCTATCTGAACGTGATTCTGATCCTTAAGCCGTCATGACTGAAGTTTAACTTAGTTTATTTACTCAAAATCATCTCAAAATATTTAGAACATTGCTGATTTATTTTGACTTTTTGCTTCATTAATATTCTTATGATATGATAAGGCTGCCTTCACATTAAGTCGCGAGTACTGCGGCAGCCGCGCGACTTCTACTCGCGACTTAATGTGAAGGCAGCCTAAGGTGATACCATAAAAAGTAAAAACTTTTACAGGCATTCCATTTTCCCACTTTTTACACATTTAATGAGGGTGTTTGAAATTCTATTTGCCACCAGGTGCCGCTATGTAGCTCTAGGGTCTATCGTGTCAAACGTGTGTGTGTGTACCTAGTTGTCATGTGTCACGACTCACGAGTCACGAGACATGTGTGTTGTTAGTACAGGCACAAGGCCAGATGTAGCATACAGTGTTAATTATTTGAGCAGATACCAAAGTTGCTATAACCAAACACATTTCAAATATGCAATGAGAATCTTAAAATATTTGTATAAGACTAAGGATCTAAAGTTAACATATTATGATAATGTGGATACTGAAATATTGGATTGTATGGTAGATTCTGACTATGCAGGAGATAATGTCGATAGAAAATCCACAACTGGTTTTGTAATTAAATTGTTTGGAAACTTAATTTTTTGGAAAACCCGTAAACAAAATACAGTAACTAAATGTTCAACTTTTGCAGAGTATACTGCTATGTCTGAGGCAGTGACAGAAATAATTTTTATTAGAAACTTGCTAAGTGAATCATTTAATGTTAAATTTTGTGATCCTATCAAATTGTATGTAGATAATTCAGGTGCAATAGCAATAGCTAAGTATGGTAACTTTACAAAAAATTCAAAGCACATTGAAGTGCAATATCATTACATAAATGAGAACTATAAAAAGAAAATAATTGATATTGTAAAAATTGATACAAAATTTAACTTGGCAGATATGTTAACTAAGAGTCTGGATAAAACAAAATTTATAAAAAACAGATTAGAGTTAAGATTGATGTAAAAAGTTTTAGATTAAGACACATATATATGTAGACAGATAAAGGTTTTAGGGGAAAGGTTATAAATTAAATGAGGTGTATTGTAATAAGATAAGCTATATAGCTGTCATGTATCACGATAATGTGCCTACATGATGCCTACAATGCGACAGCCGACAAGGCTTTAAATGATCGTGGGCGCTGGCGCTGTTCGTAAAGAACTGTCGAAAACTCAAAAATTACGTTTTTGTATGGCAGCGTTAGTTCCTTTTTTCGCCACGTTCATTTAAAGCCTTGTCGAGCTGTATTTGACACGATAGACCCTAAGGCTACATAGCGGCACCTGGTGGCAAATAGAATTTCAAAAATTCAAACCCCCAATTATTATCCAAATTGCCATACAAAAAAAAAATGCCTGTCAAATGTCTTATGTCAGAACAGAAAACTGTCAGATTCGCAAGAAGAAGACAGAAGAAGATATCTGTAACCAAATCTTTCTGTAATAATTTATTGAAATAAATAGGTTTATATTATTAAATACCTACTTATAGCTGAATAATATATTCACACCTGTTGAATGTACTAGCTAATAGTAAAGAAAACCATGTTACTGTACGTTTTAGTTGTGTGTTTAATTTTGATATGCATTTTTACGTTAATTGTTGGATATTCGTTAGACAATAAGAAAGTTTATAGAGATTTAAAGGAAAAACACGTTGTTGTTACCGGTGGCTCAAGTGGAATAGGAAAAGCTGTAGCCATTGAGGCTGCAAAACTTGGTGCTCATGTGACGATAATTGGGCGTGATATTGACAGGTTAAAGTCGACAGTTGAGGAAATATTGAAGCATACGCTTAGCAATGAGCAAAGGATACAATTCGCATCCTTAGATGTGACCTCTAATTATGAGGTTATTAAGAAAACATTGTCCGACGTTGAAGCTAATGTTGGTCCAATATTTATGTTGATCAATTGCGCCGGCATGTGTAAATGCGCCGAGTTCGATAAGGCAGACGTAGACGATATTAAGCAAATGATTGACTTGAACTATTTTGGTACAGCATACCCCACTAGGTATGTCTTGCCTGGCATGAAAAAAAGGAATGAAGGTTTAATAGTGTTTGTATCTACTGAAGCAGCTCTAATAGGTAATAATTTATAAGCAATCCTAATTTTATCAGCAAACATTCTTTGTTCTGCTTTAAATACACAATTTTAATGTAAATTAACTTCAAAATTTTTCTACAACTAAATAAATTTCACTGCATTTAACAATAGAAACAATATAAATTTCAGGAATTTATGGTTATAGTGCATATGGTGCTGCAAAATGGGCTGTGCGGGGGCTAGCAGAGTCAGTATTCATGGAGCTCATTGGCACAAATGTGAGACTGACATTGGCCTTCCCGCCCGATACTGACACACCTGGCTTTGCACAGGAGGAGCTGACCAAACCCGTTGAAACCAAGCTCATCTCGGGCTCTGGGGGTCTGCACTCACCTGAGGAAGTGGGCAGGAAACTAATTATGGATTCATTAGTGAGTTTTTAATTACAATTTTGAATTTTCGCATAACAATAGCCTGACCAAAAATTTAATTGAAATGTTAACAAATATTTAATTATATTTACTTATTGTTCTGTACTTATCCATGAATATTGCATTTCAGAGTGGAAGAAGTTACTCAGTATTTGGAATGTCTGGAAAAATTCTGTCACTTTTGTACTGTGGATCGTTAGAAAGTAAAACTCAAGTTTTCCTGCAGATTATATCTATGAGCTTTTTGAGAACAATTATGGTAGCTATTTTACTGTCATTCCATAAAATTGTAAGAGATAATTTAAAAGAGAAAAGAAAGACCCAAAAAAGTGAATAACAAAATTATGGGAAATTATTGCTGACAAGGTATGTTACTTTTGTTATTACAATTTTATGTAACACTACTTATTTAGTTTTATGTAAAAAAAGAGTATTTGAAGTAATTTTTTGCTTATTCCAGATTACATTCAGAATTAAATTCTGCATACCTTGGGTGTAGGCTAATGAACCAAAAAAGGTACACTAAATAGGCACAGAGCTTCAAGCATTTATTTTTATAGTTTACTGTTACTACTTTATAAATAAGCACCTATTAGATTATGGTAAGCATTTAAAGAAGCATTTAATACATATTTTATACTATAATTTGTATTTGTTTTTTTCTTCAACATTCAAGTAGGCATAGAGCAGGAATTTTGTTGGTAATGCAACTTGAACCCTCTTCCAGTGTAGACACCATCAGTTCTAAACCAAACTACTATAGGGCCAGCACCCTCATCTAAAACAAAAAATATCTAGAGTTTCCTTCAGAATACAATTAGTATACACAGTTCATTGGATTGATTAGTGATGACACTCACTTCTCTACTTATATTTTGAACTATATTTTAATAATATAATGAATTTTAACCTGTCGATCGTGGAAAAACGAGACACAATAGCTTATCTATTGTTATCGCGGCCGCATGTGGCCGCTTGGGGCTTGATGAATTAATGTCTGAGCAAAATTATGTAAGCGTATGGCATAAGTAATTACAGCATAGCATTGTCGCGTTTTGTTGTGTAAAGTGAAGGAAAAAGGTAGCCATTAATATTATTTATAGATATAGAATAATTACCTGTGACTGGTGCATCTAATGAGAAGTCCTGCAAAATGGATCCATCGTTTAACCTCTCGCCACAGAGTCTCACCGCTGCCAATAGTAGCCAGTCACTTGGGCAGTTATATATCTCAACGCCCGCTTGGCGTGGCGGTATTATTGGTGTTCCATCTGAAACAGTAAGTTTTTACACTGAAGCAGGCTTAAAACGTTTATAGAACAAGATATAATATTACCTAATCTAAAAATCACAATATTATTTTTTCCAAATACATAAACCTCTTTCTAATAGACATCGAAAGATTGTGTCTTTTGCCCTAGTTTCGTACATAATTTGCCCTGGATATAAAGTTATTACACTATACTACAGACACAAAGACAAGACAATTTTATAATGTGTGGGTTTTTACAATTTTATAAGGGAAAAAAAATGTAAGCCCTTTATTATTAATTCATCAAACCCCCATACGGTCACCGGCATCCGAGACACAATAGAATACATATTGTGTCTCGTTTTCCCACGATGGACGGGTTAATTATTGATATTATAGTATTTTATAACAAAAAACATACCAGTATCATAATTTACGATTTGCATTTCTCCAACATTTGTGTATGTAATGGAACAGGTAGACGGTGACCTTCTTATACATATTGCGTAGTTCAGATTATTCTAAAAACATTAATGAAGCATATTATATTATCAATTACTAATGACTCTTGAGGTAAACAAAAAAATACGTATTTTCGTCATTTTAGTTCCGGTACAAGCTGTTAGGTTCAACAGATGGCGTTGTAAGTTGGGATCTACTTTGGGCGGTATTCTGCTGATCAAATAAATCCTGAATGATTGAATACAATCCCTTGTCATTTCGTCTCTTACTCAGTGAAATCAGTAGGCCTACTACGAAACTGTTTTGAGACTCAAACAATCGGACGAGAATGCCGCGTCCTGCTCTAACAACGTCATTTCACGTTTGTTAGAGTAGGACGCGGCATTCTCGTCCGATTGTTTGAGTCTCAAAACAGTTTCATGGTACAAGGCCTGATACGTACAGATAGTGAACAGTCATTATATATTTTATCATCTTGCATTCAACTATGTATTTCATCAGTTGACTTACCAAATAACCCAAACTTCTCAGGATGCCAATTTCAGTTCTGTCTTTATAGTTGAATGACTCTATGTGACCATGGTCCTCGGTGTGGTACTGGAGACAACCCGACGGCGCTGCCAAATCGTCAGAAGCGGTCAGCTGTGTTACCTACAGATTAAATGGAGATTATAATTATTTATAGCAAAGTAATAAAAAGGTAATGACTTTTGTACTAAAGCACGGTCGCCAAGGTCGTAGAAATTCAGCACTTCTTGTCTCTCACTCGCGCATCATTAATTTTTAGGGTTCCGTAGTCAACTATCAACCCTTATAGTTTCGCTCTGTCCGTCCGTCTGTCTGTCTGTCCGCGGTTTTTCTCAGAGACTATAAGGCCTACAAAGCTGTAATTCGGCATGAATGTACATCTTAATAACGCCGACAAAATGGTAGGTATATAAAATCTTTAAAAAAAAATTATGGTACCTTCCATACACATCAAGCGGGGGTGATTTATTTTTTCCGCGTCAACCCCACCGTGTGGGGTGTTGTTAGATAGGTTTTTTAAAAATATTATGAGTATTGAAAGACCATTTTCCAATTTAGGGATCCATTTGTGAAAATTAAGTTTTAAAGCGGAAAAAATCGTTAGAGCCCAGTCCCCCCCCCCCCCCCCCCCTCTCTACCAACTAAACGGTTGCTTCTGGAAATGTGAAAAAATTCACGGAGGTAGGAAATATGCTGAATTTAAAAGGAAAACTATCACGGCTAAGAAGACTTCATAAGTTAATGAGTAATAGTCGATCAAATAAAAAAATTGTATTCGGAGAAGTATAAAGGAAATAATTTTCGTTCAAATTCCTTTGAACGTAACTGAGATGATATTGTTACTAGTAGTGTAAAACACGTTATAAATATACATTTATTAACTATACAAAAATTATCAAAAACTAGCGGTATTACGGAACCCTATATTGCGCGTGGCCCGACACGCACTTGGCCGGTTTTTTTGGCATGAGTTTAGAAACAGATACGCGATAGGCAAGGGGATAGCAATTTTTCTATAGGTAAGTGTAAAAATTTCTACGTGATTGCAGTGAAATAAGTGATTTAAACAAACTTTAATGGAGAATAGTCTATTTTCGTCATTCAGGGTTTGAATAGAAAGATTGATGGGTCCCTCCGTATTTCCAACTTCTATGTACACTGCAAAAAATAAAGGGGTTATTGAATTTTTTAATTCTAATTAATGTTGTGTTAACAATTTAGGAGGTATGAACATTATTTCAGTATAATTTTATACTAGACTAGACGTTCCGCGCGGCTTCGCCCGCGTACGGCGTAAATTAGATATTTCACAGACAAATTAGTCCACAAAAAATAGCCTATGATCCTTTACGTGGTCTACTTCTTATCTGTGCCAAATAACATAAAAATTGTTCCAGTAGTTCGTGAGATAAGCCCTTTCAAATAATTTCCCCCGTTTTTCCACATTTTCCTCTATTTCTTCGCTCCTATTAGTCTTAGCGTGATAAAATATAGCCTATATAGCCTTCCTCGACAAATGGACTATCTAACACTGAAAGAATTTCTCAAATCGGACCAGTAGTTCCTGACATTAGCGCGTTCAAATAAGCCCTTTTAAATAATTATTTCCACCGTTTTTTTCCACATTTTCTCTATTTCCTCGTTCCTATTAGTCTTAGCGTGATAAAATATAGCCTAAAGCCTTCCTCGATAAATGGGCTAAGTATCTAACACTGAAATAATTTTTCAAATCGGACCAGTAGTTCCTGGGATTAGCGCGTTCAAACAAACAAACAAACAAACTCTTCAGAATTATAATAATATTAAGTATAGATGACACCCGCAACTTCGTTGCGCCAAAATTCTTTTATCGCGCGAGAACCGTAGTTTTTTCAAAATAAAAAAGTGTCCTTTCTCGGGACTCAAAGTATCTCTATAGTATATTATGGTTATTGCTGAAATTAGGTATAGGTATAGAGTCTATATTTCATTTCAGCAAAATGAAAAATCGGCCCAGCTGTTTGGGTGTGAAGAGGTAACAGTAAACAGACGTGTACAGCTGTACAGGCACACTTTTGCGTTTATAATATTATCTAGTATGGATTTTAGGTTCGACTTACTATGCTGGCCGCTGTTTATACCGCAGACAATGGGTATTACATTGTTAGCATCTTGCCCGGAGACAGAGAATTGATCTTGTTCACAATTCCCACTTGTTGGTGGCAAAATCTGAAAATAAATAGAAACTAATACTAAAGGTACGCATTGTGGTGAGTTGCAGCGGGGCAGGCCGCATTACTTATATTTTGAGGCCTGTCCAAACTTAAAACATTTTTCATATACATATATATATTTCATATTCAAAAATATCTAGCTTAAAGTGGAAACTCACTTCAAAATTGGTGAAATCCAACCTAAACTGCTTAATGTCGTTGGAATTTTTCTCCAAAGTGACTACACAGGACAGTCTCTCTGAACTCGGCGCTGGAAAGTTTGGATTGATGAACCACCCAGATAGAGCTGATGAATTTGAATCGCAGGCGAAAAGGACTGAAAATCGGGAAGAATATTAATTGGTAGATAGTAGAGAGTACTGAGCAAATACTTAATGGAAAGAAGACGTGGGCCTATCCCGGCCAAAATTCCACTTAGCAGAATCAAAGGAATAAAGATTGTTTAATTGCTTATATGCTCCTATTTCTTGAATTTTTCTTTAGCTTCTGCTGTGTGCGTTTAGCTTAAATTTAACTTCACTCCCTATTATGATTTCTATGTCGGATATGTTTGGGTAAAGCTAACCGTTTGCCTGAATATGTAGGTAATGAGTATGAGTAATGGGTATCTCTCACATAAATACGAAAAAAAGTTACTTAGATAACATTAAATATTTCGATTAACGATTCCAGATTGACCCAAGTAGTCTGAAGAAAATACTTACTGACACAACACGTTCCCAAACCATCAGCGCATGAGCCCATGGGTGATCCAGCTATACTTTGACAGTCGAATTCATGTAGACAAGTACCTTCCAGACCATTAGACGAAAAGCACGCTTCGTGATCGAATTCCACAACTTCAAATACTTCCAAAAATCTTTGGCGATTTTTAAACTTGGTGTTGTTAACCGGTATTTTCATTCCTTGTCTCCTATTGGCTAAATAGGAAAACGATGGTTGAAACCCTGTTTCATGCGTAAAGTTGCCTTGTTGATCTGTAGGTTTGGTTGATATTTCTGGCAAAACTTTTTTGGTTTGTGCCTTGTAAGCAAAGTCTGGTAAATACAGAGGTTTGTTATAAATCCTTCGTGGTGGTATATCTTCCTTGTTTCCATGCTGGATTAAAAAATTATTTGTAAAATTTTCACTCGCGAGGAGCCAATGTATGCCTTCAATAGCCGTTACACAAGTTAACACCACTATAACATGATTCATTTTAGGATTTTTCGCGGATTGAAATTTGAATCAAGTAAGTATGACTGATAAATCAAGTATGACTGACAGATTACTAGAGTAGGTATGGCTGATGGAGAGTAAGTACACTTCGATACTAACAGAAAACTGGAGCAGTACATGTGATGCACACCACTTACCCTGCGAGGGCCGCTTGACGCATATAATTAGACGTTTACATAGAAAACATGTTCTTTCACCTACAGATAGCAGCAACATACATGTTGCTGCTAGAAATAATTTGCGATTTCTCTGTATCTGGGGCATGAAGCATTATCATTATCGTGGTCCAGCTATGCAGCCCCGGATTTATAAATAGGCCGTATAGGGGCGGCAGCGTCCATAGGGGTCGACAGATTTCATACATATGGGGATTGGGGCGGGCGGGCGGCGGAAATGAAAGTGGCCTACACTCATAAACAAGTGCGAGTCGGACTCGCGCACCGAGGGTTCCGTACAAACCTGCAAGGTTTACAAAGTTTGATTTTGTTACAGCTTAAAGGTATTATAGACCTGAGTATTTGGTATGAATTTCAATTTAATACCTCTACGCGTTTATGAGGAAATGGGTAGTAAGTTTAAAATTATTAAAAAAAAATATATTATGTGATGTAACTAAAAATTTATGGTTTTCGTAATTTTTCCTTTATCTATGCTATAAGACGTTGCTTCGTACCAAATTTCAAGATTCTGAGTTCACGGGAAGCACCCTGTAGGTTTTGATTCCCTTGCAAGTGTCGAAAATTTGCGGCATAAACGGCTGTATCTTTTGATTGCGTTGGCTTAGAAGTTTGATTTTTTCACAGCTTCAAGGGACAGTAGACCTGAGTAATTGATATAAATTTCAGCTTCATACCTCCACGCGTTCCTGAGAAAAAGGGTCTTGACAGACGGACGGACGGACAGACGGACAACAAAGTGATCCTATAAGGGTTCCGTTTTTTCCTTTTGAGGTACGGAACCCTAAAAATATAAATTCGGCACTGAATGACTACCTATACTGTTACCCATACTGTACCTATGATATTAAATACTTTTTGGTTTGATCGACAAAGTTTGAGCTCGACCAGGGCACAGTTTTAACAAAAAAAAAAATCAAACAGAAAAAACCTCCTTATCATGGGACGACCTTCTAGGTACGTAGTACCGTATAATATATCTACCTAATGAGATTTCACTTAGTACCCTACCTACTGTTAAAATACGTGCTTTGATAAACGCTGCCGCATTTTGGCGTATATCACCAATTCACCACAATAGGTATCCCCGACTAATGACTAGTGATTGCTAAGTTCTGACAGTATTAGGTCAGGCTGGTACGAGACCACGGACAGCCGCACCCTCTCCTGTCTAATGACTAATCGTCGAAATGTTGTTATAGGTCTACCAGAATCTGATGGCAATTTTTGAGAGCAGATTTTCATAAAATAGAGTAAGTTCTCTAAATATGGACTACCATATCGTTTTTATTAAATAAAACTCCAAATTTAATAGATTGTGAGGATTTATTCTCATAAATCTATGAAGAAAGTAATACAAGTTAAAAATAAATATTCAATTTTTCAATAGTAACAACTTAAGTAAGAAAAATACAGAATTTTCACAAACAGGCACTATTGCATCTTCTCAAAATGAGCGCGTTATATGGACTACAGCATGCTGCATGTTTAATATGGACTATGGGTACATAATATGGACATCTCGAATTATAAGTAACTTAAAGTATTAGCATATATCACAAAATTGACTATTTAAATATTTATCAGTCAAAAATCACAACTTACCAACCTATAGGCGGCATAAGTTTTACACTTTGTTAAAAATAAAATTATCATACAAAATAAATCAAGTAAGGATAAAAACAAATAAACGGTTTACATTTAACCGTTATCAAAGGTTTCTATATAAAAAAAAAATCAGGCTCAACTACCGTAACAAACAAAATATGACAATATGATAAAAAATCGGCCAAGTGCGAGTCGGACTCGCGCACGAAGGGTTCCGTACTGTTATATAGGGAAAGTTGGTAAAAAATTGTGTTTTTTGTGTGGGAGCCCCCCTAAAATATTCATTTAATTTCATTATTAATTATTAAAGAACAATTATAATTAAGGATTCTGTGAGTATTTCAAGTGCCTACCTGTTACCATTATTGATTACGAGCAAAAAAGTCCAAAAAATCACGTTTGTTGTATGGGACCCCCTTTAATTTTATTTTATTTTTAGTATTTTTTGTTATAGAGGCAACAGATATACACAATCTGTGAAAATTTCAGAAGTCTAGCTATTGCGGTTCTTGAGTTACAGCCTGGAGACAGACAGACGGACAGACAACGAATTCTTAGTAATAGGGTCCCTTTTTTACCCTTTGGATACGGAACCCTAAAAAGAATCAGTCATCTCGGCAAAATTCACAAATAAATCGACCACTTTCGACACCAGCACATTCTTCATGGGCCCATCTCTCGCATGAAGGACATTGGATCCATTGCTCTCTTTGTGTATCTTCGGAAAACAGTCCGTTGCAATAAAAACATTTGCCATTATCTCTTTGGCTGCGATCGGGGCTCTCGTCAGTCATATAATTGATTGAAAAGGCACTCTCTGAAATCAAAAATAAACTGGTGTCATAAAATGGACAACATAGTTACAATATGGACCTCTGGTCCATTTATGAAATCCCTGTTGGAGTCCATATTGAAAACTGATGGTACTTTTAGGTTATATTTTCAGAAAATATTTACGTTAGCTACAGCTATTACTCTTAGGAACAATAACTGCTAATACAATAACATATTCAAAAAAAATTATACTCACAATACAATTCATATCAATATAACAGCAATCATATTACAAAACTTACCGAAAAGTTACATCAAATCACGCTGAAAACAAAAAACACCTGCCACCGACACTGCCGCACTCGGAGACTCGCTGTGAATGACTAGTGGCGCCACGCG
This sequence comes from Cyaniris semiargus, assembly GCA_905187585.1. Classification (NCBI taxonomy): domain Eukaryota; kingdom Metazoa; phylum Arthropoda; class Insecta; order Lepidoptera; family Lycaenidae; genus Cyaniris; species Cyaniris semiargus. Next base: position 8,202,022 of record LR994561.1, on the reverse strand, counting down.
ACATAAGAGCGTTGTTTGTTGCTATATTCACTTCGCTAGTAGTTAAACAAAATGAAATATTCCCATAGTCCACATTAAGTGACTAGTCCATATTTAGGGAATTTACTCTATCCTTGATCATTGGATAAATTTTTATATTTGCATGTCTAACACACATAATCAGTCGCTATAAGAAAAAAAAATGATCAAAATGTTTTATTCCAATTACCCCGGTATTGCTAGAGTCAATTTATTTTCTCACTTTTTGCCATCAGATTCTGGTAGACCTTTAGCTGCTATTAGGATAATGTTTCCAAAATAATAATTATCATTTACAATGCTTTTTCCGTCTAAAAATTTATAAGTACGTCTTATGCAGTAGGTACTTTAATTTTAGCTATGCCAAAAACCTCCTTAGGGTGGATCTATAATATGCGTAATGCGGCGGCGAGAACGCGCGGTTTGGCCACTACACCGCGAGATTACAATTACCAAATATAGGGCAATAAGAAAGAAGTGATAATGGTGTTCGTTAACTTCGAAGTTAAAAATATTGTCAGACAGAATTATCTCAGATAATAATAATTAATTGGGTACAATTAGTCCTTCCTAGGCTTACCTGCCAAGTTAAGCCTTCTTGTAGCAATAAATTATTAGGTATATCTAGTACAAACAATTAAACTGGTAGGCGACAGCCGTATATATCAAAATACATGACTGATGACTCGTATGCTATTAATACTCAAAGACTTTATTAGCATCCATGATACAAACTCAGCACCTTATCTATACTAATATTATAAAGCGGAAGAGTTTGTTAGTTTGTTTGTTTGTCTGAACGCGCTAATCTCAGGATCTACTGGTCCGATTTGAAAAATTCTTTCAGTGTTAGATAGTGCATTTATCGAGGAAGGCTATAGGCTATATTTTATCACGCTAAGACTAATAGGAGTGAAGAAATAGAGGAAAATGTGGAAAAAAACGGGGGGAAATTATTTGAAAGGGCATATTTGAACGCGCTAATCTCAGGAACTACTGGTCCGATTTGAAAAATTCTTTCAGTGTTAGATAGCCCATTTATCGAGAAAGGCTATAGGCTATATTTTATCACGCTATGACTAATAGGAGCGAAGAAATAGAAGAAAATGTAGAAAAAAAGGGGGAAATTATTTGAAAGGGCTTATCTCACGAACTACTAGAGCAATTTTTCTGTTATTTGGGTCAGATAAGAAGTAGACCACGTGAAGGATCATAGGCTATTTTTTGTAGACTGATTTGTCTGTGAAATATCTAATTTACGCGGGCGAAGCCGCGCGGAACGTCTAGTACGAAATATTAATCATTGTGGTCGATGTGCTATTAGGTCTTGCTAGGCTTGACCTGACGTGTCCTGTATCAGCCACACCTAGACTTTCTTAAGGTCCTTTAAAACACAATAGCCCTTATATATTATGTAATAAATCATGTTATGTTTACTCCTTGAACTAGAACATTGGGCTGTCATATGTTACTATAAAAGCTTAAACTGACCCGCGGCTATCACATACGGTATCTGAACTTTGCAACTATACAATGATTAAGGTGAGTGGTAAATTAAGGAGGGAAATTGACTAAGATAACAGCCATTACTCATTAATTGGTCATTGATGGTTATTAACAACCTAGGTAGTGTGTTCCAACTTCCACTGCTGGGCAAAGGCCTCCCTTCTTTACTTCCTCCGTTCAAGATTTTAGTAGATATGTCAATAACGTTATAATATTGTGTTTTCATCTAAGGCTGGATTTATACTCAGTGCCGGTTTTAACTTTTGTCTTTTAGCTAGTGCTAAAACCGGCACCGAGTATAACGCCGCTCCTATATTTTATACTTATGCGTTCGCCCGAACGCGCGGTTCGGTGGAGCTACACCGCAAGATTACAAGCAGTGGCGTAACTATAACATCCAGGGCCCGTGGCAAATTGATGGGGCCCTATACGGCCTCACGGCTTCTTGGGCCGGGGCCCTTTTGGGTCGGGGGCCCGTGGCATTTTGCCAGTCCTGCCACCCTATAGTTACACCACTGAATTTACAACTGCATGTATGTAGTATGTACCTAACGATTTGGTAGACGCATATAAATCGATCCAAAGATGCAAGTTGCAACGGCGTTGATGTTGTTCGCAAAAGGTCATAACGCAGTCTATTCGTTTTATGTACCTACGTTTCCTTATAATTGTATCAAAATCAATTAAGTTCCAAAGTAGTTTCATTATGACGCAATAATGATGGCATAATGTATTTGTGTACTTACCTGACGAAGACTTATCTTCCCACATATTAAAACTAATAACGATATTTAGTAGATATTTACCTACTCAGCCATTTAAGACCGGGCTCCCAAAATTATCTAAACACGCTAGCCCCGCCTACACACCCCGCTATCCTCCAATCGTGATACAATGATTCCATGAATCGTGCCCGCATGATATGTATTTTGCGCTGCAGCTAATAGTGAACAATATCGCGTAACAACGGTCCGGCGCATTATAGCACGAAAGTAAAGTTCGCTAGTCCCAAAAATGTTTTTGATGATTACTTAAAAAATAAATACAGTACTAATATTTCCTTTAGCTATTATTTTATAATGTGTGTGATTGTAGAAGTGCAAATTATTTAATGATAGTAACTCAATAAGTGTAACAGATATTTGTTGAAAAGCCCAGAAATATTCATAATTTCGAAAAATAAAACTATCGAGTCAAAATAAGTGAATCGTGTTTTTGGTTAGCCAAATATGAGATAAATGTACAATGATTAAATAAATCTCAATTTCATTTGAGTCATTCGTCTTCCGGGATCGTAATACCTATTAGAAAACACAGCAAAATTTGACAGCTCGGTCTTAAGGTCCGCTGTCTGTCATGCGATTTATCCAATGTGTAAAACAAAGACGGACACAACTCGAATAGTTATACCACGCTAGGTAAAAAAAATACTCTTTGCTTAAGTTGCTTACCAATTAATATTTCAGGTTATCCTCTTAGCATGTACTGTGGCTGCGGTCCAGGCAGCTGGTCTTCTGACCCCAGCCGGGTTGTACGGACCACCGGTGGCCTATCCCGGGTACAACAACTATCCTGCGCAGCCGGCGATTGCTTCCCAACAGTCCAATGTCTACAGATCGCCTTTTAATCTAGGCCAAGTAAGTAATCCCATGACTATAAAGAATAATAGTACGGGAGGCCTAGAACAAATTTTTTTTGATTACTATCAAGCTAATTTTTTGTGAGTAGCTTAATGTATGTGTGTGTGTGTGTGTGTGTATATTGATAGGTTAATAGTTATATAATTTAAAAGTAACAATGTCCTACAAATAGAACAATCCATATTTTAGGACCATCAAATCAAAGTATGAAATAATTTCTATCTCTGTTAGCTACCACTTTTGAGATTTTTCGCAAATAAAAATGTTGTTCGTCTTATCAAAATGAAGCTACTCATAAAAAATTAGCTTGATTGTAATAAAAAAAAAAAATTATCTAGGGCTCCCGTACTATAAATAGAAAATGCGGCTTAAGGTAGGTACGCGCACTTTATGACGCAGCGAAGCAGGCAGCATTTTCCATACATTTTCCGAAACGGCATCGGCAGGTCATATAAATGTAAGTACGCAAAATGCGCCCCGTCCTCCTGCGCTCTGTTTCAATGTGCGCGTTTTTAATACGAAGTACGAACCTTAAGGGATGCTTAATGTTGAACCTTTCAACACTAACCGCCGCACTCAGAAACTTATATTAATTACTTACTTAACTGTAATAGGGATGATGACAAGGTCATAGATTAGCGAATTTTGTTAATAAAATAAAGAAATCACGGTAAAAAATAAGTATTCCCAAAATTCCAGCTCGATAGCATTTGTATTTTTTTTGTTATGCGCCTTCAAAGTTGGATAATCAAGTCGATTTTTTTCCAATTAAATTTCTTAATATTTGTATACCATTCGATAACTTATGCAATTAAAAGCAACTTTTGTTATGAAACCACTTTCATAAACGCAATATTATTATACCTACCGAACAAAGTTCTCACCCGATGCGTACAAACTACGAAAGAGTGACGTCATTCTTTCGTAGCACTTTGTATGGAGCGTTTCGGGCAGGTCTATTTTATGAGATGTTTGAATTGTCATATCTTGGTAAATTTTTAAGCTATCAGAGTCATTCTTTCAGCGATGTTTCTATTTTTTAAGGGTCTTTCAATTACCAATAAGAAAAAAATAGTCATCATGCCTATTAAATCTTCTAAAATCTGTGAATTAAAATATAAAGATTTTGATATATTATGCCCCATACATTACCTGTCAAACTCTTAATTAAATAATTGAAGTTGAATCCTCAATATGTGCACAGAGTGCTATAATACTGGCGTAAATATGTCTCGGAGTGCGGCCGTTATAACGATAATCTGCAGACAGTACATATCCTAGCACTATTTGGTACTATTCAGCAGCCGATAGTCAAAATTAGATCTTATATTAATTTTTAAATTCATTTTTTCAGGTGTCCACCTATTCAAAGGCAATCGATACGCCGTTCTCCAGTATCCGGAAGGCGGACATTCGCGTCAGTAATCCAGGATTAGCATTGGCGCCGGCGTACCCTGGAGTAGCGGCCCCAGTATTGTCGCACATTGCGGCTCCTGCCAAGGTAAACACGTTTTCTACCAATTATTATAAACTTAAATATTCAAATACTAACTGCCGCACTCAGAGTGAAACATTAATTAAGTACTTACTTAGATGTAATAATTAAATTCAAAATTTTGACATAAGCCCCATGCATTAGTCAAACTCTTCATTAAATTGAAGGTTAATCATAATTAAATATCTCCGAGTACGGCGGAAGCGTTTATTAATACCTACAGTGCAGCCATGGCCCATGCCATTAATAATGTTCGTTAATATTTAATCGTTGTTTTTACAAATACTATGACATTATCCAGTCGTTATAACTCTTTTATCGTTATTTTTTATCCATCCATAGTGGGTTCCTGTGACAAAAAATTTCATTAGCACATTATTTGATTTCAAGATTAAAGCTGTGTTATTAATTATTATTTAGCAACTCCGCTAATATATATTTAGTTACATCGACTTTTGTGGTTTTACAGGTAGGATTAGCCTACTCAGCGGCCCCAGCAGTCTCACACATGGCATACACAAACGGATTAGGCTACAGCTATGGCTGGTAATTAATAAAGTCGGATTCAGCAATTATAATATTATGACTGTTCTCGTGTTATTTGACTAACGTTAGTTGATTTTTCATTTAAGTTTATGCTATAAAGATCCCTCTATTTATATCCTGATAGATTTAAGGATAGTGTTTATGTTATAATAGTTATACAATATATCTTAATAAGAAAAAAATCTACTTGTTTTATTTTTGTACCGTTAAAATATATTATGAAATCGCTATAAAAGGTGAATAACAATTTGTTCTAAGCATGTCAGTATTTAAAAAAAGAACTATCTGTCAAATTAAAACTTGACGTTGACATTTGACAACTGACAATTTGATAAATCCAAAGTGCTAGATTGTAATTTATTTTTGAAATTTATTACCAATTTATTACATTTATTTATTAAAAAAGATAACAATTTAAATAAAATTCAACTTGTTTGCATACTTAGTTTAAACAAGCATTAACTTGTTTTATATCCATAGGCAAACATAATACAATAATTCTAAATACACCGTTTTTCTCACGTCTATAACCTTGTGGTTTTTGATAAGGGAGGTATATAAAGGCTCTAGTTAAGTAAACCAGTTCCAGTGAACTAAAATGTCGGACGGTGAAAGCAGTTACACGGAGTGGACTTTCTATAGAGATAGGCCAGAATGGTCAGATGTGACCCCGGTTCCAGAGGATGATGGGCCTACACCGGTTGTAGTTATTGCACATTCTGAAAAATGTAAGTATCTGCACCAAATATTCGGTAAATTTGAAACTAATATAGACAGCAAATAAGTCAGGGTAAAAAAAAAAAAAACATTAGGTCAAAGGATTTCAAAATATGTTAACATTGGCAAAGATAATATTTTATTTGTTTGTTTGAGATTCAGTACGTGAAATTATTCTGATTTGTTTGTTATTATTTTGAGAAAAATGTGAAGGAAATCTAATTTTAATCTGATCATTTGTGTTCTTCCAGTTGAAGATGTTTACGACTATTTTAGAGCCGTCCTTCAGAATAATGAGATATCAGAGAGAGCATTGCATTTAACCAAAGATGCTGTGGAGCTGAATTCTGCTAATTATACTGTTTGGCAATACAGGTAATTAGGTTGTGGTCATATCAATATTTTGCACTATGAAAAAACACAATGCCTTTTTGGAAATATTATAAGATGTATGTTTTAAAAATACTTATAAATTTGTAGTTAACAAGTGTTATCTCACTTAGTTATTAGAATGTTTTATTTTATTTCAGGAGAGATCTGTTAAAAGCTTTGGGAACTGATTTAAGATCTGAACTAGAATATGTCGAGTCTGTAATTAAACAATCACCCAAGAACTATCAAGTAAGTGTAATAAAAGACTATGATGATCTGACTTGTACCCAGAATAAATATTAAAATATGGTAATGGTTGGTATGGTTAAAAACAAAGTTAAAGAAAAAACTCATAAAATATTATTAATAAATAATATATTTTATGAGTCAGTTCTGAGTTCTGACTGAAGGGTATAAAAGTAGTTAAAATATTACACAGTTAACAATGAATATTTTTAGTTTTTACCTATCTACTAAGTATGCAGTCTGCAGTTACATAATTAAAAATTAATATAGCATTTTAATTGCTTAGGTTTGGCATCACAGAAGAGTCCTAGTGGAATGGCTTAAGAATCCATCACAGGAACTTGATTTGACTGGTGATGCCCTCATACAAGATCCAAAAAATTATCATGCGTGGCAACACAGGCAGTGGGTCATCAAGGAGTTTGGGTAAGAATTTTTTTAAGGTACCAGAAAAGAAAGGAACCTATTATTGTTATGGCTGTAGTTTCGAGTGTAGTACATTATGGCTTGCATAATTACTAAAATCCTACCATTTTAGGTAGGGAAGAACAGTAAAATGCAGTTTTACATTAGAAATTATCAGCAAAATATCCATACTAATATAATATTATAAATGCGAAAGTGTGTCTGTCGGTCTGTTATCTCTTCACGCCCAAACTGCTGAACCAATTTTGCTGAAATTCGGTATGGGGATTCTTTTAATCCTGGGAAAGGATCAGAGGCGGCATAAGGCGTAGGCGACGTGGGCGACCGCCCACGGCTTCGCGGTCGAAGCGGCCTCGCGCCCCTTGGACTACCAGGCTTTTTAAAGGATTTACGAGTTTTGATACTCAAATATTCATAAATAAAAAGTTTTATAAATAAAAGTTTGAGTATCAAAAAATTATTTCTCTTAACAAATCCATACTCTTGCGTCATCCATCAGGGGGCCTCGCAAAATATATTTCAGGAGGCCTCGAAAAATATATTTTAGGGGGCCTCGCAAGATATATCTTGCCCACATCAAATTTAGGTCTTGCCCCGCCACTGCATATGATACTTTTTATCCCAGAAAAATTTAAGGTTCCTGCACGATAAACGAATTTTCGCGCAACGAAGTTGCGGGCGTCATCTAGTAAACAATAAAATGAAAACCATGTATAATATTATAATCTGTTGCAGGCTTTATGACAAGGAAATGGAGTTTGTTAATAACTTGATAGATGAAGATGTGAGAAACAACTCAGCCTGGAATCAAAGGTACTTTGTGATGAACAATCATCACGGATGGTCGGACATGAATGTGCAAAAGGAAATTTGCTACGCCATGGAGAAGATCAAGTTTGTAAAAAATAATGAGAGCGCTTGGAACTATCTGAGAGGAGTTATGCTTCATGATAAGAGAGGATTATATGGGAATTCAGTTGTTGTGTCGTTTTGTGAGGAGCTTTACAATAACAAATGTCGCTCCATTTATTTACTAGCATTCCTCATCGACATTTGCGAGGAGGCCATGAAGAGAGACGAAACCAATTCCTATTACAACGCCGATAGAGCACTAGAATTGTGCCAGGCGTTAGCAACAAAATACGACAAAATAAGGTCTAAATATTGGAACTACGTTGGCGATAAGATTAAAACGAAAAAGAATATAAACACCGAGCAGGAATGCTTAAATTAAAGTACATATAATATTTATGCAAATATAAAGATATTTATGAATAAAACAATATTTTTTTAATATGTCATCTTCTGGATTACAACTGGCTGATACTTGATAGGTAATTTGAATCTTAAACCCGATTGTAACTTGATTATTATTATAGACACCACTACTTAAGTCACGTTAGCACAGAATAGATAATAGTGACGTTAGTATTTTAATCTTAAATCAAACATTTTAAAAATATCACAATAAAACACTTGTTCAAATTAACATACCAGTTCAATGCCGATTGGTTTTGGTGTAGTGTTTAAATTATTGTTTATGTATTAAATGACGCGTTACGGACTCACATAACTTTATAAATAGGAAATAACATAATTTTGATGTGACACAAATTCAAAGATTCAAAGACTTTATTAGCATCCAAGTATAGTATTATATATACATGATACAAACTCAGCACTTGTACAGGCGGTTGCTTATAAAATAGTAACAAATATTTTGGATTGTAATTTCTTAACTACTTATGTAACATAATATATGTATATACAGGGTGCAATAATTAAACCTTCTTGCCAAATTTTGATATATTACTCCTTGTTAAAAATAAAAATACACGTATTTTTACTTTTATAGCCACTCAGTACTAAATTATTGAGAAATAGCTTCCGAAAGTTATCCTAAGAAACACTACAATTGACGTGCCCCCGCGCGTGCGCCTCATCCCGGCGTCACCCCCTCTCATTCCCCCGCGCCGCGAGTGACCGTTCTGCAACGATTTTAAATGGGATAAAATATGTCATTGAAAAAAAATAACACCCAATTTTTATTGGATAAATGGACTCTCCTAATGATACCTAAGCCCTGGAAAAAATTTGGCAGGAAGGTTTAATTGCACCCTGTATTATGTATTACAGTGGTGTCATATTAATTGTTACTCTAAAATTTAAATAGGAAGCAAACTGCAAGGTGTACTCTGGGCTAGAACTCCGTGGATTTATTATAAAAACAAGTTATGTCGTCAGCCCTAATTCCTCTAAGCTCGCACGAGGAACAGAGTTACAAGGAATAAGTGTTGTTAGAGGAGAGGTATTACAGTAGGGCCTCGATAGTCCGAACACCCAAAATATATACCCTGTTCGGATGTACGCAGCGTTCGGATTATAGTATGTGACATTTATAAAGGCATTTTTTGGATGTTGAAGCCATGATAAAACGCACAAATACAGTACAAAGATATATACCTATAACAAAATGGCGGAATAGCGCGCGGGGTGGTCAAAAACAATACGTGTAGTACTTAAGACGTCTAACTTGGCACTAGAATGCGGCGGCGCGGCTGCGGGAGTGATTTGTGCGGGGGATTGGAGGTCGTTCGGATTATTGAGGTATTCGGATTAGCTGGGCTGTCGAGGCCCTACTGTACTTGTAGGTACTTGGGCTCTTGCTAATTAGCCTATCTTCTGCCTTTTAAAAGTTTTTTTTTTTTTAATTTACTGATGGAGATGGCGGACTATGGATGGCATAATTTCATATCCAAATCATATCAAAAAACAAAATTATACAGAATATTCAGAAAGACAAATTTATTGCAAAATAAAAATAATACACGTGTAAATACAATACTAAACTGTAGAATTTTTAACAGCTAGGCTATAAAAATGATTTAATTATATAACAAAATTAAGTTATATAAGATAAGATGAAATAAAATGATTAAAATAATTTTATTTCTTTGTTTCAGGTCCAAAAATTAAATATTGAAAAATAAAAGTAATACATGGTAATACACATGTTTACAATGCTTAACTGTAAATTTTTTATAGTTAAGCCAGGGCTTCCCAAACTTATTTGTACTGTGACGCCCTTGGGACTTTACCATTTCTTTACGACGTCCCTCAACCCAGCCCCGAAAATACTTTTCAGTTTTAGAATCAGCCTACATAGGTTATCATAAAAACACTATTTGGACATTTATATTTTTATTAGGAAATAATGACCAAATCAAAACTGCATATAAATTAAAAGAGATATTTATGAAAGATATTAAAGCTAGCAAGGCTGGCTAATGTGAAGGATGCGCTTGCTTTTCTGAGCATAGCTTCTGAAACCGGGGATTTAGACTGCCCGAGATGTATGAATGACTTATAGTAGGGGAGGTGATGCTATTTTTTGCAAAGTCATTTCATACCGACCAAATTTTTGTCCAGTAGTAGATTAATATTTAATAATCAACATAATGAGCGTCAGTCGCCGCACCCGTGGTGGGTTGTACATTGAGAGTGTCTCAAAGTTGTCGAAAAATTTTTTGCTAAAAGTAATTTTATACCGTATAGATGGATGATTATTCAGGTCATGTTTAACCAAAAAATCACCGTCAGCCGTATTGCAGACGGGGAATTCAACGTCAGTCGCCTTACTGAATATGTAAAAAAAATTTTGAATATAAAGTCATTTCATACCATACAAAATTTATACAGGTGAATGTTTCTACTTTGTAAATAATAAAGAAAACCGTCAGTCGTCATTATGACGGTGGAGAAACCGTCAGCCATATAACCAATAACCATACTTCGAGCTCAATGTATCTGAGGGCGTCGTGTAGACGACATTTCCATCTACAAACATTCAGCTGACGACGATTTTCATTTGAATTAACTATAAAATTGTCTCATATAGCAATTTTATTCGATAGTCAATATTTGCGAGGAAGAATTATATTATAGATTTTACTTGTAAAGCACCATCTGTTGTTACATATTAAAACTAAAATAACACCTATCGAACCTAAATGTCTAAAATCTAGATATGAACCTTTACTGGGTGCGAATTGGGATCTTTATAATGTCAATATAATATGTATTCCGTATTCCCAACAACAACTTTGACAACATGAAATGACTTTTCAAAATGAGCACCACCTCCTCTACTATTAATGCGCGCGGCGCTCACTTGATTTGGTTGTGTTGACAATTTGACATGCGAGTTGCGACGCCCCTGGGAAAATGTCGCGACGCCCTGGGAAATAGTTTGGGAAGCCCTGAGTTAAGCTATTATAACAATATAATTTTAGTGGCAATTAGAATATCACATATTAAAGCAATGACAAATAAAGCAGTCTTTATAAGACGTAACATTAATAACAAAATTAATTACTTAGATGTTTATAAGATAATATATTAACAATAATAATTATATTTTTCTTGTGTTTCAGATCAAAAATAGTAAGTACCTAATAAAAAAACTTGTAAAATATTCTTAAATAAGTAATTTGCATAACATTATGCCGGCTTTTATAATTATAATTTTAAAATTGAAATGATAATAACAATTTTAATAACAATAAACACAAAATGTTAATTATTGAAAATCCAGATTTTCTGTATAATAATCTCAATGTTAAACAAGAGAACTTTTATAGACCATTTTTCGAAATTATTTAAAAAAATATAAGTACTTACTTTGTATTCATGAATATCTTCATTCTTTTGCAGCATAGTGTTTAATGAATCTTGCAGACGGATCTGACACTTGGACCCATTTCGGCATCCAATAGTATGGCGTGAAATTATATTGTCCAGGAAAAGACTTTTCAAACACATGGCGATAGTACTTTGATTCCACGGTGGTTGCTTGTGTTCCAGGGTACTCCTCATCATGTTTGGAGAATCTTTCTCTGATGATCTCGTCGATTGTAGTAAACAGCGACTTTTTTACTGAAGCCACACCATCACTGAATGCTTCTTTGTGTCTCCATAATATAGAGTCTGGTAGGAGCCCGCTGTTGGTGAAACTTTGCCTTAATAAGTGTTTTTCCACACCATTTTGGGGGGTTTTTAATTTTGGGTCTACATTGAGGTAGTGGTTGGTGAATTGAATGTCCAAGAAAGGCACTCGAGGTTCCAAGCTCTGGGCACTGGTTGTTCTGTCAGCTCTCAGCCCATCATACAAATAGATATCTGAGAGCAAGCGTATACTCTCCTCGTGACCTGCAGCTTCAGATGGAGCATCTCTGAAGTAAATGTAGCCCTGAGCTAACTCATCTGCCCCTTCTCCACTGAATATTACAGTTGTATCAGTTTTTTCCTTTATGTACTTAGAGAGGAGGTACATTGGTAAACTTGCTCTTATTGTAGTGATGTCAAACGATTCCAAATGATAGATTACATCGTCTAAGGCCGCCTTAACATCATTTTCGTCAAATTTAATCTCATGATGTTCTGTTCCGAGATGGTCGGCGACTATTCTAGCTGCAGCCAAATCTGGAGAGTCTCCCATACCAATAGCAAAGGTTTGTATTTTGTAAGGAATTTGCTGTTGCTTAGCCAATTTAACAACTAAGGCAGTCACTAAGGATGAGTCTAATCCTCCACTCAGAAGGCAACCGATTCTTCTATCTGACATCAATCTCTTTTTGCAGGCTGCTTCCAGCAAATAGGCAGTTTTTTGGTACACATCTAGATCCCTTAATTCATCTTCAGACACAAAGGGTTTGAAACTGGGTGGGTATCCTGGTTTGAAGTATTGTTCTGTTTGGTTAAGTTTTACCTTACCATTTTCTAGAATATCCCACACCTCAATATGGCCAGGTGGAAATTGGGCCAGGGTGGCATTTGGGCCCAACTTCGGTTTTACACCCACCAGGCCTTTAGCTTCAGAACAAATCCCCAGAACACCATTTTCTACATCTTGAAGCTTAAATAGGGGCCTCACTCCATAGGGATCTCTAGCGAGATATATTTTTTTAGCCTCCCCGTCAACCAAGCAGAAAGCAAACACTCCATCTAGTTTTTTTACAGCTTCAGCTATGCTAAAGTTTTTGTAACAGTGAATAACGGCTTCTACATCACATCTGGTTTCATAACAGAAGTTGTATTGTTCACGTAAGCGCTTACAGTTGTATATTTCACCGTTACAAATAAGTGTTACCCGAGGATACTGGTGTATTTTCATTGGCTGCATACCATGTAAAGTGTCAACAATTGTCAGCCTGTGGAATCCCAAAGTTGCCATTGGTTCTCTGGCATCTCTCTCAATTCTCCAGGCATCTGGTCCTCGGTGTTTAATTTTGAAGAAGCAATCAAAACATGCTGTATTTGCATCTCCATTGATGCCAAAAAGTGCCCAAATACCACACATGGTTCACCTGGAAATAAAAATGTTTTTATTATGAATATAATATGGTGAATACATAAATTAATTTATGCCTTTTTTATCTCTTTACATTTTCAAACTTAAGACTTGTTACATTAATGTAAGTTATAAAATTCTATCAGTGAATACTACCAAAGCTATTAATAATTAATGAAAGATGTTGCACTGATGTTTAAACTATGAAATCGTAAGAAAATTAATTAACCTTAAAAATTAATTTAATAGTTAAGTATTTTTTAATTATTACACTATATACACCATTACACAATAATTGTACAAGCTTTAATTTATTGCAATAAACTAAAACTTACAGTTTAAAAAATATAAATTATTATTGCCAAATTTTTAGGTTGTAGAAACACTTCATTTGCTAAATTAATTAAAACGATATGTATTGAATAATTTAATACAAACATAATTTTTAAAATTAAAATTAATTTAGATTATAGGATAATAAAACACTCAACTCACCTTATTGTTTTATCAAGTGCAAGGTAAATCTTGAATTTAACTTTGGAATTTAAGATTTTCGGCTATTTATATTTCGTTCAAATTTCGAACAAAATATCATTGGTCGATTCGCCGCCGGCCGCGCCGCCTTTTCTGACAATTGACAGCTGTCAAATGCAGTGTTTCCACAATGAGGAGAAATCCCCCTTTTGAGGGGAAATTAGGGTCCAGAGGGGAAGAAAAATGGGAAAGACTATAAAAGGGGAAATTGCGGGAAATCACATATAAAACCTAGGGATACTGGAATTCTTCCCACTTCTCCTATTTTTTTCTTATTAATTTCATTGCCGGTCTCAAGAAAGCTTTAGCATGTCCCTCGGGCTCCCTGAGATCAAATTAATGGCTTTTCGTGGTTGGATACCGCTGTAGATTCTGCCGACACAGGAGATACAGTGGTGGGAATGTGTGGATGTTATTTGTGATTAAAAACAATGAGATGTATTTTAAGGACTGGGCTAAAAGGATTAGAATCCAGGCCCGTAAAATATAATAAAAAAAAAAATAAAAAAAAAGTTTTCACACTAGTTGCTTGTGTTGTATCAAGATGCCGAAAATGCTATTAATTTATCGATAAACCTTTACATTATTTTCAGAATATTAATAATAATTAATCATTGTTGTCTATTGTTCTCTATTTTAAATTAAATTATTTAATTTATAAAAACTTAAAACAAGACAGTCTTATTAGATTTAATCATTCAGTTTTTAGAAAAAATGTTTAATAAGCTATTGCATAGCTTTTATCGCGGGCTTTGAGCGTGGCGACCGAATCAAGAAATTCCGTTACGAAAATAAACCTAACACCCCCCACTCCGACCGGACAGCAGTGCGGCGTTGCCGTGCACCGTCTAACGTCGCTTCAGTTCGGCAGACTTCAACCATGTCAACCAAGTTTTTGTTGATTACAGAACCCTAAAACGGAACCCTAACCAGCAGATTTTTTATATATTGATAGGTTATTACTTATTAGTTATATAATTTAAGAGTAACATTGTCCTACAAATAGAACAATCCATAATATTTTAGGACCATCAAATCAAAGTATGAAATCCTTTCTATCTCTGTTAGCTACCACTTTCAAGATTTTTCGCAGATATAAATGTTGTTCGTCTTATCAAAATGAAGCTACTCACAAAAAATTTGCTTGATAGTAATAAAAAAAAATTGTTCTAGGGAACCCTGACTATTGTATTGGCATCCCCGTAAAACAACTGTTCATACAATGTAAGCAGCGGCCGGCGTTTCTATTGTAATGATTTTAACGCATTGCATCATCGTAGTTACTTATATTATAAGAAAGAGAAAATGATTAGAGGTTATCGATATTTTCCCATAAGGTACTAAGTTCGGTCAGCGTTTTAATTAATAATTTTATTAATTGTAGCTATTATGTTTCACACGATACCACAGAATACATATTAGTACAACGATACATATTATGTTACGCTCAAAAACCTAAAACGCTCAGTGAGCGAAAAAATGGCTCACAACGCGTTGTGGTCATAGTGAAACGGCCACGACGCGTTCTGTTAATCGAGAAAAGCCATGACGCGTTCTGAGCATTTAAAAACAGCCACGACGCGAGTTCGTGTTGTGGCCCTAATGAAAACGGCCACGACGCGTTCTGAAACCAGGCCAGTTGCGCAGGAGTAATTTTATAGCGCGCTTTTGTGTATTGCGCACACACTTGGGCACTATAAAAATAACTCTTGCATAACTGGCCTGGTTTCATTGAAACCAGAGTGCTCTTGTGTATTGTGTATTGCGCACACACTTGGGCACTATAAAAAAACTCCTGCCTAACTGGCCTGGTTTCATTGAAACCAGAGTGCTCTTGTGTATAATTGCGCACACACTTGGGCACTATAAAATAACTCCTGCCTAACTGGCCTGGTTTCATTGAAACCAGAGTGCTCTTGTGTATTGCGCACACACTTGGGCACTATAAAATAACTCCTGCGTAACTGGCCTGGTTTCATTGAAACCAGAGTGCTCTTGTGTATTGCGCACACACTTGGGAGCTATAAAATTACTCCTGCGTAACTGGCCTGGTTTCAGAACGCGTCGTGGCCGTTTTCATTTGGGCCACAACGCGAATTCGAGTCGTGGGCCGTGGCTGTTTTTAAATGATCAGAACGCGTCATGGCTTTTCTCGATTACCAAAACGCGTCGTGGCCGTTTCACTTCATAGTGAAACAGCTCACAACCACAACGCGTTGTGAGTTGTGACTTGTGAGCCATTTTTTCGCTCACTGAACATTTTCGGTCTTTGAGCGTAACACGTCATATAAATAGTGCACACTGCACGTGTCTAATATCAGTAATATCACATTTAAAACATAGATAAGTAACTACTTAATCTATTCTTATACTTATATACTTATCTATACTTAAAATTATAAAGCGGAAGAGTTTGTTAGTTTGTTTGTTTGTTTGTTTGTTTGTTTGTTTGTTTGTTTGTTTGTTTGTTTGTTTGAACGCGCTAATCTCAGGAACTACTGGTCCGATTTGAAAAATTCTTTCAGTGTTAGATAGTCCATTTATCGAGGAAGGCTATAGGCGATATTTTATCACTCTAAGACTAATAGGAGCGAAGAAATAGAGGAAAATGTGGAAAAAACGGGGGGAAATTATTTAAAAGGGCTTATTTGAACGCGCTAATCTCAGGAACTACTGGTCCAATTTGGAAAATTCTTTCAGTGTTAGATAGCCCATTTTTCGAGGAAGGCTATAGGCTATATTTTATCACGCTAAGACTAATAGGAGCGAAGAAATAGAAGAAAATGTGGAAAAGAGCAATTTTTCTGCTATTTGGGTCAGATAAGAAGTAGACCACGTGAAGGATCATAGGCAATTTTTTGTGGATTAATTTGTCTGTGAAATATCTAATTTACGCGGGCGAAGCCGCGCGGAACGTCTAGTATAATTATATTTTTTATCTTTATATTTTTATTTTTAGTCGTAGAGAAAACAAACAAAAATATTAAAATTTAAGTAAGTAAGTAGAAATTATGTTGTTTTTTCATTAAAATAGCTATTTAAATATTGCTAGAGAGCAAACGGATCGCCTGATGGAAAGGGGGTAGAGTCTCTACTCTCTTTCTTCATCTCTATCGTGGAGATAATATGAGGGTATTTACCGTGGAGATTTATAATTTACCTGATAAATAACTATCTACTCTACCTGGATTCGTAGTTAGAGCTCGACAACGCTTTAAATGAACGTGGCGAAAAAAGGAACTAACTATTTCCCGGGGTAATCCAACCTGAAGTAGGTTGGAAGGTAAAATTCTCAAACTTGGGTGGTGGTTTGGTAATGGCTAGGTTGGATGGTTAGATAGGATTAAGTCAAGTCTGCCGCCCCGAATTGTCGCCGCTCTTGGCAAATGCCCGGCTCGCCACTCGCCAGTCGCCCCCCCTTAGATCGGGCTCTGAGGAGCGCCCCCCGCCCACGTTTATTTAAGGCCTTGTCGCATTTTAGTAACACCGTACTTAGGAATAATTCTTATAGTTTCCTGTTACATATTATATCCATAATACCCACTACCGCCAGTATTCCACACTGGTTTACCCACGGGCCTCCAGAGCCTGATCTATCTTTTATGCGGCTCCGGGCAAACTCCGGGCAACCATATGAGCAAGTTTTGTTGGGGCATGATGGGGGGAATATTTAATACCTCGATTGTGAGAATCGCAGAAACAATAGATTTTCAATTGTTATGCGACAGCCGGGTGCCGCTTGGGGATGTAATACACTATCCAACCTGAAGTAGGTTGGAAGGTAAAATTCTCGAACTTGGGTGGTGGGTGGCTAATGGCTAGGTTGGATGGTTAGATAGGATAAGTCAAGTCTGCCGCCCCGAATTTTGCTGAGAGAAATTAAAATTTTTAAGTCATGCAGCAATAAACGAAAGATAAAAACTCGTTAAGCATACACACGGTTTCTTCTCATATTCTTCACGGTTCAAAGTCAATTACGATTTCAAGGACTTGAGTTAATCAGTTCTTTTATAAATTCTTGTTGGAAAAGAAAGATGTTTTTAGCAAAAACTTGCAAGACGTATGTAATCGTAAATACTTTTAAGAGGTGTCCGGGTAAATAACCACATTTCGGCAAAATTTCCGGGATTTTTGTGGTGCTTATCGGTGACGGCAAGTCGGCAATTTTGCTGATGACAGCCCTACACTAGGTAGGCCACTCATGGTGGCTCTTATATTTGTATTTGAGCATAGTTTAAATCATTGATTCCCAAAGTGGTCCAGTTGCCCTAGCACGGCGACCAGTGGAAATGCGAAAGTATAGACAAACTGTGGAGATAAACTTAAGGTGCCGTTCCGATCTTTTTTCGTTCCGAAAAATTCAATTGAAATGCCACTTTATGACAGACTATAGTCACAAACTGTGGAGATAAACTTAAGGTGCCGTTCCGATCTTTTTTCGTTCCGAAAAATTCAATTAAAATGCCACTTTATGACAGACTATAGTCCTAAATTTTAAAATAAAATCCTACTTTATGACATATATACTATAGTCCGTCATAAAGTGGCATTTTAATTGAATTTTTGTCGGTCGCGATTAGCCGCGGTAAAGATCGGAACGGCACCTTAAGTTTATGTCCACAGTTTGTCTATACTTTCGTATTTCTACTGGTCGCCATGCTAGGGCTACAGATGGACCCCCAGGGGTCCACAGGAGCCCGACAGGGGTCTACGCTTGCGTGAAAAAAAAAATGGGTGTCCACAAGTCGTTAACGGGGGTCTATAAAAATGTATTGTCAAACTTAGAATACAAAAAAGTAAAGTAGGAATCCAACTGTTGGATGAATACGCTTTTTAGACTGGCCTTGAAACAGCTTAAATGATATTCACTTTTTAATAACTTGAGCGGTATGAATTTGTGTAAGCGAAAAATTAACTAAACTTGGTACTACTAATATATATTCTGTGAGTGACTAAACTAACGACGAATATTGATTACTTAATAATAAAATCCAGAACGAGCTTACAAAAAGTGGATTGTGATTAAACCATTTGAGATATAGAAATAGCAACAAGCAAATGTAATTACTAGGTATGCACTGCCCTGTTTTTTTGGGCGTCAACCTCGACTGCAGCAGTCATAATTTAGTGCTGCTGCGCTACCGTTCATACCGTTCATAGTTATCTTACCTGTAGCAAGACCTTCTTGCCCAGTGCTTTAGAACTATTCTCATACAAAGCAAAATATGCTCCGAAATGGCAATGCAGCTGAGAGTTTTAATGGAATTGTTAATGTTAGTCATATTTAAGGGGGGTTGTTTGTCTTGTGTTTTAGTGTTTTATTCGTAAAAGTTAAAACGTGACATCGTTTGTTTCGATTATATTCTGTACTGTACCTAACAGAAAAGTGAAAACTAAACTTGTTTGGTAAACTTTTATAACTAGTCTCTGGTTTAACTGAGTCCTCAGAATCAATTGGCATTCAGTTTACTTTAACAACATTAAAATTATTGAAGATTTTTTACATAAATACTCCTCATTAGATAATAAGGCGAAAGTTTGTTACTCTTTCACGCAAAAACTACTGAACGGATTTTAATGAAACTTTACAATAATATAGCTTATACATCAAAATAACACATAGGCTACAATTTTAACCTTTAAGTACACGCGTTGTTTTGGGTAACGTTCCGTCACGCGAGGGGTCTAGAAGTATCCCCAATATAAATATACTTACATATAAATTCAGAATTGTTTAATAAAAATTACCCGTTTTGTATTATAAGAAAGGATATTATTTTATTTATGAAAAGCATTTATAAATAATAAACTAACCATTATTTAGACAGTAAAGAACATTTTTATGAACTAACCAATCTCGTGCATAGAATTTTTAGGGCACATGTTTACTGTACCAAAATTCAACAAAAGTGTCTACTTCTGACTAACTTATTATTTTTTTCTAATAAAATAAGACTTAGAAATAAGTAATCAAAAGAAAAATTAACACTAAACATTACAGAAAAAAAATTAACAATCCTTGAAAAGTACTACCATAAACTAAAATTATTCCTTGAGTAGGCAAGGTAAATAATAAATAATTTATTGAATGAGGCTTGCAAATAGTTTTATAGCAAGGCTTACGGACAAAAGTAATTAGTTCTGGGATAATAATAGCATCTTCGCTTCATTTTTGATGCACTAGGTCTAGCTACCTCTAACTCTTCCCAAATGTTTCCAAAAACTTTCAGAGTCATTAAAATTGTATATGATTTGTGCAATTTGATTTTCTGTTATTCGGCAACAATTTTTTCCATTTATACATAGCCAATTCAAAAAAACAAACAAATAAACACATAACCAATGTGAAAAAAGTATAAACGTTAAATCACGGGTGGGGTCTGCAGGTATCCCCACATAAGCAAAAATGTAACTTCACTTAGCAGAGGAGCGACGGACTTTTACTCACTGAAAGACCTCGCGTTGCATTGAGATTAGCCGAAAACGTGCCATCGTAACTTGCCAATTTAAAAAAATACCGTCAAAAAACAGCGCGTGGGGTCTGCGTAGACCCCGCCCGTGACGTTAAAGGTTAACAGACTTTCAAAATGGAGGAAGTGTTATGTTCGTTTTTTTATGTTTAACGATTACTCCGCCGTTTGTGAACCGATTTTCAAAATTTTTCTTTTGGTGTATAGGTTATCATCCCAATTTGGTACCATATTCATAAAAGTGGTGACCTGATGAAGGGATCCATAAGAAATCGAGGGAACTCCTCAAAATTTATATGGAAACATGTGGTGACTTCGGTTTCGTGAGCAGTATTCTAAGCATATGCTACCAACAAGTAAGATTTTACACCAAGGTATACCATGGTTCGGAAGGTGCTGAGAGAACTCCCGACTCTTTAAAGATACAAGTTTGGGAGTTTCGACGTTGTTTTAAGAACGGAAAGCATATGCTACTGTGGTGTTTGTATAGAACCTTTTTATAGTTTTACCGTTCAGATAAGTTTTGTCTTTTTAATGTCAAGTGTCAACATTCATTCTGTAAATAAATATCTTTTCACCAGCATGTCCTAAGTTGTTTAATTACTAAAATACGCAGATATCTTAGCTACTATGTAAATTACATTCATCATCGTCATCATCACTTCCATAAACCACTATAGAACCATGTATCGTCCCGTTTTGACCCAATTATTGGTACTTTTCATAGTGTTTTATTATATACTAGCTGTGCCCCGCGGTGTTACCCGCAGTATAAGTGATATATAATAAAAGACTATGAAAAGTACCAATAAACGGAACGATACATGGTTCTATAATGGTTTATGGTAGTGATGATGATGAATGTAATTTAAATAGTAGCATATGCTATCCGTTCTTAAAACAACGCCGAAACTCCCAAACTTGTATCTATAAAGAGTCAGGAGTTCTCTCAGCACCTTCCGAACCATGGTATACCTTGGTGCAAAATCTTACTTGTTGGTCGCATATGCTTAGAACACTGCTCACGAAACCGAAGTCACCACATGTTTCCATATAAATTTTGAGGAGTTCCCTCGATTTCTTATGGATCCCTTCATCAGGTCACCATTTTTATGAATAAAGTACCAAATTGGCATGATACCCTATACACCAAAAGATAAATTTTGAAAATCGGTGCACAAACGGCGGAGTAATCGGTGAACATTATAAAAACAAAGATAACACAACCCCCATTTTGAAAGTCGGTTAAAATTGTAGCCTATGTGTTATTCTGATGTATAAGCTATATTATTGTAAAGTTTCATTAAAATCCGATCAGTAGTTTTTGCGTGAAAGAGTAACAAACATCCATACATCCATACATACATACATACATACATACATCCAAACTTTCGCCTTTATAATATTAGTAGGATAGTAGGATGACTTAAACCACGGGTAACACCGCGGGGCACAGCTAGTTAATCCATATACATACTAATATACTCTTATACTAATATTATAATTAATGCGAAAGTGTGTCTGTCTGTCTGTCTGTTACCTCTTCACGCCCAAACCACTGAACCGATTTTGCTGAAATGGTTTAAAGATACTCTGAGTCCCGAGAAAAGACATAGCATACTTTTTATCACGGAAAAATGTACGGTTCCCTCGCGATAAGCGAATTTTGGCGCAATGGAGTTGCGGCCGTCATCTAGTCTAGTCTAGTCTAGTTATCTATAAATACGAAAGTGTGTCTGTCTGTCTGTCTGTCTGTCCGTCTGTCTGTCTGTCTGTCTGTTACCTCTTCACGCCCAAACCGCTGAACCAATTTTGCTGAAATGGCATGGAGATACTTTTAGTCCTGGGAAAGGACATAGCATACTTTTTATCACGGCAAAATGTACGGTTCCCGCGCGCAACTCCGTTTCGCCAAAATTTGGCGCAACGGAGTTGCGGGCGTCATCTAGTTGATCATAAAATCTATCTGAGTTCGAAAGGAGTAAGAAAGGACTAACTTGTCCATGTTGCTGTCATCGTCTCCACGCTCCGTCATGATGGATGACCATGATTGTGAATGATGTGAATGCGTAATAAGCCTCATATTTTGCAGTCGTTTTGGTAACGTGAAGCTTATAAATCTGAGACATTTGGGTGCCGTTTGTACTAGGATTGGTCGATCGCCAAAGTCCTCAATATTTATTTTAACCTACTATAATATATGAGTATAATATAAAAAGGTAACATTTTCTACATATTTTACACTTAAGGATAAAACATAGTTTTATCCTTAAGTCTTTATGCTGTAATATTTTATGAGCGAATATCTCATAATATACGGCGAACGAGCGCGGACTTACAATGTTAGCGGTGCGCGTAGCTAACCTCACTAGATTAGCATAACAGTATAGCATGTATAACAGTATATAATGTATAGCTACTCGTACGTTAGCTGGCTGACTGGAAAGCGTTATAATAATAATAATATATACGTAATAAAGATAAAATTATACAGTGTGTGACAAAAATAAGTGATAATACTTTAGGGTGTGTACGTGTTCCTTGTAGAGAGTTCACTGTGAAAGTAGCAGCGCTGAAAGACGATTTTTTTTTCACTTTTGTATGGGCAAGGGCCCGAGCGTCACACGAGTTTTCCCATACAAAGGTGAAAAAAAAATTTCGTCTTTCAGCGCTGCTACTTTCACAGTAAACTCTCTACAAGGAACACGTACACACCCTAAAGTATTATCACTTATTTTTGTTACATCCTGTATAACATACCAAGACGCGTTAGGTTTATCCTTATCCTTGCAGATTCGGGACGCTGGACACTTAAAACTATTTCAAAATTCCATCAAAATAGTTTACGGGCCTAGGCTTAGCCTAGACCGTCTTTTCAGTCTGCAATCACGGTTGCGTTCATGATGTTTCAACTTTTGCGGTAAGGTAACAAAACACAATAATTTTATACTTTACAGTCTATCCACAAATGGCGAAGCTATCGTTAAAAATATTAACTTAACCCTAAGAAATATAACCTCATCTTATTTGGAAGTCGCTTAAAACAGTGACTGAAAGAAAGGGATGTGAGAACTGAGAACAAAAAAATTCAGTGCCTCCTGAGAACGATTAGGCAAATTGGCTGCTCATAATGTCCTTCGTGTTTGTCGAGTTCTATCAAGTGATTTCAAAAATATAATAGGTACCGTAGTCCGTATGGCTCTATTAACTTGCAAATAACAATACAGTAAAATACCTTATCATGATTATCCTTATTACTTACCAACATTGCATTGCAACTATAGTAATAACCAATAACTAATTAGTAACAAGCATGTGATGAACATGCAACTGAGAAAATAAATTGTTTTAATCCATACATAGATCAAGATAGTTACCGCATGTGTATGTACTTCGCGTGCCAAATCGCGTTCCTAAAAGACGAGCAATGCTCGTCTCTCGAAAGTCTATTCTTTGGTCAGCTATCGGAAACGGACGTCAATCGGAATTTTAAAAACGCCTAAATGCGTTAAAGTGCCGTATTGAGCTGTAGAAATTCAAATTGAAACGTTGGCCTTGATAATGGACACGTTTATTATCATCGGTACGTCACAGTAGGTAGTAAAAAAGTGGCACACTCGTTTTCATACAAGGAGCAACATGCGGTATCTATCTTGATCTATGTCTGTGGTTTTAATATAAGTATATTTTATGCTACTTATTTCTTTAGCTAAGTATAGGTATGTAAAATATTCGGCGCCTACCCTTATGTGTAGGCGCCGAATTTACCTTATGGACCTTATGGTACACGTTACAGTATGCTAACAGACGTAAATCCTATCTACGTTATCAAAAATCTTCAAAGCTTTATAATCTATGTACGAGATGCGGGTAGGGGAATCGAAAAAGATAAAATATTACAAATTACAAAAGGTTGCTCATGGCAGGGGCGTCTTTCCCTTAGGTGCAGTGTGTGCGTTGCACACGGGCGCGGGCGCCGCGGTCCTAGGGGCGCCGAGCGCCGCTCGCAAGGAAATAGTTATTAAATGATTATTTAAAAAACACAAACTTGTGTTATGTTTTTCTTAATTGTCACTGTTTCCTTCCTTAAAATACTTTATACCCGTGTAATTAGGGCCTTCGCTTTAAGTGAGCTTCCCTATCAAATATTCTCAAATGTTGTTGAACATTGTATGTTTGTTATGATGTCATAATAAGAATGAAAAAACTCAATATTTGGACATTTCTATGAAGTACATTTGTATAGATATGTTAACATGGGTACGTTTTGGGGTTTAGGCTTGTTAGGGCCAGTCAAGAGCACATCATGGTAGGTATTCACAACCGAAAAAATCTTCAAATTTAATCTACAAACAATAGATCGTTTGTTATCTATTGGAGAAATTTGACAGTACCTATATGGTAACTTGATGTAAGTACTGTTATAGTTCGTCCGGTGGCTTCAGGATAAATTATCCATACTAATGGACTCCTCACCCTTAAGCGGCCGGACAAACTGTACTTGTACTTTGTACCCATTTCATTTTGACCGCGTGCTTGCTAGTGGGCGCTAGGGTAATGTTTGCACACGGGCGCCACATGGGCTAGAGACGGCCCTGGCTCGTGGCTATAACGTTCTGCAGTCTGCAACAATAATAAATAATAATGTACAGGCCTAGGCATGACTCCGTGGTCTAGTAATTAAGAGCTTGGCTCATAAATAGTCATGGGTTCCATTCCTGCGTTGGGAAAATTTTGTTTTCAAGTTATGTAAGACAGTCAAAATCAAAAATAAAAATTGTTTTATTTCTGAATAAATTTAAAATAAATATTTTCAGAATGTCCTACATGGTGCCTAGTGCCTACCACCGGTTCGGGAACTAACCCGGCGAGAAGAACCGGCATAAGAAACTCGCACGGGGCCCACTTTTTACCAAAAAAGTGAGAAAAATTATTAATATTTTTAAAATAAAGTTTACAATTTTGTAACTTAATCTTATATATAAAATTCTCGTGTCACAATGTTAGTTACCGACTACCGTACTCCTCCGAAACGGCTTTACTGATTTTCACCAAATTTTATATGCATATTATTCAGTAGGTCTGAGAATCGGCTATTGCCTACTTTATTGATAAGTGCATTTGTTGAAAAAATAATAGTAAATTATTACAACTCGAGACTGACGGCGATCATTGTTTGTGCGACGGGATAGCGATGGACGTTGCCATGGTGCCATACTTATTTAGTCACTTCAATCCTACTAAATCTATACTAATATTATAAAGCGGAAGAGTTTGTTAGTTTGTTTGTTTGTTTGTTTGTTTGTTTGTTTGTTTGTTTGTTTGTTGGAACGCGCTAATCTCAGGAACTACTGGTCCGATTTGAAAAATTCTTTCAGTCTTAGATAGTCCATTTATCGAGGAAGGCTATAGGCTATATTTTATCACGCTAAGACTAATAGGAGCGAAGAAATAGAGGAAAATGTGGAAAAAACGGGGGGAAATTATTTGAAAGGGCTTATTTGAACACGCCAATCTCAGGAACTACTGGTTCGATTTGAAAAATTCTTTCAGTGTTAGATAGCCCATTTATCGAGGAAGGCTATAAGCTGTATTTTATCACGCTAAGACTAATAGGAGCGAAGAAATAGAAGAAAATGTGGAAAAAACGGGGGAAATTATTTGAAAGGGCTTATCTCACGAACTACTAGAACAATTTTTCTGTTATTTGGGTCAGATATGAAGTAGACCACGTGAAGGATCATAGGCTATTTTTTGTAGACTGATTTGTCTGTGAAATATCTAATTTACGCGGGCGAAGCCGCCCGGAACGTCTAGTATATTATAAAGGGGAAACTTTAGAATAAACTACGTTATAACCCTATTTTGTAAGGCTACGTTCAGACGTGCGCGTGTTCTGCGCGTGCTCTGCGCGTGTTCTACTATAGCGTATAGGAAAACACGCGCGCGGCACGCGCTGTATCCGCGCCGACCCCGCGCGCGGCCTGCGCGCGGGGTCGGCGAAGGAATACGTGTTTTTGGAGTTTTCCTTCGCTATAGTAGAACACGCGCAGAGCACGCGCAGAACACGCGCACGTCTGAACGTAGCCTAAGGCAGTCAAACCAACCAATAAAAATATTACTTTATTTGGTGGTTGGTTCCAAGTTCAGCTCTACGAAGATTAAAATTAAGACTTCATGGACCAGTAAAGCAATTGGTGCTTCCATCAGGTCAATTATTTATCTGTTCATTTCTAAATTCTTTAAATAAATAAATAAAACTTACATAGAAAGCTCGTGAGTTTCTAAAACGGTCTGCTATGTCATGAAGAGTGTCTTCGTATTTACGTCTGTAAATTAAACCAAATAATAGGCATAACGAATTTTTTTTTTCTTATTGGTAAGCGAAGGACCATTCAAAAATAGAAATATCAGTGAAAAAATGACTCTGATAGCATAAAAACTCTCCAAGATATCACAATACAAAACTCACATAAAATAGACCTTCCCAAAACGCTCCATACAAAATGTCAGCTAACTGTGACGTCACGCCTAGCTAGTTTGTTCGATAGCTATGTTAAATATTGAGCTTATGAAAGTGGTTTCATAAGAAAAAATGTTAAAAATTGCATAACTTATCGAATGGTACACAAAAATTAAGGAATTTTATAAAAATCCAATCCCCTACCCTATTCCCTTCCCTACCCTCCCCTATTCCCTTCCCTTTCCATCCCTACCCTCCCCTATTACCCTATTCCCTCTTAAAAGGCCGGCAACGCACTTGCAGCTCTTCTGATTCTGCGAGTGTCCATGGGCGACGGAAGTTGCTTTCCATCAGGTGACCCGTTTGCTCGTTTGCCCCCTTATTTCATAAAAAAAATAAAAAAAAATAAATATTCGACTTGACTTAACTTGACGAAAAAACTTTGAAGGCTCAAAACAAAAAAAAATATAATAAGTTATGAAGCTGAAATTTTGGGAATACCTATTTTTCATCGCTATGTCTTTATTTTATTTAAAAAATCAGCTAATCTTTGACCTTGTCGTCATCCCTATTATAGATCAGGATTAGTGCGTAGTATCAGAGAAATTGATTCACAGGCAGATGGCGGACCTATGCATTTTGGTCGCATTATGTCAACCCAGCTGACATACCAAGGTTAACATTGACTTGACATCACCCAACTAAATAACTTAGGTCCGTCATCTGCCTATGAATAATTTTCTCTGATGGTACATTATAATATTTTCCAGGTATAATACGATGCTATAATTTCACAAGTTTGCTGAGAATTCGCAGAAAAGATCCAAGCGGAAGAAACAAGCGATACATCATCATAAAATGTGCGACAGAAAGTTTTTAATTCTACGAAATGTTTCGCTGAATCAGCATACAAGGTCGTGGTAATTAAGACTTTATATAAAAATAGGGATTGTCGCTATGAAAACCGTTGTAACATAATACAATTATTGCTTTAAACAATCATATTATGTAAAGAACACACAGACAAAGAAGTGCCATGTAAATTGTAATCGTCCAAAATTAAGTGAAAACCATAATGAATTCAAATAGCGGGTAAAATTCGAGTTGGTAATGGATGGCCCTCGAAATCGTTGTTTTCTATGCAAATAAAAACTTTGTATAAAAGCGACGATTGTTGAAAGCCACAGAGATTATCGTATGTAAATACACCTTTTTGAAAATATAATTTTTATAAATTGAAATAAATGGTATTCATCAAAATAAAAACAGGAGGCGATAAAAACTCCCATATATCGATTGGGATTACGTTAAGAAAATGTGTTCAGCGTCTACTTAGGGTCAATTTATACTAGCGCAGAGTCGAAGCGCATCGAAGCGAATTACCAAAACTGAACATAACAAATTCAACCTTAACTCCAAAGCGTTAACACACACATTACATCTGAGAATTTAGAAAGGCGCACGCATTCGCGCGCACTTGCGCGAATTCGCTTGACCAACGCTTTTTGGGGCGCGCGCATTCTCGCGCATTCATGCGCCCACAAGCGAATCTACGCGTCATCACTGTAGGCATTCTGGCGAATTCACGCGCATTCGTTCGACTTGTTGCGAATTTGACGCTTTGATGCGCTTCGAGTCTGCGCTATTATAAATTGACCCTTACTCTACTCATTGTATCTTAAACTAACATAAAACTAACTAACTAGTAACTATGTATCTAGGTCATACATCTCAATCTCAATATCTTTATCCTCCTGCCTGCACTGCGCGTCTAGCTCGCGGCGCGTGCGCTGCGCTCGCTCCACCGCGCCGTCTAACTCCTCGCAGCGCCGCTGTAGCTGCATGCGCTTAGCCGTTAATCGCACTACAAAAATTCGATAATAAGGGCACGAACGCACTGAGCGTTATTTCGCGAAAATGCCGTAATTTGGCCACTCCACGTTGATCCACGATGGACTTGCGATGGACCAATACAAACGTTTACAAACGCTTAGAGAGGAACAGTCGTCTTTAATTGCCCATGATCGAAGGGCAATTAAAGACGAATATTCCCCTATATTCTGTTAATTATCAAGATTCAATGTAGAGAAGAGCCTCAATGTGTACACCACTGAGTCAAGTCCCACTGAATCACAGGTACATCTGTTTTTTTAAAATGATAAGGAGTAAGGACATGATGTAACTTGGGTGAGTCTTAACTTGGATAGAATCTGGGAATATAGCTGACAATTTGTTACAGTATTTTCTGCAGCCACTGAGACGCTTCTCACAAATTGGTTATCGTGTGCAGTGATCCGTCGTTAGAGATTTCGATCCACAACTTTTTATTATTTTCATGTATAGATATGTTGGGAAGAGTAGATCAGCTGTGTAGTGTATCGTCTATGATAGACGATACACTACACTGCTGATCTTCTATTATAATACTGGTAGGTACTTCTATACAACCATTTTATCTACTTGTTGCCGGTCTTTGGTTAGAGTATTTAGTAGTATTAAAAATACTTTGTGTTGTTTAAAAAAATGAGTTAAAACTTAAAATCCCAACAAAATAATGTCGAGTCACAATTAGTATCCTCCCCTGTCGTGTATTGGTCGCGCAGTGCGGTCGTGGCTTTAATCACAACTAAAGTCATGCAACATAAATTCACGCGCACGACCCAACAAACAAACTACTTTGTCATGCATCAATTTATCGCTCTAAGCCAAAATGCATAGATTAATGTTTCAAATGCTTCCGTATTTAATATTCAATACGAGCTAACAGTTAAAACTTTATGAAAAACAGTTTATTAATTTCCAGGAAATGTATTACAATGTTCTGATATTAAAACAAATTTAAATGCTATAAAATCTGCTCTTTGGGTATGGAAATTACTGTTACTTGTTATATTTTTATCCTATACTTTGTGCATGATTTGTTTGCAACGATTTTAAATTAATTTTATATAGCACATGTATTTTTTTAGGAGAAGCCATATCTTTGGCCGTTTCAGTTTTAGGTATGTAGGTATATAGGGATATACTTATAACGAGGGAGTTATAACACAATTCTCGTTATTACAACAAGCGATGAGAACGTGTGTATAAAATTTATAACCAAAACATGGTTATAAGCGAAAGATATAAAATGAGCTGTATACTATTACAATAAATTTCCTCGCAGCTTTCTCCAGAGATTTAACCAAAATGTTATTTAGATACATTTCGCTTAAGTTGTCATGTATCATATTGTATGTCACATATGCTACACTCAACAGTAGACATGCAAAAAACTAGTTATTTAAAAATAAATGCTAAAGCTCGAGCCATTTCAAAGATCTGTTACAAACACCGTGACACGAAAATTATAATATTTAGGTGCTTATTAAGATTTACGATACTTGAATTCATAATATTATGTATCTATATGTACTTTACAAACTTTGTTTAGTAAATAACTCACAATCTTCACGTAACATTATTAAAGTATTATAAAGTACTTAGTACAACTGAGGGAGAAAAAATAATTAAATACTAGCTGTGCCCCGCGGTGTTACCCGCGGTTTAAGTGATATATAATAAAAGACTATGAAAAGTACCAATAATTGGGTCAAAACGGGACGATACATGTTTCTATAGTGGTTACTGGTAGTGATGATGACGATGATGAATGTAATTTGCATAGTAGCATATGCTTTCCGTTCTTAAAACAACGTCGAAACTCCCAAACTTGTATCTTTAAAGGGTCAGGAGTTCTCTCAGCACCTTCCGAACCATGGTATATCTTATTGTAAAATCTTACTTGTTGGTAGCATAATATGCTTAGAATACTGCTCACGAAACCGAAGTCACCACATCCTACTAATATTAAAGGCGAAAGTTTGGATGTATGTATGTATGGATGTATGGATGTTTGTTACTCTTTCACGCAAAAACTACTGAACGAATTTTAATGAAACTTTACAATAATATAGCTTATACATCAGAATAACACATAGGCTACAATTTTAACCGACTTTCAAAATGGAGGAGGTGTTATGTTCGTTTTTTTTATGTTCAACGATTACTCCGCCGTTTGTGAACCGATTTTCAAAATTTTTCTTTTGGTGTATAGGTTATCATCCCAATCTCGTTATTCGTACCATATTCATAAAAGTGGTGACCTCATTCTAAACATATTATGCTACCAACAAGTAAGATTTTTGCACCGAGGTATACCATGGTTCGGAAGGTGCTGAGAGAACTCCTGACTCTTTATAGATACAAGTTTGGGAGTTTTAAAGTTGTTTCAAGAACGGAAAGTATAATATTATTATGCTACTATGCAAATTACATTCATCATCATCATCACTACCATAAACCATTATAGAATCATGTATCGTCCCGTTTTGCCATAGGGGCACAGCTATTGTAAAATAATATGGGCGAAATACTTTATATGGCAAAACAACGTTTGCCGGGACAGCTAGTATTATATACAATATCAACATACGTAATTGTAAGTCATATAATAATGTAGCTAAGTAGCCTTGCAAGAAGCCATCCTACTCCCAAGATGTGCCATCGTTTATGAAATCATTGACCTTATTTAAATAGCTTTGGCACACAAACGCTCTTTAACTCCTTTTTTAAATTTATTAATAGAAAGATTTTGAACGTTTTCTAGGATTTTATTGTAAAGGCGTATACATTGACCTTTAAAAAATTTACTGACTTTACTAAGTCTGATCACTGGCATATCTAGCTTGTGCTTATTTCTAGTGTTCCTACAGTGAATGTCCCTTTTAACTTTAAATTTACTTATATTTTTTCTAACATAATATATTACATTATCCAAAATGTATTGAGAAGCAACAGTTAGAATGCCAATTTCTTTAAATTTATCTCTCAGAGATTCTAAAGCAGACATTTTATAAATAGAACGTATGGCTCGCTTCTGCAGCACAAAATATATTGTATTGTCTCATTTGCCTGATTGTCTGAAATGAAAAATGATCCATGTTAAAAGTCGGATTAAGAAAGTGATGGAAGAGAGTGGTAGGAGACGTTACTGCGTACTCGCGTAGGCGCTACAATTTTTTCCTGCGTAGCTGGCCTGGATTTCAATTAACACCAGCGACCGCTACTAAAACTTCGATTTCAGCTTCGCGCCGATAATACTTTTCAAGTTTTAAAATATTATCAACTAGATGTGCCCCGCGGCGTTACCCGTGATTTAAGTGATATATATAATAAAACACTATGAAAAGTACCAATGATAGGATCAAAACGGGACGATACATGGTTCTATAATGGTTTATGGTAGTGATGATGATGATGAATGTAATTTGCATAGTAGCATAATTTTTCCGTTCTTAAAACAACTTCAAAACTCACAAACTTGTATCTATAAAGAGTCAGGAGTTCTCTCGGCACCTTGCGAACCATGGTATACCTCGGTGCAAAATCTTACTTGTTGGTAGCATTATATGTTTAGAATACTGCTCACGAAATCGAAGTCACCACAATATCTATACTAATATTATAAAGCGGAAGAGTTTGTTTGTTTGAACGCGCTAATCTCCGGTCCGATTTGAAAAATTCTTTCAGTGTTAGATAGCCCATTTATCGATAAAGGCTATAGGTTATATAACATCACGCTAAGACTAATAGGAGAGAAGAAATAGAGGAAAATGTGGAAAATACGGGGGGAAATTATTTGCAAGGGCTTATTTGAACGCGCTAATCTCAGGAACTACTGGTCCGATTTGAAAATTTCTTTCAGTGTTAGATAGCCCATTTATCGAGAAAGGCTATAGGTTATATAACATCACGCTAAGACTAATAGGAGAGAAGAAATAGAGGAAAATGTGGAAAAAACGGGGGAAATTATTTGAAAGAGCTTATCTCACGAATTACTGGAGCAATTTTTCTGTTATTTGGCACAGATAAGAAGTAGACCACGTGAAGGATCATAGGCTATTTTTTGTGGACCAATTTGTCTGTGAAATATCTAATATACGCGGGCGAAGCCGCGCGGAACGTCTAGTGTTTTCATATACATTTTGATGAGTTCCCTCGATTACTTATGGATCCCTTCATCAGGTTACCACTTTTATGAATATGGTACGAAAAACGAAATTGGGATGATAACCTATACACCAAAGGAAAAAATTTGAAAATCGGTTCACAAGCGGCGGAGTAATCGTTGAACATAAAAAAACGAACATAACACCTCCTCCATTTTGAAAGTCGGTTAAAATTGTAGCCTATGTGTTATTATGATGTATAAGCTATATTATTGTAAAGTTTCATTAAAATCCATTTAGTAGTTTTTACGTGAAAGAGTAACAAACATCCATCCATATATAGTAGGATTATTACTAGTTGATGCCCGCAACTCCGTAGCGCAGAAATTCTGTTATAGCGCGGGAACCATACATTTTTACGAGATGAAAAGTATCCTATGTCCTTTCTCGAGACTCAAAGTATTCTTTAGACAAAATTGGTTCAGCAATTTAAGCGTGAAGAGGTAACGGACAGACATCTGACATACCTACTAACATTTATAATATTAGAATGATTGTATCTTAAAAATGTAATAAAAGAAGCAAGAAAAACCGGGGATTCCTAAATTTCGGCGATTCATGAAATCCTTTATCTAACAAAATGTCACTAGAAATAATAAACGTACTTACCGTGGAACTTGATAGGTGCTTAGAATACAAATGTGGAGGGATTTCGCTACGAAGCCAGTAGTAAAGTTGGGTTAAACCAAAACTTACGCGTATCATAAGGAAAACACTTCAAGACAGTATTTAAATACGGCTTCTTCTGTAAAGCAATCATACCACAATCTACCGTTGTAGCAGCATTAACTAGTAAAAAAATATAAAAAAGTAATAACAAAATGAAACTGTCGGCGTTTTTCGTTTTGATCATGGCTATCTTTGCCATATTTGCTGGTCAGGCTGTGGCGAAACCCAAAGTACCCATTGGCGCCATCAAGAAAGGAGGCAAGATCATTGTAAGTATTTTTTTAAAGAAAAAAAATCGTTAGAAAAACATTAGGTACTTACATATATATACATTTGGCTTTGTAGTTGGTATTCCTTAAAAAGTTTTCTGTTTTGATGAGCAGATACAATGATTTAAAGTTATCATTTACCATATCAATTAAACCTACCTAGTTTCATTTAATAAGAAGAAAATGTTCCAAAACTGTATTTCCAAAGATAAGAAGATTAGCCAAGTGTATATTAACTACGCCTGTGTAAATAATGAAGCCAAACTCCTAAACTAATTAATATCAATCACTACCAGATAAAATACATTTATTTGTGTGACAAATGAATATCTTGACTCGGGCTCTTACATTTGGAAGCAAGTTTGTCTATACAGGGTGTAACACCCAGTATAATAGAGTTCTCTACATACCAAATTATATAATATTATGGTAACTAGAGAATAGATTTAAGTACCCCCTAGCTTAGCATGACCACCATAAAAAGGCTATTTTTTCCATGGAAGAATAGACAAACAAAAAAGAAAAATAATGAACAAACAAACATCTTTTCCAGATTTTTGTTTGTTCATTTTGTTTTTCATCTAACCTATGCGTATGGGATAGGTCGTTAAAAATCATATTGAGGTTTCTAATATCATTTTTTTCTAACCTGAATACTTTGCGAGAGAGAGTCTTCCAAAGTGGTAAAATGTGTGTCCCCCCCTCTAACTTCTAAAGTAGGGGCATGACAAGTCTAAAAAAATATATGTGATGTACATTACCATAAAAACTACCAACGAAAATTGGTTTGAACGAGATCTAGCAAGTAGATTTTTATACGTCATAAATGGTAAACCTTAATTTAACTTCCATTAAATCAACTGAAATATAAAAATAAATCCAATACCTTTTAATTTCATAAAAATAAACCTTATTGCTGCTGCGGAACCCTTCATGGGCGTGCCCAACTCGCGCTTGGCCGGTTTTTATTCTAGTCTTAAAGCCTCCATTTTAAATGCTAAAAAACGACAGTTTTTTAGCATTTAAAATGGATTATTTGATTATTGGATTATTTGATAATGGAATATTATGATTTTTAATGGATTATTATGGATGGTCAGTTATTTACTCACTTCATCCACTCATGTCTTCAATTATACAAGGTGTATGAGTCCCCAAGTTCACTGTGAAAGTAGCAGCGCTGAAAGAGCAAGTTTTGTGATTTGTATGGGCAAGCGCCCACGCGTCATGACTTTTTTTTCCATACAAAAATGAAAAAAAAAGTTACTCTTTCAGCGCTGCTATTTTCACAGTGAACTCTATACAGGGGTCTCATACACATCATAAAGTATTATCACTTAGTTTTGTTACACCTTGTGTAATGTATATTATTGTAATATTATCGTTTATACAATACATACTTTTTTTTTACAGAAAAATGGCCTAGGTGTCGCCGGAGCTGCAGGGACTGCCCATGAGATCTACAATAATATTAAAAATAAACACCATTAGTTTAGAATAACTATAGGTTCTAATTTTAAGCTTATGCTTAGATTAAGTATTTATTGAATAAATATTTTTTCATTGTGAACACTTTTGTTATAATTTTAATTTATAATCCACCAAGTGAAATTAAGATTTTTAATGTCGCACATTTACTACACACAGCTTTATTATTAGGATAATAACTTCGGGTTTGTTATAATATAATAACATAACAAAAATAGATGACAACCACAATTAAAGGCGTTTAAAAGTAACCAAAAAATTGCACAAAGTTGTACCAATTTGATGAATGAAGGAAACTTTACTTCGGTACTACCTTCAAATAGGTAGGTACCTAAGTTCCAACAGCATTTGGAATATTATCTGAAATAGTGATGAGCAAAGCAAGACCAAGACCAAGATTCGACCAGTCTTGGTCTTGGTCTTGGTCTTGCTTGTGCAGTCTTGGTCTTGGTCTTGCTCAAATCTGTCTGGTCTTGGTCTTGGTCTTGGTCTTGCACGCCTAGTCTTGGTCTTGGTCTTGCAAAAAGCAAGACTCTTGCAAACATTTTTTAAAACTTTTTGTAAGTTTTAATTTTCTCGAAAAAACATTTTCAAACCTAAATTATTAGACTAGCTACATGATCTTATCTTAATTTGTTAAGAGAATGATTCTCGAATTGAAAATACTAATGAAAAGTCGAGAGCCAACTCAGCATAGGCTTATCTTTTAGCGGAAATAATATCCTTAAGAAAAATGAAAATTTTGAAAAATAAGAACTTTCCCTTGTATTTATTTCTTCTAGAGTATTTTTAGAGTTCCTTAGCCAAATGGCAAAAAACGGAACCCTTATAGATTCGTCATGTCTGTCTGTCCGTCCGTATGTCACAGCCACTTTTCTCCGAAACTATAAGAGCTATACAATTGAAACTTGTTAAGTAGGTGTAGTCTGTGAACCGCATTAAGATTTTGATACAAAAATAGAAAAAATACTAAAAATTGTAGGGGTCCCCATAGGTACAACTGAAACAAAAACAAAATGTTTGGGACGAAGTTCTATCGCGCGTTGCGAAAGGGGGCTAGACGGAAAAAGTTGTAACGACACTTTTTGACCGACACTTTTTGCCACAGACATAGATCAAGATAGATGCGGTATCTATCTTGATCTATGTCTGTGCTTTTTGCTATAGCTGTAAGCCGTGCGGCGTGTACGTCTTTCTTTGCCTGTCTCTCTCTCTCATAGAAAGCAAGCCAGTTATGATTATTTCGTAGTTTTTTTTTTTTGTTTTTTTTTAGTGTTTACAGGTTATTTGCACATAAGAAATAACTTCGTTTCATCCGGGTGTCCCTTGACACTTCTCAAGTTTTTTTTTTTCATCTAACCTATGCGTGTGGGGTATCTATGGATAGGTGTTTCAAAATCATATTGAGATTTCTAACATATTTTTATTCTAACCTAAATAGTTTGCAAAGAGAGACTCTTCCAAAGTGGTAAAATCTGAGTGTCCCCCCCCCCCCCCCCTCTACTTCTAAAGTAGGGGCATGATAAGTCAAAAAAAATATATGATGTACATTACTATAAAAACTACCAAGGCAAATTGGTTTGAATGAGAACTAGCAAGTAGTTTTTTTAAATTAAATTAAGGTTTACCATTTATGACGTACCTATACGTCATAAATGGTAAACCTTAATTTAACTTTCATTAAATCAACTGAAATATAAAAATAAATCAAAAACCTTTTAATTTCATAAAATAAACCTTTTTGCTGCTGCGGAACCCTTCATGGGCGAGTCCAACTCGCACTTGGCCGAATTTTCGGATTCTCTCTCGGTTAGAAGATCTTCCTTTTCGGCCGCCACGTATATTCCCAAATTTTTAGTTTAAATGCATGGTTACATAATCAAAAGGGTAAAAACGGGACCCAATTACTTATTATTATTATTATCGCTGCATGTTTCCAGGCTGTATCACAAGAACTTGAAATTCATGTTAAGTAGATAAATTGTTATAAATATTTTATCTCATATTATAGTCACTGCGACTAAGTAAAATTTTTTTGCAAGAGTCTTGCTAAAAAATTTTACCTAGTCTTGGTCTTGGTCTTGGTCTTGCATTCTTTGCAAGACCAAGACCAAGACTGCAAGACCAAGACCAATTTTGCTCATCACTAATCTGAAATCGTTTAGCATGCGAACTAAACCACCTGTAGCAAATGGACGGATGGTCTGAGTAAACTGGGCTTACCTGCTTACCCCCTATTATTATTATACGATACGATAAAACGAAAACATCCTTTTGACTTTAACATAAGAGCGCTTATTCAGTATCTAAATTTTGTAAGATATCGCACAGAAATGATAACGACAGGTATATTATGTTTTATACTAAAACACATCTTTGTCCCTCTCACACCTTAATGTGTTTAATCGGCACGATATCGTACCGGGTAATGTGAAACGCTTACCACTCGCTCCAAATGCAGCCCGGGATTTACCCGTTCCAAATTCAAATGATTGCAGACCAGACGGTATTTTGATGTTTCACTTATATAAACATACAGTTAGCAGCTTTACACACGTCTAGATAATATAATAAAAATATACTAGGGATTCCGCTTTGGTTGAACTGCGTCTGTTACCTGATCACAATTTTTGACTCTGAATTTTAGACGGGTTCTTTTACTTACCTTTTATTTACAAATTAGTAGCTAGTTAGTTAAAAACATAGCTTTTTCTACTCACCAACATTATAATATGGTATAATATAGCGAGTTTATATTTCTCGGTACGCAAAATTTACACAAGTGAAAATCGTTTATTGATACGATATTAATTAAACTAATACAGTTGACCTCAGGTCAGTTGTTAATTCAGAGTGCTAACCGATAACTGATAATGCAAAACACGTGCTGAGAGATGACTCAATGTCATTCAATTTTAACAAGTACTCAAACAATACTCAAAACAATACTCAAACAATACTCAATGTGTGCAAAATCACAGTATGTAAAGTTAATATTTTACGCGTTACGCAAAGGTCGGAGCAGAGGGCGTTACTGGCACATACAGTAAACAATCCGACCAAAATCCGACATGTTGTCCACGTCATATATTGACAGAAACGTTGTCAAACGTCGAACAAAACTTTTTGTTTACAGTATATGCTGGTGCTGCCTCTAGCGTGAAAACATTTAAGTGTCAACTATCACCTACCTAATATGTATGTGTATTTTGTTCATGTTGTTGATTAAATTCCTGTTCGTTTAGAAGAACTCCGTTAACTAATTTTGATGTTTTTTTTTGTCTTAGTTAATATAAGTAAGTAAGATAATTAGTTTTGTCTCGACTCTAGATAATGTTTATTCAATTGTACAGCCTATTTCGAAAATAAATAGTAGACATGTTTACAAAATACGAGTACATAATCCACCAATTATAATTAATTTAATATTCAGGTGAGATCCAAGACTGTCCCCAAAATTGTATTCGTTAAATTCATAAATACATATATAATAGACAGGACTAATATCTAATTATATTGCGCTATTATTAGAGTATCTATAAAATTATTATTTGTGTCCCAAAATTTTAGGCGACGCCTGTCTTTATTGCTTTTTTAATATTTAATAAATACTAAGGTACTACGTCGTTAAATACCTTTAAGGGTAATACATCAGGCTATTTAACAGCTCGATTCAGCTATAGTCCACTTCTTGGAAAGCGGGAAAACTGAGATGCACACGTTAATTATTATAAAGGTAACAAGTACGTAGCATCAGCTGGTACCTATAATATTAATGGGTTAAGTTAAGATATACAATATAAGTCACGAATTACAGATAGCTTTAGTAAGTATGCGTTAATGAATTTATCAGAAATCACGTCATTGGTTTGTGAGTAAACATCAAATCTCTCTGGGATGCGGTAGAGTCCCGAAGATAAATATTCTGTAGTCTGTATATAAAGACATTTCACCAATATGCAAATTATTATACTCTTCACACTCGAGACGAGAAGACAGACAAGATGAAGTGGTTCAACCTATTTTTGGTGGTAATAAGTCTATTAGCAGTATTCAGTTCGACCGAGGCTAAGCCCGGCAAAATAGCTGCTATCAAGAAAGGAGCAGAGGTGGTTGTAAGTATACTATTACTGTCTCTGTATCAAATTTTACGAGGCAATTAAAACTTAAATCTTTGTCTAATTCTGGCGGCAAAACCCAAAATAACATGGGTTTTCTAAGAATTTTATAGCCATAGAGAATAGTTCCAACTATATAGGTCTATTACCTACTATTGTCTAATAGATCATGTACCGATTATTATGCTTAACTTATGTAATAACTTAGCGTGTATAATCCATACTAATATTATAAATGCGAAAGTGTGTCTGTTTGTTACCATTTTCACGCCCAAACCGCTGAACCGATTTTGCTGAAATTTGCTATGGAGATACTTCGAGTCCTGGGACAGGACATAGGATGCGTAATATTACATACTCATCTCGGAGATTTTTATCTCGGAGAAATGTACGGTTCCTGCGAGATATACGAATTTTGGCGCAACGGAGTTGCGGGCGTCATCTACTTTCTCATATTTTCATTTGTCTGTGTAATATTAGTTATATATTCATTATTAAACTGTCCTTTAATCAATTTTATCAACTATTCTCTTTCTTTTTAAGTAGGTACATAAGTCTGTAAGAAAATAGTAAATCTTTAATGAAATCAAACATCATTTATCTTACCAATATCGAAAGCATTAAACAAAGTTAATATAAAATGTTAAGGTCTACTTATGTATTGATGATGAATTAAAAATAGCTAATTGCTTTATAGCTTTTACAGTTTCTAACAGTAATAATGAAGGTCACTAATTGAACTTTTAAACCTAGTAAGAAAAATGTAAATCAAGTTTAAGTTCAATTCATAAAATATTCAAATAATTTACTTTTTTCAGGGCAAAGGCATCAAGGCGCTTAACATCGCGGCTACAGCCAACGACGTCTACAAGTTCTTTCACCACAAGAGGAAGCATTAGACCCAAGCCTCATAGCCAAATACTTAAACTTCTGCCCTCGAGGCAACAAAATATTGCAAGTCATAGATCTACGTTTTGCGCGCGAGCTTCGAGAAATTGCTAAAAATGTTGAACGGGATTCCTTAGGGTCAATTCAGACCGCAACGCGACGCGTAGATGCATTTCTAAATTTGTACTGAATTGACAGATTTCAATTGCGTGAGACGTATGGCAAACCTGTCAAATCCATACAAAAGAAATGCATCTACGCGTCGCGTTGCGGTCTGAATTGACCCTTAGCGCTCGCGCGCGGAGTTTTCCTCCCTATTTCTTTAAGCATTTATAAAAATCGCCAGTGTCAACATTAGTCAACAATAAAATAAGCTAGCATTGTAAGATATTCCTAAAATACAAAGTACCTATTTTTATACAAAAAACCTTTTTTAAATTATAGGTCTACCAGAATCTGATGGCAATTTTTGACAGCAGATTTTCAAAAAATATCCTTGATCATTGTTGATCATTGGATAAATTTTTATATTTGCATGTTTAACACACATAATCAGCCGCTATAAGAAAAAAAAGGATCAAAATGTTTTATTCCAATTACCCCGGTATTGCTAGAGTCAGATTCTGGTAGACCTATAAATATTTTCTTTTCATTGATCGTTTTTCTTTCTTTATGGTGCAATTTACGAGTAAGTGTAACGTACACAATGAATTATATATTGTATTATAATTATTGTGCAAAAGATGGATAAATAAAACAGATTTGCAACATTATGTAAACGATCACCTATCTGTTTATATATTATTTCGTAATAATAATAACCATCAAGTGATTTCTAAACCCTAATCAGTCAATTACATATTCCACTACTCATTATGAACAATGTAAATGTCAATATGGATATAATTCTATATTATTCAAACGGACATAGAAAATTGTTTGCGAGCCCTAAACAACATAAATAAAAGTGCGAAACAAGAACGGAAAATTCTATTGAAATGGGATGCTGCGTCTATAGCGTAGTTTGATTTAGAGAATAGAATTTATTACGTCGTCTATCATTTTCAACGGCTTTTTGACCAGTTAGGAGTGTTAGGACCTCGTTTTTCAAAGATTGTCTTTTTTCCCGTTTATTAAACTATGATCTAAAAATGAGAGATCGAGCAGAGAGATAGGCGATAAAGAAAACGTGTTGTTGAAGCCCTCTGCACTCTGCAAATACCCATATTTAACTATTTTAGCCAGACTTTTTCATACTTGAAACTTCTTACGACAAACAGTTTCCTTGATTTAACTTTAATTACTTGACCGAATAATTTATTTTAAGATATTATTAATCATTTCACTATCATGGCCATTAGGAGTTTAATATCCCACCAAAAACATTTCTTGTAAAATCTTGCCGAGACGACCACATAAGGTTTACCCTGTGAAAAAGATATGAGATCTCAGGTAGAGCCAAGCTTATGAATCTACACGGCTTAACTCGATATAACTCATACAAATTCTAGATGAACCCAGATGTTTGCTATCGTAGTCCAGAATTTTAGTTTTGAGAACAAGATATGTTTTGATATCTACTTTAAAGTTTCCGAAGCCTAATATTCCAAGGAAATCAACGTAAGCTTAACCTTGATTAATAAAAATATTACTTAATATTAAATAATCTGCGGAAGTTGAAAATTCACTTGTACGTTTAACTTTCAAAATTAAAAAATCTTCAATGAATTTTGTTACCAAACCATAAAATTATGTATAACGCATTTAGGAAAATCTGTTACATTTCTAATCCAATGTATTAATAATGTTTTATGAAATTGCAGTTCTTGATCACCTACTTGTAAACTGTTTCTAAAGATACAGAATATTATCTGTACTTATTTATTTATGTCTTTGTAATATCCTACTAATATTATAAAGGCGAAAGTTTGGATGTATGGATGTGTCATGTGTAATGTGTATGGAACATCCATACACATTACACATGACACATCCATACATCCAAACTTTCGCCTTTATAAAAATGTTACTCTTTCACGCAAAAACGAAGAAACGGATTTTAATGAAACTTTACAATTATATACCTTATACATCAGAATAACACATAGGCTACAATTTTAACCGACTTTCGAAATGGAGGAGGTGTTATGTTCGTTTTTTTATGTTCAACGATTACTCCGCCGTTTGTGAACAGATTTTTAAATTTTTTTCTTTTGGTGTATATGGTTATCATCCCAATTTGGTACCATATTCATAAAAGTGGTGACCTGATGAAGGTATCCATAAGTAATCGAGGGAACTCCTCAAAATGTATTTGGAAACATGTGGTGACTTCGGTTTCGTGAGCAGTATTCTAAGCATATTACCAGCTATATTATGCTACCAACAAGTAAGATTTTGCAGCAAGGTATACCATGGTTTGGAAGGTGCTGAGAGAACTCCTTACTCTTTATAGATACAAGTTTGAGAGTTTCGACGTTGTTTTAAGAACGGAAAGCATATTATGCTACTATGCAAATTACATTCATCATCATCATCATCATCACTACCATAAACCATTATAGAACCATGTATCGTCCCGTTTTGACCCTATTATTGGTACTTTTCATTGTCTTATATAATATATCACTTAAAATACGGGTATCACCGCGGGGCACAGCTAGTCTAAATATATATAACTCAAAGGTGACTGACTGACTGACATAGTGAATAGAGATCTATCAACGCACAGCCCAAACCACTGGACGGACCGGGCTGAAATTTGGCATGCAGGTAGATGTTATGACGTAGGTATCCGCT
Organism: Cyaniris semiargus; assembly: GCA_905187585.1. Classification (NCBI taxonomy): domain Eukaryota; kingdom Metazoa; phylum Arthropoda; class Insecta; order Lepidoptera; family Lycaenidae; genus Cyaniris; species Cyaniris semiargus. The sequence goes on along the minus strand of LR994561.1, from coordinate 8,158,959 downwards.
AAGAAAGGATTTTGATCAATTCTACCCCAAGGGGATAAAATAGAGGATGAAAGTTTGTATGAAACTTTGTTAATTTTAAACCGATTGGGCTAAGACTTTGATACCCTTTGATACCTAATTAATAATAATATTAATACTTCTTAACGCGAGCGAAGCCGCGGGCAAAAGCTAGTTAAAATATAAGTCGGTCGCAGGAAGATATCCAAACGTTCCTCGTGAGTCAATTATCGAATTTCTCTTTATCCGGCAGCCAGACTTAGGTCATGGGCAAAAATCAAAATCCAGGTGACAAAAACTGACTACTGAAATTATAGGTACAGATATTACTTACACGGTATTAAATACATACCCGCATAATATCATATCGGTAGTAAATTTTGCTATCCATAAACATATTAGCGCAATCAATTTAGTATTCATGAAGCGATTTGTGCTTTATTTATCTACGTGACAAATTACAAAATTTTGCATCGGGATTATCATCACCTAATTTTAAGCGATACTTGGTACTTAATAAATATGTTATCAGTAAAAATCGTATTGCGAAAATTTTCTGAAGATGCAAAATTCGCATTGTCAGTTGTCACTATAATGTGTTGTTTGTTTTGGATGTATGGAAAACAACAACATATTAACGTTCAAAACTTTGTTTCCACAGGTATTTGTGTAGGTATATGAATAGACCGTTCATTTTTCCTGATAAAAACTAATTTCTATCCCGGCATATATATATTTTAAAAACACAAAATATTATATTATATCTGAAGAGGCTTAAACTTTTATCAGATAACAGACAGACAAACTTTTGCATTAATATTAACGGACAAACACTTACACGTTACACCAAAACTCCCTCTGGGAATAATCACTTTCAAATTTTTGTAGTAACTGCACGCGCGGGTAAAAACCTCGCTATTTTCCTGTTAGCCACTTATCACTATAAAAGACTCATCACGACAATAATCGTAACCATTTCCTCAGCAACGAAGTAACGATGAAGATAACATTAATTCTACTTGTTACTGTGTTATGTGGCGTTTATGGAGAGAGCACAGTTCCGGCGGTTACCGTAACGACGCAGATACCCTGGACTCAGAGATTTAGAGATGGCCTGGTTTGTACTTCATAGAGTAAACAGTCCGTTAATAAACATATTTCGAAGCTAAGTAAATCGTTAGTGTCCAAACACACCATGACGAAGATACGCGGCCGAAGTTCCGTGGCCGATATTACGTTCCGACGCATTCGGCTGACATGACACACAATAGACCCGAAATTACGCGGCGGAAATTCAGTTGCGTAACTTTGTCCAAGTATTCAGTGTCTCGAACGCCGCCGAATTGACGCCGAAAAAAAAACATTACCGCCGAAACGCTGCCGAACTTACGCTCGACCGAAGTTAGGCTGTACGCTATAACGCGACGTAATTTCGGCATGGAGTGTCATCGGTAATTTAAAATACATTGCAGGCGTAATCTTGCCGAACTTCGGCCGCGTATCTTCGGCATGGTGTGTTTAGACACTTAGATAAGGATTGTTTGTGTTATATGCAATTAAGTGATGTTTGGTGATTGGACTTTATTTTGGGAAAGTTTATTATAGGTTAGGTTAAAGGTTATTTAAGACGAATCCTCCGTAGGATGTAGGAATTAGGATGAAGCATAAGCTACCAATCTCTCTAAAAATAAAAACCTATTTTTTTTATCCCGGTGAGAATTTGTCATAAGTCCACTTTCGGTGATTACACCTATTTACTTATAGGAGACATGGTATTAAAATTCCTTAAATATAATATTTTATTACCGAATTATTAAGACTTCCTTGCTAATGAAATTGCGGATAGCATACAGGCTTTGCTTATCAATGACTTATCAAACGTATGACTTATCAAACAAGGACAATGCAATAAAAGGCTGTAAAAATGTAGATTTACAAGTTATATGCTTGTTTTTTTTCAGGACAAATTCTTTGCTGGCGTAGCTGTAGCTACTTCAGTACAGAACGCGTTACACAATGGAAAAGGGAAGAACAAGCTGACCCATCACGACCCAGTTCATAATAAAAATTCACATACTTCACCGTAGTTTTGAATGTTTCCTTAGATACTAATAAATTATAATATTATAGAGGTGAGGTTTGCCTGTTAGCTACAAAAAGGCTCCAAAAATTGTTAACACAAATAGAGTAGACCATATTGTAAAAAGACTAACGGCCTGTCCACATCTCCACGTCACGACGTCGTCAACGTGGAACGGTGCGGTAACGTGACACGGTACGTTGACGTGACATGAAAATTTACGTCAACGTAACGTGAAAATGCACGTCACGGTGTAGCAACATTTTACGTCTTTTTTTTTTCTTAAATCTCTCTCTCCGTCTTCTTAACAATAGCAGAAGCAGAATACGTATTGTGCGGTCCATATCTAGATAAGTAGTAAAGAATGTAGCAGTTTTACAAGGCATGGTGACGTACAATGTTGCTACATCGTGACGTGCATTTTTACGTTACGTCGTTGACGTAAATTTTCACGTCCGACAGGCGACAACGTACCGTGCCACGTTACCGCACCGTACCACGTTGACGACGTCGTAACGTGGACATGTGGACAGGCCCTAACTGCCGCACTCAGAGTGGAACATTAATTACCTACTTAAATGTAATTAATTCAAAATTTTGACAGCCCCATACAACATCTGTCGAACTCTTCATTAAATTGAAGGTTAATCATAATTAAATGTCTCTGAGTACGGCGGATAGACCCATATAAAAAGTGACTGCGGAAAAAGGTACGGCTTATGATTTTGTACATACGCAGTAACGGGGAACGTCACGGAATGTGCTTTACTGAAATAGGATGTGTTTTTAACTTTTATGTGAGGGTCATAAAAGTTAAAACCACATCCTAGGCTATACAGAGTGTAACAAAACTAAGTGATAATACTTTAGGGTGTGTATGGGTCCCCTATATAGAGTTCGCTGTGAAAGTAGCAGCGCTGAAAGAGTAACTTTTTTTTCATCTTTGTATGGAAATATTCACGGCTTGCCCATACAAATAAAAAAAAAAGTTTGCTCTTTCAGCGCTGCTACTTTCACAGTGAACTCTATATCAGGAACACATACACACCCGAAAGTATTATCACTTAGTTTTGTGACACCTGTATAGCCTGAAAAGGTTGATATTCAGGCTATGCCATTTCTTAGATTTATGTAATGCTCTAAACACGGTGTAAATTATTATATTCCGTGTACCAATAAAGAAAATTAGGTTAATGTACAATGACTTTGTACCAACCTTTGTTGTAATTTTTATTATATTATTTTGTAAAAGACAGTTTCCTTATACTTTTTAAGAGAAACTAATGTAATTTCTTTACTTTTCCACAGACAAAAGCGATCTACTAGAAAATAAAAGTATTTATCAGCAAAATTCTCCGTAACGGAACTCCGGTACTCAATTTTTATTTATTTCACTTCTGAGTTCTGAGTTCTGACATATTTCAATAGTCCGAGGCCAGACAAGAAACCGACAAAACAAAAGGTGATCTTTGAATCTGGACAGCGGCCAATAGAAATATCGGTAACAATCTTCTACGAATCTATTGCTCGTAACAATAGGATCTAAGGTTTAAGTATGAGCACGTAGGGATCGGTAAAATGAGGTTCTAATGTTATGTTATCAAAGCCATTGTATTGTAAGTAAATCGGGCTCCTTTACATAGGCTTTTGTCTATTATTGCCATGTTTTGTTAGCTACAATAGCTTTGGTATTACTATGAGTGAAAATCTCATTTCAATAGAGAACATTACGCAAAGGTAAATGATCCGACAAATATATGGGCATTATATTATATAATTGAGAGATTTTGTATTAATAGGTTGTCATGTGGGCAACGTGTACAATATAAAATAAACATCCAGTGTCCAGCTTGTAAAAGACCTTTCAACCCTTTGAATGATACACAAAGGCATACTACACGCAATAAACCCTAATTGTTCGCTCGCTTAATTTTTTTTTTCTATGGACGCTTCACACCACGTCAGTCTGGCCTCGTGCTAAGTAGGTACGAAGGACTTGTGTTACAGGTACCAGACAACGGAAATATATTTAATACTTTTATACTAGGTATGCATAATATACTTAAGATTTTTATTATAGCATACACATATTTAATACACGTCCATGACCCAGGAGCATTGAAAAACTTTTGTTCCGTCAGCGGGATTCGAACCCGCGACCCCCGGCTTGAGCTGCCACACACTCTTAACCATTGAGCCACAGAGGTTTAATATAATTTTATCAAAGCGAGGTGAAACAGACCTTATTTATTTCGAAGCTTCGTGCTAACAAATCCTTTGAGCTCATCACTGCGAGCAGACGATAACGTTAATTCGATAATTGCATGTCTTATTCAGAGGTAAAAATAAAACTGATGAAAGGTTGAAATAATATTAAATGGACGGAGAGGTACGGGGGAATTAAAAACAACATTATTTCGTATATTTATAGGAGGAAGGATAATGAAGCTTGAGAATTCAAAGTATATTTTTATGGAGCGCGGAACGCAAATGCTACCAATTTATTTTTACGGTTCTGTAACGTAAATTATAATATTTTCTTGAAGTAATGGTTATTTCAATTACGATCTGCATTCTAATCATCATCATCTACATTTATATGAACCTCTTAAGCACGCGTACATTATGCCGGGGAGCAGCGGGACGGGCCGCATTTTCAATACTTACACTTTTCGATATAGTTACACGAATTAAGTCAAAGAGAAAGTGTCGAATTTTCACCCTGTCATAATGTTCGCGCATCTTTAACTGTAGTTTTTCCATTTATCTAAAACATTCTCAAATGACCGCACGTCTTGATAACGTAATCGCTCTGCCTTTGTAATGTATCACATTCAGTCGACAGACACTTCAGTTTATTGTCCAACTCGGTTTTTCCGCTGTAAAATAATGTATGGTCTCAGTAAAAATCTTTTTAGATGATTAATCATTATGTAACACGTTACACGATGACATTAAATTCAAAACCGAAAAGCCTTGTTAACAAATTAGTATAAACTAAGACAGACAATGATAGCCACACAGCTTAGGGTTCCCACACATAATTCTGCGAATTCGCATCGCATCGCAAATATCTGCGACAAAATTCGTGATAAAAATGACAATTTAACGATGCGATGCGATGCGAATTCGTAGATTGTGTGGGAGCCACAGACATAGATCAAGATAGATACCGCATGTCCCTATATTTGTATGAAAACGAGCGTGCCACTTTTTTCCTACCAACTGTGACGTACCGATGATAAGAAACGTGTCCATTATCTAGGCCAACGTTTCTATTCGAATTTCTACAGCTCAATACGGAACAATTAGGCATTTAGGCATTTTTAAAATTCCGATTGACGTCCGATTCCGATAGCAGACTAAAGAACAGACTTTCGAAAGACGAGCATTGCTCGTCGTTTGGGAACGCGATATGGCACGCGAAGTACATACACATGCGGTATCTATCTTGATCTATGTCTGTGGTAGGAGCCCTAAGTTAGCCCATTCTTCGTTTGTTAATTAGGCCGTTTGAGTTTACAGATTTCTGTTTTACAAATTGTTTCACTGCAATATCGCACAAACCCAACCAATTATTATTATTTTTTGTTAATACCGAAGACGTCATCAACGTATCATCTCAAAATAGCTTATTCACCTTACATGGTCAAATTGTGTATTAAAATCAAAAATTAAGTGCAAAAATGCTCATAGAAAGCGTAAAAAGTGTTTTAACTGAAAAGTAGTTCTTACACAATGTTCAGAATATCTTCTGGGATATCGCTACGTAGATTCTTCAGGGTACTCGATAACTCCCCTACTTCATCTGAACGTCTCTGTTCTTCTGTCTTCAAATCAGATATCACACCCTCGATTATTCTCAACTCACTCTTCATGTCTTCTTCGCACTTTGATATAAAGAGGTATATATTTAAATCCAAGACTAAAATGTAAAGAAGTGAAGAAGCTGCTTACTCTAAAACTAATAAGGCAAAAAATAATAACAGAGTATAAACACATCATTATAAGACGAAACTACGTTATAACCCTATTTTGTAAGGCTACGTTCAGACGTGCGCGTGTTCTGCGCGTGCTCTGCGCGTGTTCTACTATAGCGTATAGGAAAACACGCGCGCGGCACGCGCTGAATCCGCGCCGACCCCGCGCGCAGGCCGCGCGCGTGTTTTTGGAGTTTTCCTTCGCTATAGTAGAACACGCGCAGAGCACGCGCAGAACACGCGCACGTCTGAACGTAGCCTAAGGCAGTCAAACCAACCAATAAAAATATTACTTTATTTGGTGGTTGGTTCCAAGTTCAGCTCTACGAAGATTAAAATTAAGACTTCATGGACCAGTAAAGCAATTGGTGCTTCCATCAGGTCAATTATTTATCTGTTAATTTCTAAATTCTTTAAATAAATAAATAAAACTTACATAGAAAGCTCGTGAGTTTCTAAAACGGTCTGCTATGTCATGAAGAGTGTCTTCGTATTTACGTCTGTAAATTAAACCAAATAATAGGCATAACGAAAATTTTTTTTCTTATTGGTAAGTGAAGGACCATTCATAAATAGAAATATCAGTGAAAAAATGACTCTGATAGCATAAAAACTCTCCAAGATATCACAATACAAAACTCACATAAAATAGACCTTCCCAAAACGCTCCATACAAAATGTCAGCTAACTGTGACGTCACGCCTAGCTAGTTTGTTCGATAGCTATGTTAAATATTGAGCTTATGAAAGTGGTTTCGTAAGAAAAAATGTTAAAAATTGCATAACTTATCGAATGGTACACAAAAATTAAGGAATTTTATAAAAATCCCAATCCCCTACCCTATTCCCTTCCCTACCCTCCCCTATTCCCTTCCCTTCCCATCCCTACCCTCCCCTATTACCCTATTCCCTCTTAAAAGGCCGGCAACGCACTTGCAGCTCTTCTGATTCTGCGAGTGTCCATGGGCGACGGAAGTTGCTTTCCACCAGGTGACCCGTTTGCTCGTTTGCCCCCTTATTTCATAAAAAAAAAAATCGACTTGACTTAACTTGACGAAAAAACTTTGAAGGCTCAAAACAAAAAAAAATATAATAAGTTATGAAGCTGAAATTTTGGGAATACCTATTTTTCATCGCTATGTCTTTATTTTATTTAAAAAATCAGCTAATCTTTGACCTTGTCGTCATCCCTATTATAGATCAGGATTAGTGCGTAGTATCAGAGAAATTGATTCACAGGCAGATGGCGGACCTATGCATTTTGGTCGCATTATGTCAACCCAGCTGACATACCAAGGTTAACATTGACTTGACATCACCCAACTAAATAACTTAGGTCCGTCATCTGCCTATGAATAATTTTCTCTGATGGTACATTATAATATTTTCCAGGTATAATACGATGCTATAATTTCACAAGTTTGCTGAGAATTCGCAGAAAAGATCCAAGCGGAAGAAACAAGCGATACATCATCATAAAATGTGCGACAGAAAGTTTTTAATTCTACGAAATGTTTCGCTGAATCAGCATACAAGGTCGTGGTAATTAGGACTTTATATAATAATAGGGATTGTCGCTATGAAAACCGTTGTAACATAATACAATTATTGCTTTAAACAATCATATTATGTAAAGAACACACAGACAAAGAAGTGCCATGTAAATTGTAATCGTCCAAAATTAAGTGAAAACCATAATGAATTCAAATAGCGGGTAAAATTCGAGTTGGTAATGGATGGCCTTCGAAATCGTTGTTTTCTATGCAAATACAAACTTTGTATAAAAGCGACGATTGTTGAAAGCCACAGAGATTATCGTATGTAAATACACCTTTTTGAAAATATAATTTTTATGAATTGAAATAAATGGTATTCATCAAAATAAAAACAGGAGGCGATAAAAACTCCCATATATCGATTGGGATTACGTTAAGAAAATGTGTTCAGCGTCTACTTAGGGTCAATTTATACTAGCGCAGAGTTGAAGCGTATCGAAGCGAATTACCAAAACTGAACATAACAAATTCAACCTTAACTCCAAAGCGTTAACGCACACATTACATCTGAGAATTTAGAAAGGCGCACGCATTCGCGCGCACTTGCGCGAATTCGCTTGACCAACGCTTTTTGGGGCGCGCGCATTCTCGCGCATCCATGCGCCCACAAGCGAATCTACGCGTCATCACTGTAGGCATTCTGGCGAATTCACGCGCATTCGTTCGACTTGTTGCGAATTTGACGCTTTGATGCGCTTCGACTCTGCGCTATTATAAATTGACCTTTACTCTACTCATTGTATCTTAAACTAATATAAAACTAAGTAACTAGAAACTATGTATCTAGGTCATACATCTCAATCTCAATATCTTTATCCTCCTGCCTGCACTGCGCGTCTAGCTCGCGGCGCGTGCGCTGCGCTCGCTCCACCGCGCCGTCTAACTCCTCGCAGCGCCGCTGTAGCTGCATGCGCTTAGCCGTTAATCGCACTACAAACATTCGATAATAAGGGCACGAACGCACTGAGCGTTATTTCGCGAAAATGCCGTAATTTGGCCACTCCACGTTGATCCACGATGGACTTGCGATGGACCAATACAAACGTTTACAAACGCTTAGATAGGAACAGTCGTCTTTAATTGCCCATGATCGAAGGGCAATTAAAGACGAATATTCCCCTATATTCTGTTAATTATCAAGATTCAATGTAGAGAAGAGCCTCAATGTGTACACCACTGAGTCAAGTCCCACTGAATCACAGGTACATGTTTTTTTAAAATGATAAGGAGTAAGGACATGATGTAACTTGGGTGAGTCTTAACTTGGGTAGAATCTGGGAATATAGCTGACAATTTGTTACAGTATTTTCTGCAGCCACTGAGACGCTTCTCACAAATTGGTTATCGTGTGCAGTGATCCGTCGTTAGAGATTTCGATCCACAACTTTTTATTATTTTCATGTATAGACATGTTGGGAAGAGTAGATCAGCTGTGTAGTGTATCGTCTATGATAGACGATAAACTACACTGCTGATCTTCTATTATAATACTGGTAGGTACTTCTATACAACCATTTTATCTACTTGTTGCCGGTCTTTGGTTAGAGTATTTAGTAGTATTAAAAATACTTTGTGTTGTTTAAAAAAATGAGTTAAAACTTAAAATCCCAACAAAATAATGTCGAGTCACAATTAGTATCCTCCCCTGTCGTGTATTGGTCGCGCAGTGCGGTCGTGGCTTTAATCACAACTAAAGTCATGCAACATAAATTCACGCGCACGACCCAACAAACAAACTACTTTGTCATGCATCAATTTATCGCTCTAAGCCAAAATGCATAGATTAATGTTTCAAATGCTTCCGTATTTAATATTCAATACGAGCTAACAGTTAAAACTTTATGAAAAACAGTTTATTAATTTCCAGGAAATGTATTACAATGTTCTGATATTAAAACAAATTTAAATGCTATAAAATCTGCCCTTTGGGTATGCAAATTACTGTTACTTGTTATATTTTTATCCTATACTTTGTGCATGATTTGTTTGCAACGATTTTAAATTAATTTTATATAGCACATGTATTTTTTTATTTTTTTAGGAGAAGCCATATCTTTGGCCGTTTCAGTTTTAGGTATGTGGGTATATAGGGATATACTTATAACGAGGGAGTTATAACACAATTCTCGTTATTACAACAAGCGATGAGAACGTGTGTATAAAATTTATAACCAAAACAAAGCGAAAGATATAAAATGAGCTGTATACTATTACAATAAATTTCCTCGCAGCTTTCTCCAGAGATTTAACCAAAATTTTATTTAGATACATTTCGCTTAAGTTGTCATGTATCATATTGTATGTCACATATGCTACACTCAACAGTAGACATGCAAAAAACTAGTTATTTAAAAATAAATGCTAAAGCTCGAGCCATTTCAAAGATCTGTTACAAACACCGTGACACGAAAATTATAATATTTAGGTGCTTATTAAGATTTACGATACTTGAATTCATAATATTATGTATCTATGTACTTTACAAACTTTGTTTAGTAAATAACTCACAATCTTCACGTAACTTTATTAAAGTATTATAAAGTACTTAGTACAACTGAGGGAGAAAAAATAATTAAATACTAGCTGTGCCCCGCGGTGTTACCCGCGGTTTAAGTGATATATAATAAAAGACTATGAAAAGTACCAATAATTGGGTCAAAACGGGACGATACATGTTTCTATAGTGGTTAATGGTAGTGATGATGACGATGATGAATGTAATTTGCATAGTAGCATATGCTTTCCGTTCTTAAAACAACGTCGAAACTCCCAAACTTGTATCTTTAAAGGGTCAGGAGTTCTCTCAGCACCTTCCGAACCATGGTATATCTTATTGTAAAATCTTACTTGTTGGTAGCATATGCTTAGAATACTGCTCATGAAACCGAAGTCACCACATCCTACTAATATTAAAGGCGAAAGTTTGGATGTATGTATGTATGGATGTATGGATGTTTGTTACTCTTTCACGCAAAAACTACTGAATGAATTTTAATGAAACTTTACAATAATATAGCTTATACATCAGAATAACACATAGGCTACAATTTTAACCGACTTTCAAAATGGAGGAGGTGTTATGTTCGTTTTTTTATATTCAACGATTACTCCGCCGTTTGTGAACCGATTTTCAAAATTTTTCTTTGGGTGTATAGGTTATCATCCCAATTTGGTACAATATTTATAAAAGTGGTGATCTGATAAAGGGATCCATAAGAAATCGAGGGAACTCCTCAAAATTTATATGGAAACATGTGGTGACTTCGGTTTCGTGAGCAGTATTCTAAGCATATGCTACCAACAAGTAAGATTTTACACCAAGGTATACCATGGTTCGGAAGGTGCTGAGAGAACTCCTGACTCTTTAAAGATACAAGTTTGGGAGTTTCGACGTTGTTTTAAGAACGGAAAACATATTATGCTACTATGCAAATTACATTCATCATCGTCATCATCACTACCATTAACCATTATAAAACCATGTATCGTCCCGTTTTGACCCAATTATTGGTACTTTTCATAGTCTTTTATTATATATCACTTAAACCGCGGGTAACACCGCGGGGCACAGCTAGTGTTTCCATATAAATTTTGAGGAGTTCCCTCGATTCCTTATGGATCCCTTCATCAGATCACCACTTTTATAAATATGGTACCAAATTGGGATGATAACCTATACACCAAAAGAAAAAATTTGAAAATCAGTTTACAAACGGCGGAGTAATCGTTGAATATAAAAAAAAACGAACAGAACACCTCCTCCATTTTGAAAGTCGGTTAAAATTGTAGCTTATGTGTTATTCTGATGTATAAACTATATTATTGTAAAGTCTCATTAAAATTCGTTCAGTAGTTTTTGCGTGAAAGAGTAACAAACATCCATACATACATACATACATACATCCAAACTTTCGCCTTTATAATATTAGTAGGATTAAAAATGTTTTGTAGAAAGTAACAAGAAAGAGAAAATTTGTTTGGATAAGGCCATCATGGTATGAGGCCTCCGGCCCTGGAAAATAATTTTAGATTACGGTTGAGTCATCATGGTAGAGTTTCATACAAAAATCTCATAATACTGTAAAGTAAAAAACAAAATACCATTTTCCAGCTTGAGTCGCTCTATTTCCGAATTAAGTGAGCGCGCTACACGAAGCATAGACATCGTTTCTCTATATTTTTGCTCATTTTCAGCATCTAATGCCGGTATTGCGGATCGCTGTAAATGTTTAAATGAAATATTATGTAACTGCATGAAAATGTTTTAATAAAGTTTATTGTATCATGATTCACATAAAAAATTACAAGAAAAGTTATATTTTATGACTTACTTGTACAACTAAATCATTTTCTATTTCCTCTAAATTTGACTTTAGTAAACATATTTCAATTTGTTGTTGCTCGGGAGAAAACATGTTTGCTTAGAAAAAGTTTCGTTTCGTTAATAACAATAAGCTTATTGAAAACACAAAATGTTATTCTAGTTTGTATTAATTTAATTCGATAGTAAAAAAAAGTTGACGATATCGATGTGTGAAAAAATTATCGCGCCGTTCTATTTTCAAAATTGTAACTTTTTTTATTAAAATTAAAATTTCGTGCACAAAAATTCTGTCTGTACTGCTTCAGTTTAATAATCATAACTAACTTACGCGTTATAATTTGTTAGTTAAATGAAGACAAGACATGTACCTAAATAATTTTAAAAAATTATGAGGAAAAACTTTGAATAAGTTTATAATCTTAATTCTTATCGTTTTAAGATTAAAGTTTAACTAATATCGTTTTCGGCATCTGAACTGCCCCGGGGCAGGGTGGGCCGACGTGATACGGAAACATCCTAAGTTTAAATTAAGAACATAAACTACGTATTGCATAGTACTAGTGCAATACGTAGTTCTTAATTTAAACTTCGGATGTATCCGTATCCTGTCGGCCCACCCTGCCCCGGGGCAGTTCAGATGCCGAAAACGCTATAATACTGAAATCAAAGCAGTGCAGACAGGATTTTTATGTACTGGAAATTAAAAAAAAAAAAACAATATTTGGTACCTAACCAAATACTAGGCAAATAGTACCGATAGTATACCTTAGCTTACTATACTACATTTATTTAAATTCACTTATAAATTAATAAATTATTTTAGTGCTGATTTTAGTAAAGAATTAGATTAATACAGTCAAAAGATAGAGCTGAGAAGTTTTCCTTGTCTGCGATTAAAATATAAAGTAGATATTAAATAAAATAATAACTTCTGCCTACGTTGTTTTTCAAAGAGAAAAGGTTCGTATTTTTCTTAGTCATAAATTTTATTTCATACCCACTTTAGTTCACAGTTCAGGCAATTAATATTCATTTAAACACGACCTTTTTAAGCGTTTTGACGAATGTAAACACTGCCCAACATTTTAGGACATTTTCCGAGTAAGGAATTAGGTAAGTATATATATAGCGGGCAAAAGGCCCACCACACATTCCCACTACTGCAATTCCTGTGTCGCCAGGATCAACAGTGGTAACCAACCACGAAAACCCTTTGATATGATCTCAGGGATGCCCGAGGGACAAGCTAAATCTGTCTTGGGACCCGCAACGAAATTAATCAGAAGAAATGTATGAGGAGTAGGAGATATCCAATTTCCCTCCCCAAGCAAAGCGGGAGACAGCCAAAATTGTAATGACATTGATGTCCGAACAAAAGGGGGAAGCACCACGGGAAAAAAAAATATGCTTAATATAATATGCCTACTTCATAAAAAAAAGACATTGTTTTTTATGAAATTGTGATTGTTTCCAATAGAATTTATGACAAAAACGTTTGAAAGCACGGAAATTCTTTGCGCTGCCTACGAGGTCATCGTAATATACGACTCCAGAGACACATTGGAGGCTGTTTAATAAATCGGTTCTTTCCTCATGCCAGAGACCGCACTCCCAGAGTATGTGATGAGCAGTTTGTTCTTGCGGGCTGTCTTCGGTCGAGCACTCGCAAAGAGGAGATGGAACTAACTTGAATCTATGAAGTTTAGCTTTAAAATTGCCGTGACCAGTTAGGAATTGTGCAACGCAATGATCTATTTCTATCCAATGCATGGCGAGTCGTTCGCGAACTGAAGGAAAGAAATTGTACAGGTGCCGACCTTTAATCGAGTTATCCCACCGATCCTGCCACTCGGATAAAAGATTTTGTAGTGTAATGTCTAGTGGTTCAAACAATCTATTCACCTTATTTCTGTCTCTCATGCTTAAGAAATCTGGGGTCGTAATTTTTTTATTTTTGTAATATAAAGCAGCTCGGCGCTGTATTTCCAAGTCTACAGGCAAAACACCCGACAGGACAGGAAGTGCTTCAGTACTGACCGTTCTATATGCCTTACATAGGAATATTAATGCGAGACGTTGGCTTTGTAAAAGTTTACGCCGGGCTGCGCCAATCGTAGCCCTATCTGCCCAGACCGGCGAGCCGTAGCATATTCTGCCTAAGTACGTGGCTGTATATATAGTTTTTAACGTTTTGAACGAGAGACCCCATGTAGATGTCGATATTTTAGTAAAACTATAGAAATTTATTTTTGATTTCTCACCCGTTTGTATGATATGTTCTAAGAATGTGAATTTATTTTCTAAAATCAGTCCAAGATAACAGAGTGACTGTTTACGTTTGACACTTGTTTCGTTAAGTTTAATGCGAGGAGTTGATATAAGAGAGCCTTTTAAAAGAATTTGATAAGTTTTGTGTGCCGCAAATTCCAGACGATTTCTGTGACCCCAACTTGCAATTACATATAAATTAGGTAAGTATGTATTATATTATATAAGTATCGTATATATAAGGTACCTATGTTAATCTATGTTTGGTATTCCTGTATAACGTAAGTACCGTGTGTACTACTATGTACAACAACATATTACTAAATAGTTACTACGTAAGTACTACTATGTACCTAAACGCGTCGGTATGCTGTACTATCGAAGAAATTGATTCATAGGTAGATGGCAGACCTACGTTATTTGGTCGGTTTCTGTCAATTCAATGTTAGGCTGGGATTGACAATGCGACCAAATTACGATGACGTAGGTCCACAATCTACCTATCAACATCTCCAATAGAACCTTGTACCCAACATTTTATTCTGCAACTCTTTTCAAGAATTATAACTATCATTGAACCCCTATGGAGTATTATGAGTTATAGCCTCTTATAGTGTGTATTGTACAAGTTTCACAGTAACTCATGGCTTTTATCCACTATAACAGGGAAGTTGAGTTTCCTTTCAGCTACCAACGATATACAGAAGTTACAGAATACTCCAAAATCCAATTACACTAGTTTGAAATTTAATAATGGCGGTTAGGACTTAGTGTTTTCAATGTTTACTCACGAAATAATAGCCGCAAGGATGGAATGAGAGGATTTATCCGCGGTTTTGAGGTTAGATTTAATTTGAATTAGGAATATTACAAAACGTTTGTTAACCTTGTTGTAAAAAGCACATTAATTTCTCTCTTCTGATTTATTCGTTGGCGTTAATAATAGGAAAAGTCTAAACATTTGTACGGCTTTAAAGAGAAAAAATCGGCGAAGTGCGAGTCGGACTCGCGCACGACGTGTTCCTTACCGTTATAAGCGAAAGCAAGCAAAAAATTGTGTTTTTTTGTATGGAGCTCCCGTTACATATTAATTTTAAGTATTAATAATTGTTAAAGTAAAAATACATTTAAGGATTTTGTGAATAATTGGAAGTTCCTATCTGTCGCCATTATTAATTACGACTTACGAGGAAAAAAAGGCCAAAAAAATCACGTTTGTAGTTTGAGATTTAATTATATTTTGTTTTTAGTATTTCTTATCATAGCGGCAACAGAAATACTTAAACTGTGAAAATTTCAGAAGTCTAGCTATAGCGGTTCTTGAGATACAGCATGAAGACACACAGACAGACGCACAGACATTGAAGTCTAGTCTATAGGGTCCCAATTTTACCCTTTGGGTACGGAACCCTAAAAAGAGTGTCTACGAATACACGTGTCAGAAGTGAAACCTCTGTCTAAATTCGTGATGGCATTGTGGCGCAATATTATTATTATTTTAACCCTCTTCTCATGACGTGATCTTGTTTAACTCTGAATGGGCCTAAAGAAGTTTCAAATAAAAGAATATGAAACAATTATTTTCCATCGAGGAAATTGATTCATAGGCAGATGCCGGCCTACGTAATTTGGTTGTGCTATGTCAAACCAAGCCGATAGATTACGAACAACATTGAATTGACACAAAATTCTAACTTCTATGATAGTACATTTTATTTTAGGTTTTATAAATTAAAATAAAATGTTGAAAAACGCGTTAATTTACTTCAACCGTTCGGACTTATATATTTTTCAGTCGTTTATTTGTTGAATTTTCAGTTCATGGAGTTGCTTAATTGAGTGTAAAATTATGCAAGCAGTATAAACCGTTGAGGCCGTATATCATCCATCAAATGACGCTCGCAAATCGCGATTCAAAAGGCGGATCGGTGCCAAAGTGTCTGGCTACTGGTCTATCGTGTTTCAACATTTTGTAATGGGTCAAGCATTTCATATCTTAACTCTTAAGACACGTCACACGACGTAGGTTATTTAACATAAAATCTTCATGCAATAACAAGTAAATCTGTCTATGTTATTACTTAAATAATAAATTAATAATAGACAATTAATTTATTACAATAATAATAATAATAAGATTTTTGTAGCCTAGGTACACTCTAAAAGAATTCCAGATTTTATTCTAAAAATTTTAAACTTGATTCAAATTTAGAACGTTTTCTTTTTCAAAAATTATTACAGTCGAGCTGTCAGATTTATCGATATAGAATATTGTGGACTTATTTGTATTAGTAAAATAAATAAATTCTTTATCTATTTTCTGAGTGACATATATTTTACATTACTTATCTATGAATTAGATTTTGAGTGACGTTACCATGGCAGCATTGTTGTGACTTCACTTTGTAAATATTCTTGGAAATAAAACTACATGAGTTAACATTGTATATTTACTTCACAATAACTGGCGACGATGTCGACAGCAGAATTAAAGAAATGGAGAAAAATACGCGCTACTACACGCGCTCAACTTACAAAACTAGAAAATTACGTGAATGTGAACGAAACTCTAACTCACGCGGAAACACAAATAAGACTGCAGTCCCTACAAGAAAGTCTACAGTCATTCAAAGGAGTACAACTAAAAATAGAATCGGAAATTGCAGATGACGAATTTGATAACGAAATGGAAATCAGGTACGAAATTGAAGAAAAATTTACACTTTTGAAAACCAAATTGCTAAATATGCCCGATCAAAGGGAACAAACCCTTACATCAACACAATCATCGTCAAATTCACAATTGGATACCAACAGCCCAGCAGAATCCAGGCCAAAAATTAACTTTCAAGCGTTACAAGAAAACGAAACTTTCAAGAATTTCACCCAGCGCCTAGCTGTATACTTTCTGTTGAACAATATCACAGAGGCGAAATTCAAAGTATACACATTACTTTCGGCATTACCCCCTATTCTCCATCAAAAACTCTACGACCTATGTTCTCCGGAAGAACCGATCAATATGAATTTCAAGGAACTAACAGACCTATTAGATGAATACCTAGACCCTAAACCGAGTACGTGGGCATTACAACATCGATTTATCTCCTGTCAACAACAAGAAAATGAAACTATTGCCATTTACGCTGCGGAGTTGAAGAGGCTGTCACTAAATTGTGAATTCAAATGTCAAAGCTACAAGAAATCAACATTAGAAGGATTTCTATCACTGCAGTTCATCCGGCTTGAGAGACAGCGACATCAGAACAAAAATACTTCAAGAAAGAGACACGCCACCCTTTTCCAAGCTAATTCAAATTGCCTCGGCAATAGAAATGGGGAAGAGCGAAGATAAAACGATATCTCAAGACTTGAACACATCATGGAACACAAACGCTACAACACCTACAAGTAGACAACCTCGGCCAACTACTTCGTCAAAATTGAATATCAAACGCAGATCACCAATCACAATAAGAGACTTAAGGGGAAAATGCTACAGTTGCGGAAAGGAAGACCACCATTCAAGGGAGTGTCGTGCCTTAAAAGTAATCTGTTTAAAATGCAATAAAACAGGGCATCTGGCTCGCGTCTGCCTTCAAAGGAACCCGCTGACAAACCAAGTCGAACACAACACGAGTAGTGACGAGAGCCTGGGTGACATTAACCTTATTAAAAGCGAAATGACAAAAAAATACATGATTCCTGTTAAAATTGAAAATACGCAGGTTAACATGGAATTTGATACGGGAGCTACGCTGTCTTCTATTTCACTCAAGCTTTACAAAGAATTGAACATTAAAACTAGAATTTTCAAAACGGATATGAGACTCAGAACATATACTGGAGAAATTTTCAAGCCGGTTGGAGTAACTTACGTTAAATGCTCCTACAAGAACCAGAATTTTAATGGAAAACTTTACATAATTAATCAAGACGTAGACCCTATTTTCGGGAGAAGCTGGATGAAGGAGGTTTCTATTGATCTGGCAGATATGCGAGTAATACACACGGCCGAACCTAAATTAGATAAACTACTAGAAGAATTTTCGGACACGGTATTCAAATCTGATTTAGGAATGTTACCTAACTACAAAGCCCATTTAAATCTGAAGGAAGGTGTCCAACCTATTTTCATTAAGCCACGAAGGATCCCATATGCCTTAAAGGAGAGAGTTGATAAGGAAATAGATCGGCTAAGTAAAGAAGGAGTAATCACAAAAATAGAGAATTCTGAGTGGGGCACACCGATCGTTCCTATCGTAAAACCAAACGGCAGTATCCGCCTATGTGCCGACTACAAGGTCACCCTAAACAAGGTAATTAAGGACGAACAATACCCGATACCTATAATTGAGGACATATTTGCTGAAATGAATGGAGGTAAATTATTCTGCACTTTAGATATCACCCAAGCCTACCTAAACATGGTGATGGATGATGAAAGCGCTACCCTGCAAACCTTAAGTACACACAAAGGAACGTACAGGGTAAACCGCCTAATGTTTGGGGTTAAGGTCGCTCCAAGCCTCTGGCAAAAATTTATGGACCAGCTACTACAGGGTTTGGAAGGGGTCAAGTGCTTCTTCGATGACATTATTATACAGGGATCCTCAGAAGAACAACTACTAACACGACTGAATCAGGTCTTACAAAAACTACAAGAAAACAACCTACGAGTAAACAGAGATAAATGCCAATTTTTCAAAAATAGTATCAACTACCTAGGACACACGATAGACAAAGATGGCTTACACAAAAATAAAGAAAAAGTAAAGGCTATATTAAATACCAAAAGGCCCGAGAACCGAAACGAACTACGAACTTTCCTCGGGATGGCCAACTACTATAATAAATTCATCCCCAATTTGGCAACACTCGCAAACCCACTGAATAGATTACTTAAACGAGAAAACAAATTTATATGGTCACCAGAATGCGAGACTAGTTGTAATAATATAAGGAAGGAAATCGCCAGCGACAGAGTTCTTGCACATTTCGATCCAAATAAGCAATTAATAATAGCTACTGACGCCTCACCGGTAGGATTAGGAGCAGTACTCTCACACAGACTCGCAGATGGATCAGAAAGGCCAGTGGCATTCGCGTCAAGAACGTTAGCCACAAGTGAAAAGAAATACAGTCAAATAGACAAAGAAGCCACAGCCATATACTGGGGTATTAAAAAAAATTTCCCCTACTGCTATGGACGAAAGTTTACGCTGGTGACCGATCATAAGCCGCTTACCTCCATCTTTCATCCGCATCAGACGCTCCCAGCCCTAAGCACCATGAGACTCTTTCACTACGCACATTTTCTATCTGGATTCGACTACGAAGTCGAATACAGAGCCGCTGCCAAACATGGCAACGCCGATTACCTGTCAAGATTCCCAGTAGAAAACGTACGCGAAACGTACGAAGACCAACATTGCATCTACCAACGCGCCCAAATCAACGTCCTGGACATAAACCCAAATATTATCATTCAAGAAACACAGAAAGACGAGGAGTTGATAACGTTGCGAGATGCACTACAAAATGGCAGATCATTTCGCGCAATAGGTTTAAACGACAACGAATTCACCATTCAGGACGGCTGCATCCTCAAGGGAACTCGAGTCGTCATACCGCAAAACTTACAAGGGCAGGTGCTAGACGAACTCCATGCCGGGTACAGCGGTATAGTCAAAATGAAGGCTCTAGCTCGCAGTCACGTTTATTGGAAAAATATCGATAGGGACATCGAACAGAAAGTCAAATCATGTAGAGCGTGCCATTTACAACAGAACGAACCCCCTAAGGCCCCGCTACATCATTGAGAACAACCGACAGGACCCTGGCAAAGACTGCATATCGATTTTGCCGGACCGATCCAAGGCCAACAGCTTTTGATAATCGTAGACGCATACACAAAATGGGTCGAAGTACTACCAACAAAAAATACCACGAGTTCCTGGTGTATCAAGAAACTTAAAGAATTATTCTCCATCTTTGGAATCCCACACACGCTCGTTTCAGATAACGGACGCCAATTCGTATCAGCGGAATTTACGAACTTCTTAAATAAATGCGGAGTAGTACATAGGACGTCCGCTCCTTATCATCCCGCTACAAATGGGCAAGCAGAACGTTACGTACAGACCATCAAAAAGGCAATACGCGCAATGGAGGGGGAGGAAGGTGACCTACTAAGCAAATTAGTAACAGTCAAGACGCGACTGAGACGCACCCCCAACAACAATGGACAAAGTCCGTACCACTTGATGTTTGGTCGCGACATAAGGACGTCGCTCCACGCGATGCTTCGCAAAACACCGCCGCCTATAACGAGGGCCAGCACTGAGACGCCAACAGTTAACATGTTCGCGCCAGGCGACCGGGTCCAAGTTAGGGCCTACGGCACCGGTATTTGGAACTATTTCACGTCGCCTGGGCCAACTTCACTATGAGGTTCGAACCGATGCAGGGACAGTCTGGCGCCGGCATCTAGAGCAGCTCTTGCCTGCGCCAGGCATTAATCAGGAATAGCGGCGGAGGACTGACATATATTTTACATTACTTATCTATGAATTAGATTTTGAGTGACGTTACCATGGCAGCATTGTTGTGACTTCACTTTGTATATATTCTTGGAAATAAAACTACATGAGTTAACATTGTATATTTACTTCACAATACTGAGCCGAGCAGTTACAAACTTTAAAAATATTTTAAGCAAGTTTTTATTAGGGTTCCGTAGCCAAATGGCAAAAAACGGAACCCTTATAGATTCGTCATGTCTGTCTGTCTGTCTGTCTGTCCGTATGTCACAGCCACTTTTCTCCGAAACTATAAGAGCTATACTATTGAAATTTGGTAAGTAGATGTAGTCTGTGAACCGCATTAAGATTTTGATACAATAATGGAAAAATTATTAAAAATTTTAGGGGTCCCCATAGGTACAACTGAATCAAAAAAAATTTTTTTCATCTAACCTATGCGTGTGGGGTATCTATGGATAGTTCTCCAAAAATCATATTAAGGTTTCTAATATAATTTTTTTCTAACCTGAATAGTTTGCGAGAGAGACTCTTCCAAAGTGCTAAAATGTGTGTGCCCCCCCCCTCTAACTTCTAAAGTAGGGGCATGATAAGTCTAAAAAAAATATATGATGTATTTTACTATAAAAACTACCAACGAAAATTAGTTTGAATGAAATCTAGCAAGTAGTTGTTTTTTTATACTTTTATATTTAAATAAAAAAAAAATTTTTCATCTAACCTATGCGTGTGGGGTATCTATGGATTGGTCTTCAAAAATCATATTGAGGTTTATAATATCATTTTTTTCTAACCTGAATAGTTTGCGAGAGAGACTCTTCCAAAGTGGTAAAATGTGTGTCCCCCCCCCCTCTAACTTCTAAAGTAGGGGCATGATAAGTCTGAAAAAAATATATGACATACTACTATAAAAACTACCAACGAAAATTGGTTTGAACGAAATCTAGCAAGTAGTTGTTTTTTTATACTTTTATATTTAAATAAAAAAAATTTTTTTCATCTAACCTATGCGTGTGAGGTATCTATGGATAGGTCTTCAAAAATCATATTGAGGTTTCTAATATCATTTTTTTCTAACCTGAAAAGTGGTAAAATGTGTGTCCTCCCCCCCTCTAACTTCTAAATTAGGGGCACGATAAGTCTAAAAAAAATATATGATGTACTTTACTATAAAAACTACCAACGAAAATTGGTTTGAACGAAATCTAACAACTTGTTTTTTTTTTTATATGTCATAAATGGTAAACTTAATTTAACTTTCATTAAATCAACTGAAATATAAAAATAAATCAAAAACCTTTTAATTTCATAAAAATAAACCTTATTGCTGCTGCGGAACCCTTCATAGGCGAGTCCAACTCGCACTTGGCCGGTTTTTTTGTTTTTCATCATGACAAAAACAACAGCAAATGAGACTTTTGTGGGCTATCACTCATCCCTCCGTGAAAAGATTGATGTGAATATTTTTCAGATTGCAATTTTGCATTCGGCAGAGCCATAATCATTTACATTTCTTTTGGTTTCATACAAAAGGAAGCTGGAGCTAGCCAAGGCCGCATAAATTGTTTCAGTCTCATTGTAACGTCACTTGGGTTGAAATATCGCGCTCGTGTTTTTTTCTCTTGCGTAGAACCCCAGTTAGTTGAACTATATCCGTACATATAAAATATACATATTAAGGCAAAAAAAACCGGCCAAGTGCGAGTCGGACTCGCGCACGAAGGGTTCCGTACCGTTATAGAGCAAAAATAGACCAAATATTGTGTTTTTTGTATGGAAGCCACCCTTAAATTTTTATTTTATTTAAATATTACTATTAATTATTAAAGTACACATATATTTAAAGCCTTTGTGAAAATTTCAAGTGCCTACATGTTGCCATTATCGATATCAAGCAAAAAAGGCCAAAAAAATCACGTTTGTTGTATGGGAGCCCCCCTTAAATATTTAATTTATTTTGTTTTTAGTATTTGTTGTTATAGCGACAACAGAAATAAATAATCTGTGAAAATTTCAACTCTCTAGCTATTACCGTTCTTGAGTTACAGCTTGAAGACATACAGACTGACAGACGGACAGACGGACAGACATCGAAGTCTTAGTAATAGGGTCCCGTTTTTACCCTTTGGGTACGGAACCCTAAAAATGGTTGTTTAGAGCCATTTTGACATTTGAAGTTTTAAAGACTATAGGCCGCATAATTTGATTGAATGAATGAATGAAATATTCTCACACAAGACAGAAAGAACAAAGAAATATACTTAAACAAAAAATACGTAGGTGTCAAAGTGGCCTCATTACTATTATGGCCATTATGATAGCAAGTATTTAATAATTATTATGAAAATAATAGAAACACAATAAACGACAATTTTGTTTATTTCCCTAAAATTTTAAGAATTCAGCAATAAAAGCTAAAATGTCTTTCGGTTCCAGGCTATTTCCAGGCTATTTTGATTCGGCGTTTCGCAGTAAAACAAAAGGTATTTGAATAAACCCGGCTTCGGGGGTTTATTCCAGGTCAGATATTGCCTACTGTTTTACTTGTTTAGAGAAACTTTGTAATTGCATATTATGGGAAAGTTTTTGTTGTATCATTTCTAAATCGAGCCTGTTTATCGTAGATATTTATAACGTGTTATACAATATACATAGAGAGATTTTTTGGGTTCCGTACCAATGTAAAAAAGTAAAGACTTGGATTTCGAAGTAAAATGCGTAGTCAAATGGCATTTGTATTCATGTTTGTACGTAATAAGCTTAGAAAAAAAAAAACAAGAGCACGTCGTATTGCTCTTAAGAAGTTAAGTATATGACAAACAACCATTTCATCAAAATAATTATTATGGAAGCTTCCTTTCTTACAGCCTTATTAATGATACTTTTGTCAAAATTGAAAACCTTACTTAATAATATTTTTTTCTTTTGTTGGCTTCATACACTTTCTTAACTAAAGGTTTTGTATTTCTTTTGTAGACTGCAAAAGTATTCTTTAGAAAGGTTTCCTTATAGCTGCGATTTAACGTCCATTTTAATAATATAATTATTGTACATCAAATCGTTTCAAAGCAGATATTTACGTGGTGAATAACACTCTACCTATATTGCTACCTACACATATTTAATACTAGCTGTGCCTCGCGGTGTTACCCGCGGTTTAAGTGATATATAATAAAAGACTATGAAAAGTACCAATAATAGGATCAAAACGGGACGATACATGGTTCTATAATGGTTTATGGTAGTGATGATGATGATGATGAATGTAATTTGCATATTAGCATATGCTTTCCGTTCTTAAAACAATGTCGAAACTCCCAAACTTGTATCTATAAAGAGTCAGGAGTTCTCTCAGCACCTCCCGAACCATGGTATATCTTGGTGCAACGAAACGAAACCGAAGTCACCACATGTTTCCATATAAATTTTGAGGAGTTCCCTCGATTTCTTATGGACCCCTTCATTAGGTCACCACTTTTATGAATATGGTACCAAATTGGGATGATAACCTATACACCAAAAGAAATTTTTTGAAAATCGGTTCACAAACGGCGGAGTAATCGTTGAACATAAAAAAAACGAACATAACACCTCCTCCATTTTGAAAGTCGGTTAAAATTGTAGCCTATGTGTTATTCTGATGTATAATCTATATTATTGTAAAGTTTTATTAAAATCCGTTCAGTAGTTTTTGCGTTATAGAGTAACAAACATCATATACATCCATACATAGATACATACATACATACATACATACATACATACATACATACATACATACATACATACATACATACATACATACATACATACATACATATATACATACATACATACATACATACATACATAGATACATACATCCAAACTTTCGCCTTTATAATATTAGTAGGATAGTGAGTGTGGCAAAGCGCGCCACCCCGGCAAATGCGCCATATAGCTATAATTCCATACTGCTGATTGGAATTCTCCAGTCATC
Organism: Cyaniris semiargus; assembly: GCA_905187585.1. Classification (NCBI taxonomy): domain Eukaryota; kingdom Metazoa; phylum Arthropoda; class Insecta; order Lepidoptera; family Lycaenidae; genus Cyaniris; species Cyaniris semiargus. Next base: position 8,134,234 of record LR994561.1, on the reverse strand, counting down.
ATCATGGAATTATAGCTTATGCCTTATAGCCTTATACTATTCATTTTTTTTGTGTGTCATGTCGTTTCCAATATGCCAGATTCAGATCTCGTATTCACTGTATAATTTAGGTATTTTTGTTTGTAAGGTTAAGATACCTAAATTTAAACCCAGATTTGCGATATTGCCAATTAGTTTTGAAGACATACTTTGATTAATTTAATTTCTTAATAATGTATATCATCTAACCTAACAATATAGACTACAGGCCCATGTCAAAAATGAATGGTTCATATGAACCACCAAGTGACGTATATAGGACGATATAAGAGCACGATACATAATATAAATAAAACAAAGTCGCTTTTTTCCCCTCGTGTCCCTTTGTTCCCTTTAATCTTTAAACGCAACGGATTTTGATGAAGTTTTCTTTAATAGATAGAGTGATTCAAGAGGAAGGTTTATAAGTATAATAACATTCATTATCACTATATATTATGAAACAAAGTCGCTTTTCTCCCTCATGTCCCTTTGTTCCCTTTAATCTTTAAAACTACGCAACGGATTTTGATGCGGTTTTCTTTAATAGATAGAGTGATTCAAGAGGAAGGTTTATAAGTATAATAATATTCATTAAATAGTGGAGAAATACTGTTATTGTTGGTGTTTCTAATGTGTTCTTCTATTTGAAACACACGACAATAGATAGAAATGTTGGTACTTGGTACATTATTTTGATAAATCTCGTAGGGTTCAGCCTGCGTTTGCAATGTAAGCGGAAAAAATGTAATTATTAACGACATCACATTAGAAACACCAACAATAACAGTATTTCTCCACAATTTAATGTATGTTATTATACTTATAAACCTTCCTCTTGAATCACTCTATCTATTAAAGAAAACCGCATCAAAATCCGTTGCGTAGTTTTAAAGATTAAAGGGAACAAAGGGACATGAGGGAAAAAAAGCGACTTTGTTTTATAATATGTAGTGATGTAACAAGTATTGTACACATTGAAAAGGTCTACAGAAAACTCCGCGTGGTATATGTCTATCTCTTATGGATATCCCACAATAACATTTTTTTGTCATTTACTTTTTACGACAAAAAAATGGCTATTTTTCGAAGGAATTTTAATGAATACAGCATTAATCCTTAACCAATTAAATACTTACCTTAAATACATTGTTGATTTAATGTAGATCTATATGGCCCTCCCTGTACAGCATATGATTTATATGAATGTTTTCGAAGATATTACAGATTTAAAAATTGCGGGATACGCGTAGCTTTTTTTAGCTTTTTTTTGTATTTTGGTCATAATATATTTTATCTAAATCGGGTGCCAACTTATAGCATACAAAAAAAACCATGATAAAAATGGGACCTACGATCATACTAAAGGCAAATATTAGGTGATTATGATGAATACAACACGATCATCAATGCCGCAATGTAATAAAGGTTTATCAGCTGTGTTCGTATCTTAATGTGGGAGTTCGTTTATCCGGCCGTTCGGTGTAACGACCCCAAACATTACGCCCCGAAGCCATACCAGACACAATAAAATGTTATTCTCGGTTTTAGATTAAATACACTGTATTTATGGCAAAAAATATATCACAATCGGTATTTGGTACATCCGTACATGCTAAGATTCTACGGACAGACAGACACAAGCGTTATTATAACACCCATCCAGTTTTATCGGGGGTTAAAAAGACGTAAAACTACTTAAATAGCGCTTTGAATATTTTTGGATGGACGTATGAAATTTTATTTCAGTCTCTTATATTTCCGATTTTCCTGGCGATCATTTTAAATGGTTCGAGTGATTTTCTGGAAAATCGTGCACGTAGCATTAATTTCCACTTTAAACTATTCGCTTGCTGCATTTCTCTGCTCTGTCTGGCATCCATTTGTCAATATAAATACTATCCCCCTTACTAATAAACGCTGTATAAGCTTTGAATAGTTATACAGTGTTTTGTCTTCTTCAATCCAATTAAAAATGTCACTTGTGTGAAAGGAACAAAATACTGTATAACTATTCAAAGCTTATACAACGTTTATTAGTAAGGGGGCTATTTAATTCTGCGTAATTTGGTTGTGCCAATTTACGTAGTAAATGTTTTGTAATTTGTGGTTTCAATCCTCATCTTAAATCCTTACCATATAGTTGTCATTGTCTATCATTCTAGACATAGACAGCACATTTTATTTTATTTAAATAGGTAAGTAATACAATCACAGCTTATGTCTAAGAGTGCCTGCAAACCTGCAAGGTTTGTGTGGTACAGCATAGAAAGTTCACCAGGCGCAATACACTATCATTATAATCAACTAGTTAATTGATCATTTATCGGGGAAGAACCATCCAGCATAGGTTCGCTACTTTTGTTATTTTCTTCGTTTTTTAATAGGGCTGTTAAAGAATAATAATTATGTAATATAATCAATATCTATGTATAGGATTTGTTCGATACTTGCGAATTTAGCGTTTAAATGATAAGATTAATGGGTTGGTTTGGCTTTGCTATTGAAATTAAACAAATGAGCCAATTGCGAGTTTGGTGAAGTGCCGAAGCCGCCACAAGTGACTAATTTATAGGTCTGGGCGGACCGATAATAATAATATTATGCGAAATACGAGTAGAGCTAGAAACTCATTTATCAAACAAAATCCTACGTACCTGTCACGTTATAATTATACCAGACGATGACAGTTTAATTATTATTTTTTTGGTGCGCAGGGGAAACCCTTTATGGGTGCCCCGGGTTGGGGGTGTGCCTCAGTTATAAGCTGAAGCACCCCGGGGGTATGTGGGACTCTCACCCACTAAAACCACCTGCGGTTTGCCTTCAGCCGTATACGGAGGGATGTCCTGGATCTGTCTAACACAGGACTCCCTCCACGACCGGCCGGTCTACCTCAAAGGGACCGGACTTCCACCAAAGTTAGGGAACGCTTAGGCAAACTTAAGCGTTCCCCTCGGCGCCGGGACTAGCTAAGCCGGGCAGGTTCCCATCCTTGCCCGGAGCCCCGATTAGACAAAGGTTTGGAGGTTCGCATAGCGAAGCCTCTGCACTCCCGTCCTACGCCGGCGGAGCGGAACGGAGGATGGGTCATCCTCTCTATTCCGCTCCGAGGTCTCTTTCTGCGAAAGGACGGTTTCACAGAAAGAGACCGCCGCCTGCCAGGCCTCATCACTCTCGAGCATGCAGCGAACCATGCTCGAGAGTGAGAGGTCCCGCCCAAGCACCGCCATGAATGACAGTTTAATGCAATTAACCAATGTTAATCAAAATACAAAGAAATAGCTATTATATTTATTGCATTTAGAATCATGTGCATATTATGTATAAGTGTGTTGCGTAGTGGCTTAAAATATTAAAATTCCGCCAACACGAGCTAAGCTAAGCCACAGAATATATTATAATAGTACTCCGTAGCTAAGCGTAGCATAAGCTACGCAATGCATATGTAGAGTTGTGTTGTGTCTTATAGATATGTTACAGGATTGTAGAGGAATTAGTTCTACACTTCGCATGATATTCCTTAACTATCGACAGATTGCTTTTATTGTTTTACTTTTAGCTTCATTTAATGACACTGTATAATGTATCATCAATATATTGTATGAAGTGTATAATGTATCATCAATATATTGTGTGAAAGTTAATGGAATGTATTTGACGAGTTATGAAATGTGTTTCTCTCGCTCCATCTTATTAACTTTTATACTTTGCTGCACATTTCCAATTCAATGCGAAAACGATTTTTGAACAGTATCAGATAATATAATTATCATAATGTCCCCCATTTCTCTGAATACGAAATCTTTAGTTTCGCATTGTGAAATAATACTCGGCTTGGGTCGCAGCCAAAACCGATCAACATGGTTGCTTAACTTATAAGTTCCCAAACTTAATTTAACGAACTTCTGCTACATACTACAGATGTTTTGGCTTTGGTTTTAAAAAAAGTTTATACAAAAATGTTAATGTCTTGGCTTTTGTTTTAAAAAAATGTATACGAAATTTCGTATATATTTTTTTAAAACAAAAGCTATTTACAAACTCAAATTACTTAATATTTTTTAATTCAATTTCGTATTATGAAAAAATCGAGCGTATCAGGTAACGCGTTGTTAGTTGTATGAGGTTTCGTAGAATTTAATTGGGATATTTTAGTTTTACCATTAAAAAGCATTAATAAAAAACAGTTTTATTAATTCTGGAAATAATTTTTTATTCTTTAGGCTGAACTCTGCTCGGGCGGACGCATACATAAATCGAGCTTTATCGTCAAATAAAGGTTCTAAGTAAAGTCCGTTAAGTTAAATACCAATTTATTAAAATTCAAGCATACTTTCAATATCTCCCTAGTATTTACAAATTACTTTTATTTGAAACACACGCCCAGGGCCGTCTCTAGCCCATGTGGCGCCCCTGTGCAAATATTACCCTAGCGCCCCCTAGCAAGCGCGCGGTCAAAATGAAATGGGTACAAAGTACTTAAGTACAGTTTGTCCGGCCGCACAGTGTACGGAGGAGACGAAAAATCGGAAATTTTCGATTGCGCATTTTGTTTGGTTTTGGATAAAAAAAATAAAAACCTAAAAATGAAAATTATTTTATTGTAGGTAAAATATCGACTCGGCGGATCAGGAAAAAAAACTTGAAATAACCTTATTTAATAGGCTTTCAGGTGGAATACAAAATTTTATTAATTACGTAAAAATTTTGGAGAAATATGGATTTTTCCCTTCCGGGCCGCAAAAAAACGCTAAATTTTGGTAGCTCGTAGCATCAAAACTATTTCGAATTGACACGCGGGTGTTCTACTCTCGCATTCATTTTGCAACAAATGCACTTATCAATATAAAAAGTAGCCAGTAGCCGATTCTCTGACCTACTGAATATGCATATAAAATTTGGTACAAATCAGTAAAGCCGTTTCGGAGGAGTACAGTAACTAACATTGTGACACGAGAATTTTATATATATAAGATTGCAAAAGCAGAGCCGCTCGTGGCGCGCCTTGCTTTGCTGTAATTCGACCAATATAAGAAGAGCTCCAGATCCTACACAAAATGGAGTTCTTTTACGGCGGCCGGCCAACGCGGGCGCGCGCCGAGTGGGGCTCCGTTGCGAGCGGCGCTCGGCGCCCCTAGGACCGCGGCGCCCGTGTGCAACGCACACCCTGCACCTAAGGGAAAGACGCCCCTGCACACGCCAATAGATCGACAGTTTCAATTACTACATATTCCGCGTTAGAATTTTTTTTAGGTCAATTTTGACTTCTATTCTAAGATAAGTAAGTAAAAAAAATGGAGTTTGGTGCGATCTCGGCAACGCAGCAAATGTATGGTCAAGGTCGTTTGCTCGGAGGATGGCCTTAAGTTTAGATTAAAATTTAGTCCCGGAACCTTAAAAGATTAAGAGCTAAAGCTACTGCAGTAATAAAGGATTGGAATTGCTAACATTCTAAGGCAGCGTTACGAGCAATATTGAACTGGATTTACGAGGAGCAGTAGACGGCGTCTTTTGTGTCTGACTCGTAAACGACGATAATAACGCCCCATTTACATACAAACGGACAAACGTACATATATTAGGGAGTTATACACTTTGGGTAATGTATGTATGCTTTTAAAAAGCTTTGCTACATCACTTCGTGTACATTTGTTGTGCTAATAGAACAAGACTATATTTCTTATTAGGCTCTTATAAAAAAATATGTAAAAATATATTTTGCATTATTAGGTTTTGGAGTCCGTATGAAATTAATACTAATATTATATTTAATTTGCTATGTATCGCATTTCACCCTCAGGAGCGGAATTTTTAAATATTATAATCCTTTTGTATAATATCTTGCTTTCACCATCAGATGCTTAGTTACAACTTACAAGGCAGTACTTGTGTTTGCTTGCCATTTATTATCTGCCGTACTCAGAAACATTAATTAATGATGATTAAAATTCAATTTAATGAAGAGTTCGACAGCTAATATTGTATGGGGCTTACATCAAAATCTTTATTTAATGAGAATTAAGTAATTAATTTTCGTCTCTTGAGTGCGGCAGTTAGACATAATATACAATTAGGAGAAATTTTGGTATGTTACAAGATGCGACGCACCATTTTCAAGAGGGTTATTCGATATTTGTTCATAGAATAAAGTTTCTTATGGGCCACAAGATAATATTTTAGTTCGCTGACATTCTATTAAAATGTCTGGTGAAGCCTGAAGTAGTCTAAGAGCCCGTACAAATCCGTTGTCCATGAAATTGATATTTGATCGATGTGTGGTTTTTCATATACAGAAAGCCAAAGAGTACAAAGGGTTTTTCATACTAATTTCACTGTCAGTTGTAACAGTATCTTTGCGATGAGCTCTATTTAATTCAGCGTGGGTAGTGTGCAGAGCTAAATACAAAAATATGTTTGTAAAGTAAAACATGATTTTATAAAATAAATAATCAAGATCCATATTATAGATTTTTATATTTATATTATATTTATATGCTTTTAAATAAAAGTGCTCACGTACTGCTCGTATTGTTTGTTAGAATTATATTTTTCTATGGCATAACTCATCATTTTTCAACTTATATCACAGAAGTCTTAAATTCAAGAAAAAGAAGGAACAAAACTTTTACTGTAAAGCTGTACTTGGCGAAACATGGCGGTAGCGGACATTGACTCCCTGTCAAAAACTTGTCATTTTCTATGCAGTCGCGATTGACAACATCTGACACTTAATTGTCAATCGCGGTTTATATAGAAAATGACAAGTTTTTGACAGGGAGTCAATGACCGCTACCGCCATGTTTCGCCGAGTACGGTATAGCTTTTGCTATTAGCCCGTTACAGGCTAAACCTATTTATTACAATATCCCACGGGAACACAATTATACCTACTTTTTTGGTCTAATAATAGCCTATCATGTGTTTAATAATATTTACGCCATTTTTAGAGTAGCCTTTATTATTACACTGATAAAATATACGACACTGAAATCAGCAGTAAACTGATAATAATATTAAGTTTAATTATTCATTATTATATAAATAATTGGTGCACGAGTTGTCTGTAGTCTGAATTAGGTATATCTCCATTTTAAAAACTAGAACGATCTTGCTACGAAATAAGGCCTTCAACTGTTATGCTCTACATCTTTCTCTTTTCAAAGAAAATTTTATGAAATTCATTTCTTTACAACTTCTTTTTGATAACGTAACATAACATATTATTATGTTACGCAAATACATATTATGTTATGTTACTTTTGTTGTTGTATTTGCTAATTTAATGACATTTAGGGGGCGTCCACAAATTACGTGAGGTACTCCCTCCCCCCCCGGTGAGATTTCGTGAGATTTTATTCAACCCCCTCCCCCACCCCCCAATCTCACGTGAGATTTTTCACAATGTGGGTTTCTTACGTAAACGCGTTGGATATTGTTTAATGTTTGACAGTCAGTTGATGTATGTCAAAGTATGAATGAAATTATTTTCTTTCGATCGAATTAGTGAATGATCTTAATCGTATTACAATAACGCTTACGATTATTCAATATTTTACGTATGATTTCTTAAGCATACGTAAAATTTGGATGAAATGGACAAAAATAGTATATAATACTAAATTATTTGTAACAATGAGAAAAAAAATAACGTGAGATTTACCGAGACCCTCCCTCTCTCCAACGTAAAGTGCCCCTGTAAGGAGAATTAAAGTAAAACATAACCCGGCACCATGGCTTACAGATTCTATTAAGGAGCTTATGGCGGCACGTGATAAAGCCAAGAGGAAATTTAAGCTTTGTCCTAATGAATTAAACCATGCCAAGTTTAAGTTGTTGCGTAATCGCTGCAATCACACATGTCGCGATGCCAAGCGGCGTTACTTTTACTCCTCCTTACAAAACCGTAACACAGCAGATACATGGAAATTTCTCAAATCAGTTGGTATTGGCAAATCTCCTGTCTCTGACTCAAATGATTATGATTTAAATGCCCTCAACAAACACTTTTCCCAACCTCCAATCTGTTTAAATAATAACTTGAAACTTAATACCTTGAAATCCCTGTCCAACCTACCCATCACTTGTCCGTCATTTACTTTTACCCCTTGCACTGAAACGAAGGTCCGACTTGCAGTTCAATCAATTTCTTCAGAGGCAGCTGGCTGTGACATGGTTACTTCCAAGATGATTAAGATGATTCTCCCCTCCTTACTTCCTATTTTGACTCACATCCTTAATTTTTCTCTTTTCTCTGGCTGTTTTCCTCGGGATTGGAAAAAGGCGAATGTCATTCCTCTACCAAAAGTTCCTAATCCTACTTCACTATCTTCCTTTCGTCCCATTTCTATACTGCCGTTCCTATCTAAAGTTTTGGAGAACATCGTTCACCAGCAGCTCACAACTTTCCTATTAGAAAATAACCAACTTAGCTCATTGCAGTCGGGGTTTCGTTCTGGACACAGCACCGTTTCGGCCCTTTTAAATATCACAGATGATATTCGCTGGGCCTTGGAAAATAAGTCCCTTACCGCCCTTATACTTTTAGATTTCAGTAGTGCCTTTAATTCTATCGATTTTGATATTCTTCTCAGTATGTTACGGTCTCTAAATTTGTCCCCTTCCGTCCTGTCCTGGTTTAACTCCTATCTTAGGGGTCGGTCGCAGAGAGTTACGATTAATAATAATTACTCTGATTGGTCTGATCTCGATGCGGGTGTTCCTCAAGGTGGAGTTCTTTCCCCACTTCTTTTTTCCATCTTCATAAACTTTATTGTAAAAATACTAGTGTGTAAATTCCATCTATATGCGGATGATTTGCAAATATACCGGCATTTCACCATACCCAATGCAGCTTCCGCCATTGCTCTCATTAATGATGATCTTAGACGTATAAGTGAATGGGCGCAGTCTTTTGGTCTACTCGTAAATCCCACTAAAACTAAGGCACTGTTAATGGGCAGTAAACGGATGCTAGCTCTACTTGATAAAGCTACTCTTCCTCCAATTATATTGAACGGCACTATGATACCTTTCTCCGACACTGCTAAAAACCTGGGAGTTATTTTTGATGAACATCTGTCATGGAATGCCAATGTGAGCAACATTAGTCGTAAAGTATATCACACCTTGCACTCACTCAAATTGCTCCAAAAGTTTTTACCAACTCCTACTAAAATCTTATTAGCGCAGACCCTTATCCGACCCATTATCGATTATGCAGATGTTTGCTACTTAGACGCGAATGAAGATATTTTAAACAAATTAGAACGGCTGCAAAATCTTTCGATACGTTTCATTTTTGGCCTCAAGAAGTATGATCACGTGTCCGAATATAGAAAGCAGTTGCAGTGGCTCCCTATTCGCTTGCGTAGAAATTACCGTATACTGTGTTTCCTATTTAATATTTTATTTAGTCCTACATCCCCTTCCTATTTGAAAGAGCGCTTCTCCTTTCCCAACTTGCAAAATTCATCCTGTAGATCCTTTAGACGCACCCTTTTAGATATCCCTCCTCATCGTACTGACTTCTTTGCATACTCCTTCACTGTTTCTGCTGCTAAACTTTGGAACTCCTTGCCAAGTCATATACGTGAATGTGAAACTCTTGCACTATTTAAGAGAAGACTGCATGAGCACTATTTAAGCTTCTCCTAACAATGTCACCTACGTCAACAAACCCCGTAAGTAAGTATAATACTATATTATAAATTATACATAATACATATTTGTATATTATTGATATAATTATATATTAGTATTACATTTATATATTTATACTTTATATATTTTATGATTATATATTTTATTTTATTAACGTACATAATTATAATAATTTTTAAAGACTCAATTGTTGTGTGCACTAATTATGGTTACCTTTTTTCTAAATTTCCTGTAACAGGTCTACTGGAAGAGATTCCAATCGGAATAAGTAGTACCTTTGTACTAAAATGTATTTCTAGTTTTAAGTCTTTCACTGTAAACAGTTTTGTGTACATAAATTATTAAAAAAATAAATAAATAAATAAAATTAGATGAGATTTGACTCGATTCCCACCCCCCCTTAAACACCTCACGTAATTTGTGGACCTAATATATGTATATTATATTTACAGTTTGTGGTGATAATTATTTTTTGTTGTGAATCATACTGCACTGTACTTTAATTTAGAATAATAATTATATGAAAAACATATTATGATTTATGAAAGAAAGAAAGTACTTAGTCAAGGAGAGGTAACTACTAACTAGGACCTAGGTAATAACTGTAAGTTTTAGCTGTAAATATAAAATTATTTCGTAAACTTTGAGAGAAAATTTAAGTGTGGTTCAAGCTGTCGCTTGTTATTAAATTGTAAAATATAACGAAAATATTACCTCTACAGGCCCGACTATGTTAATAAGAAAGTCTTAGGGTGAGTCCAAACGTGCGTGATTTTGTGAGTCGTGACTCGTGAGTCGCAGAATTTCGGTCGCGTAATTTCAGTATACTTTTCTGTCTACTCTGGTTGTAAGTTTACAACTTACAACCAGAGTAGACAGAACTAAGGAGTATCTGGACTTCAAACAAACGGGCTAAAATACGCGAGGGCGAAAATGGGCGCGACTGTAACTCTTAACGCATTCGGCGCGCGTCGGCCGAAATGACGTACTATGTCAAACGTATAAATTTCGAGATCTCTTCTGAGTCGGCCTACTCGTTAGTTCTGTTTACACTGTTACAACTGAATAAAATGCGCTCGTCTGGCATCCCAACAGAATTTCTGCCAAGCAGAATTTCTGCGACCGAAATTCTGTGACTCACGTTTGCGATGCGTAATGCGACGCTATGCGATACGATACATTTAAAAAGAACCTACTTATTCAAAACTGAACTTTATTTACTACTCATAAAGATACACATTGAATCTACGAATAATAAAAACTAAGGAATCGTAACCCATACTATTACCGTTTTAAATTTGGTTCCTTTCGATCTGTCATGTAACGTCAGCCTAGGACCGCTCAAGGCCACCTAAATATTGCAAATATATTGAGGTACACTTTTTTGACAAGTATTGTGGAGCATGTTTTTTGACGGAGTTACTTTTCCTTAGTTTTTATTATTCGTAGCATTGAATCGATATAGGCGTGTCAGCCGCAGTGTCGGGCTGCCTGTTTCAAATTTGAATTTGGAAATCTCGCGAGGCGTTATAATGTGAATTGACCCTTAGGGTCAGACAAGCGGTGAGATGCATTTTAAAATGAATACCGAAAAACATTTGGAACTGCGGTATGAAATTACCTTTTAATATTGTCGAAGTGTAGACTCATCACTACATACTATAAAAGTCGCTTTTTTCTCCCTCATGTCCCTTTGTTCCCTTTAATCTTTAAAAGTACGCAACGGCTTTTGATGCGGTCTTCTTTAATAGATAGAGTGATTAAAGAGGAAGGTTTATAAGTATAATAACAATCATTAAATAGTGGAGAAATACTGTTGTTTTTGAGGTTTCTAATCTGATGTCGTAAATAATTACATTTTTTTCCGCTTACATTGCAAACGCAGGCTTGAACCCTACGAGATTTATCAAAATAATGTACTAAGTATTGTACACAATGAAAAGGTCTACAAAAAACTTCGCAATGGTATAAGTATGTCTATCTCTTATGGATATCCCACAATAACATTTTTTGTCATTTACTTTTTACTACAAATTATGGCTAATTTTCGAAGCGATTTTAACCAATACGGCATTAATCTTTGTTCGACTAAATACTTTAAATACATTATTGTTTTAATATAGATCTATATGGCCCTTTACAGCATAATTTATTATGATTTATATGAATATTTTCGAAGATATTACAGATTTAAAAATTGCGGGACATAGCTTTTGCGGCGGTACCGGCCATTAATGCGGGCCACGGGTAGTTAAATGAATATAAATCAAAACTACTGCTAGATATTCTATTGTGTGTCGGTCACCGGTGACCGTATGGGGCTTGATGAAATAATATGTCGTCGAGCAGTGGTTACATGTGAATGGTGTCGCTGCAGCTTTTTGTAGTTGCGTTGTGGTACCGACAAAATGCCGACGTGGTTGCGTTGTCACCAGTGGTTGCGATGTGGTTACGTACGAGTCAATGAAACGGAGGGGGGGAAGAGCGCGGGCGGCGTGCGCGCATTGTCGTTGCATCGACGCAATGGTTGCGATGTGGTTGGCCACTAGTTCGCTTGTGGTTGCGATGTGGTCGGCCGTGGTTGCGATGTGGTCGGTATCACACAAGTGGTCGACAACGACTGCAAAATGTGGTACGTCTGAATGGTCCAGCTCATTTACTATACGAAATATACGCCCGACCACGTGGTGTGGTTGTGGTTGTCGTGTGGTTGTGGTGCGTGTGGGTTGGCCCTTAAACGTATACTTTAACAAGGGTATAATGATATTATAATAAAAAACTTGAGAGGTGTCAAGGGACACCCGGATGGCATGAAGTTATTAAAAAAAAACATAATTGGCTTGCTTACTATGAGAGAGAGAGAGAAACACGCGCACGCCGCACGGCTTACAACTATAGCAAAAATCACAGACATCTAAGATCAAGATAGGTACCGCATGTCCCGCGAAGTACAATATACACATGCATTATCTATCTTGATCTAGTATGTCTGTGGCAAAAAGTGTCGGTCAAAAAATGTCGTTACAAATTTTTCCGTCTACCCCCTTTCGCAACGCGCGATAAGGAACTTCGTTCCACGTTTACGCATTACACATATTGTATTTTACAATGTTACCTAACTTGTTTACTTAATAGACAAAGACCTTAAATTATTGTTATACGCATTATAAATAATATTATAATTAATAATATCTATGGACGCTTCACACCACGTCAGTCTGGCCCCGTGCTAAGTACTTGAATGAAGGACTTGTGTTACAGGTGACAACGGAAATATATAAATTAATACTTTTATACTATACTTACATATATTTAAGATTTTTATTATATGATACACATCCTACTAATATTATAAAGGCGAAAGTTTGGATGTATGTATGTATGGATGTATGGATGTTTGTTACTCTTTCACGCAAAAACTACTGAACGGAATTTAGTGAAACTTTACAATAATATAGCTTATACATCAGAATAACACATAGGCTACAATTTTAACCGACTCTCAAAATGGAGGAGGTGTTATGTTAGTTTTTTTATGTTCAACGATTACTCCGCCGTTTGTGAACCGATTTTCAAAAAATTTCTTTTGGTGTATAGGTTATCATCCCAATTTGGTACCATATTCATAAAAGTGGTGACCTAATGAAGGGGTCCATAAGAAATCGAGGGAACTCCTCAAAATTTATATGGAAACATGTGGTGACTTCGGTTTCGTGAGCAGTATTCTAAGCATATGCTACCAACAAGCAAGATTTTGCACCAAGATATACCATGGTTCGGAAGGTGCTGAGAGAACTCCTGACTCTTTATAGATACAAGTTTGGGAGTTTCGACGTTGTTTTAAGAACGGAAAGCATATGCTACTATGCAAATTACATTCATCATCATCATCATCACTACCATAAATCATTATAGAACCATGTATCGTCCCGTTTTGACCCTATTATTGGTACTTTTCATAGTCTTTTATTATACATATATCACTTAAACCGCGGGTAACACCGCGGGGCACAGCTAGTAGTACATATTTAATACACATCCATGACCCAGGAAATTTGAAAACTTTTTGTTCTGTCGGCGGGATTCGAACCCGCGACCCCTGGCTTGAGCACTGACAACGCGCTCAACCACTGAGCCACGGAGGTCGTCAAATATTATACAGACTTCATACTTTATACCCCATAAGGTATAACGTCCCGTATAATAAATACACATAAGACCTTTTAAGCTGTTGCATAACTTTTATCGCGACGACCGGATCAAAAAATTCCGTAACGAAAAAATCCTAACACACCCCACTCCGACCGGCACTGCGGCGTTGCCAGACTTTGGAACGGCGTTTGTGAGCGTGCGACTAGACGTATGCGAATTATAATTGCATAAGTTGATAAAAATGGTATGCAATAGCTTTACCGCGGCAGTCCACACGTATTTTTAGGGTTCCGTACCCAAAGGGTAAAAATGGGACCCTATTTCTAAGACTTATGTCTTAGGCTGTATCTCAAGAACCGCTATAGCTAGACTTCTGAAATTTTCACAGATTGTGTATCTACATCTATTGCCGTTATAACAACAAATACTAAAAACAAAATAATATTAATATTTAATTTTACAGAAATATCTACCAGTTGTATATTTTAGTTTAGGGTATGTTTTTCTTAGCCACCAGCTCCATACTTCGTTCTTAGATAGTTTGCTCTACAAATATCTCAGGAGAATGAACCATAACATGATAGGCATGTTATTTATTACTGTTTCTATCTTTATAATTAATACACTTTCCATAAGGTTGAAATGTAGCCAAAAAGGCGTACAAAAATTGCTAATGTTACGTAACTAAGAACTTAAACTGTTAACAAAAATGTTGAAAAAACTGAGTGCCTAGGTATATCTTTGCTTCTAACTTCTTTGTTTCTTAAATGTCGTGACTAAGCGATAGTTTCTAAGCAATGTTTTCTTATAGCGAGTGAAATAGTCTTCTAAAATTTTATTCTTTAAAAAATACAGACCTTTACGCCTAAATTCGAATGTATCCAGCACCCATTGGTAAACGTAGGCATTTGCTTAGAAAAACCCCTAAATAAGTAAGTTCCAACTGAATTTGAATTTTCGTGAAAATTTACTATGGCTCAAAGTGTTGTTATATAACAAATATTTTTTCCTGACGATTTTTACGGATAATTCAATTTTTTATACTCTCAATCCCATTAACTGTAGCTTTAATAAAAAAATACGCAACAGACATCTGTCAAAATCTGTGGTCAAAGTTAAGGTTAAAGTTATGTTAGCCTTAACTATAACCATAACTTTGACCATAACTGTAACTATAACCACACCTCTGGTGCAACCCACTCTATGTTACCCTCTATATAGCTAGAAATAGAAACTTTAGAATGCGAAACCAGGACAAAATATAAAAAAGCCTATATAAGGCAAATATTAATAAAATAAGAAAAATATGTACATTTTTTTTATCACCAATAACTTCACGGATCACGGTTTCTCTTTTAGCATTCCGTGTTTTTATTCTTCCGTAGCTTATACTAAAATAATGAGTGTTTATTTCTCTTTATTTGCATGGAAATATCTTGATGAAGATATTTAATAACAAAATAGCATCGAAGAAATTCTTTTAGTCAGATTGAGGACGATCTCTTTTTAATATTCCGCCATTCCTTGTTCAAAAACATTGTTCCAATTTATTTTGGGACAAGTGAAAATGTAGACTTAATAATGGTATTATTTTTTATCAGAATAGAATTAATGTTTTATGTTAAAATTGTTTTTGTAATTTAATTATTATCCAGTAGCAGTATCGAATTCCCTCGGCAAATATTCGTCGGTACACTTAATACACGTTTATTTACTATAGTTTCAGTACTATGTCAATATACAGAGCTGTGTAAAACAGCCTCTCCACGTTGGAGTATGATGGATCCATTACGAACGTGTAGAGGGTCTTATTCGTCTTTGATTATTCACGAACTCTAGAAATACCTGTCGCTGCTCGCCAGCAGTATTTTAAGACCATTACAACATGCAAACGTTTAAGATGAGAGCATATTCCCTATTAAAGGCCGGCAACGCACTTGTAAGCGATGTCGATTGTGCGTACCTACTATAGATAACTTCACAATCATAGTAGCAACTATAAATTTTGAAATTGAAATTGATTCAATAGAAAATACTTTAGCCGACGCACACGAGCGCTTTTTTTCAAACGGAACGAATTCCGCTCGTACGTTTCGACTTTCGAGTGCAAGCCGGCGCGGCGTGTTCGCGCGTGAAGATAAAGTTTGCGCTAGTCTCACGGAATTCCAAATTGAAATAGGTACCACATTAGAAAATCGAATACGGAAAACGTGTGTATGCGGCCAGCCTTAAAGGCATCACAAAGTTTATATAAGGCTATTACGTTGGGCCATGATAACCATGATTGCTATTTGCTACTATAATAATAATCATTATTTCTCACCAAAGTAGACAATACACTATTTGAAACAGTTTTACAGTAAGCGTTTAGGTGGGTTGATGCCTAAACTAGGAGATGATGACTATGATTGTGAAGAATGTGAAGTTATCTATAGCATGCACAATTGACATCGTTTTTCGCATGGTTGTATTTATTTGGCCAGCCTTAAATGGCGATTTAAATTTGGAATTTAATGTGTTTCTTCTTGTGTAAACAAATTAATATAATATAATAATATATTAATATCTATGGACGCGCCTTCACACTACCGTAAGTACCTGAAGGACTTGTGTTACGGAAATATATTTAATACTTTTATATTTATATTATACATATATTTAAGATTTTTATTATATGATACACATATTTAATACACATCCACGACCCAGGAACTTTGAAAACTTTTTGTTCCGTCGGCGCGATTCGAACCCGCGACCCCCGGCTTGAGCTACCAACGTGCTCACCAACTGAGCCACAGAGGTCGTCGATGGATTGTCGTTACTGTTGATGGATTTTATCCTATTGAATTAACAGTGTCACGACCACAGACATAGATCAAGATAGATACCGCATGTCGCTCCATTTGTATGAAAACGAGAGTGCCACTTTTTTCCTACCTACTGTGACGTACCGATGACAAGAAACGTGTCCATTATCTAGGCCAACGTTTCTATTTGAATTTCTACAACTCAATACGGCACTTTTAGGCATTTAGGCATTTTTAAAATTCCGATTGACGTCCGATTCCGATAGCAGACTAAAGAACAGACTTTCGAAAGACGAGCATTGCTCGTCGTTTGGGAACGCGATATGACACGCGAAGTACATATTGATCTATGCTGTGGTCATGACAGACACGAATTGCTGCGCAACGGAGTTGCGGGCATCAACTGGTTCATTATGTTCCTATTATGTAGTTAGGTAATACTTTAATGAACAAAAGTGCTTCAGTTTACAATACAATACAATATCCACACGAGTTTTATAACAAGCAGTAATATTTTTATTGTATTTTTTCCATTAATTGCATACAACATTGCGCTTGTAATTATTGTAGTGGAACTAGTATTTTATCAGTAGTTAGGTTTACGGGAATACCGAATAAGCTTAGACTATTTTTGTATGTTTATTCCCATTTGCTCTTTGAAACTGTATGAAAATTAACCAGATAAATTAAAATGAAACAAGTGTAAGCCAAGATAAATCAAGATATTTAAAATACCCCCCGAAAATTTTCCAGCAGTGAGCGAGCACACACACATACAGACATAACACCTCTCGCCGTAAATATTTTCAGATTCTATGAATTCGGAAATATTCAATG
The DNA here is from genome assembly GCA_905187585.1 of Cyaniris semiargus. NCBI lineage: Eukaryota > Metazoa > Arthropoda > Insecta > Lepidoptera > Lycaenidae > Cyaniris > Cyaniris semiargus. Next base: position 8,116,757 of record LR994561.1, on the reverse strand, counting down.
GATAATTATTAGATATTAGACATTAGTTTTATGTAAATGTCTATATCGCAGCCAACTGGTTAAAATTCGTTTAAATTTTGATTCACTCGTTCACTCGTGAGTGCCCCCATAATTTCTGCCTCTTTAATAACACTTGTAGCGTATATTTTCTACTTTCTTTCCGAAAAATATCTTGACATAATCACAAACACCGGCTAGTTGACGCCATATTGAAAACAAAACGCACCTAGCGCCGCAGTGGACGTGAGCGCTGAACTAATTCAATTAGACGGCGACTTTTGAATCAGCTGTAATGTTGAACGTTTGGAGCGACTCAAATATTAAATTAAAAAGCTAGACGTGTAATTGAATGGCGTTGTTCAGTCAAAGGGCTAGCTGTTTGATTGAATAGCTATTTTAACCAGTTGGCTGCGACATATATAATTGTATTATCAGTAGGTAACTTTATTTAAGTTTCAAGGTCAATGGTTATTATTAGATCCTTTATTATTAACTAAACAATATAGTATAATCTTGTTTGCGCCACCTGTAACTTTAATTTATGCGGGCGTTATTAAATTTACTCCGAGCTTGTTTTAGTGTCTAATAAAATTATTTAATAAACGAGTCACTTTATTAAAATATTTAACGTGAAAATATTCGTATAAATCTTAATATGAGCGTTAATTTTTTTTCTCCTAATTGTTGAACTTTAGATACCTATTTTTAACTAAATAATTTCATAGTGTGGCTCCTACTCGATTAACATAATATTATAATAATTAATAAACGAAGACGTAAGTGGATGAAGTTGATAACTAACATTTTATAATTTTTACCCTTATAATTTGGACAAACATTGTCACTTACCTACTTCATCATCTGGCTTAAAATATACAGTCTGGCTCTACATAAAATGCAAATATTTTGATTTGAAATCATTTTCCCGGTCCTAAAGCCTCCATTTACGCAATAAAACGTAAACTTTCAAATTGTTAGTTACCCACTTAATCCACTTACGTTTTCAAATATGTCACACTAAAATACATTGTAATAAACTATGTAAAAGCCATTCTAATTATCTTCGACCATAAAATATGCTATAATAATATGTCACAATTTGTAATTAATTTTATTGATCCCACAACTAATTATTATGAGAGAGATATATTATATTCGTGAAACGTTACTCGTGTCATCACGTGGAATGTAATTATTAAGTCGTGTCAGAATTAACGGCGAATTCTGACCTGCTCTATTCTAACAAATTATGATTATGTGACAAGAGATAATGCGTAATACCTGCTGTCAAAGGCTTGTTGCATTGCTGTCTCAGGATACGTAATTTCTCTGCAGATTTCCATTGAAGCATCAAGAAAAATCTCTTAAATACGTCAAAGAGACGTTATTTAGGTAAATACTTAACTTTGGGTATAAGTTACCTAGATTTGGGTATGACAATTATTTTTCTATATTAAATCTATTACATATAATTATAAATATATATTATATATACAAAAAAGAATTGTCATACTCAAAATCAGCTGTCCCAAAAATATTTGAAACTATGGATTTTACCACACCTTATAATATTGTCAAATTAATATTGTAATAATCATGTCCAAAAATAAACCGGTAAAAAAGGAAGCCTATTTGTGCCCTTATTTGTTTATCATATTATATTATTATAAACAACAATTACAGCTATTTACCCTAAAGCCAGAGGTCTCAGAAAGGAATATTTTATAGCTTGAATTTTCCAATTTATAAGCATCTGTTGTGAATTTTAATTTAGCAACAAGCCAATAAGTCAGTTATTTATAATTGTCTGAGTAATTTGTATGCATTGCGTTACTTTGCAATCCGTTACAACTAATAGACTGTTTCGCTGTGATAATAATTATTTATGACATTTTTTATGCACCGTATTTTTATTAGATTTTATTCAAATTTAAGTAGCAGCAAGGTGTGGATAATCAAAGAAAAGAAAAGTTAAATATAAAATAACATGTCGTTTATTTGTACTTTTAATATTGGGCTTCTTTGTCATAAAATACAAGATTACACTATTAAAAATAATATTTATTATAATATATATACTACTTATGCCTATTTTTAATGTGTGAATAAATATCGTGCGCCGTCCCAGCTGCTCCAGCGATTCCTAGGCCCTTTTTCTGTAACAGAAGATAGAGACATTTTTGAATACCCTAATACCTTAATAAAGTTAGCGAATTTTGCGTTTACTATAATATTTACTCGGGCCTGGGGGTCAAACATACCGATGAGACAAAATTAACATAAAATATGAAGTTGAACTTATAAACAGAGAGACGGGAAGGTTCTATTTAGGGACATAGTAGGCTACTAGTTCCAGCACTTCCAGCCATAATTATGACGCACCAAATTATTACGTAAGAGGGTTGAGTAATTGAGATCAGAAAATGGAAACTAATCTAATGTGGCAGGCACAGACAAGAATACATTGTATAGAAATTTGTTTTAAAATGTTTTTATTTGTAAGGAAAATTAAAATATAATATATAAAAGTGTAAACTTATACTATAGCACTGCCACCTTTCTTGATAGCGCTGATGGGTACTTTGGTCTCACTTTGACCAGCAAACATGGCGATGATTGCCATTATTAATACGAACAGACTAGAAAGCTTCATATTGGATTAGCTTGTATTAGCTTCAACGAAGAGTTGCTTAGTTAGCTATAGCTTGTCTTAGCTTAAAATAAAATAAGCTTTTATATTTTTTATTCCACTTTTTTAGCTTGTCTCAGCTTCAACAAATAGTTGCTTAAATAATTTTTCCTTCGCGTGCGAAGTTCTTATATACTCACAATACATTTTCCTCCTCAATAACCCAAGTTGTGGGCTCCCCGGCACGGACATATTGTGAATACTAAGCACTGGCTAGATCTATTCCTTTCGATATTAGGAGCCATTTTCAATTCTTGTTTTTGTATCTTAATTTACTCATGTTTCGATTTAACTGGGAAGGAATTTCCTTATTAATATTAAAATTGTAGAGACAGTAATATTTTTATTAGTTCTATTTTTGTGAAACGACGCCGAAAAGTATAGTTTTTTGCATAGATATTCTGGAATTTTCGCTTTGTGTAAATGTTCTGTTGATATTATTATTAATTAACGAAATGAAAACAACAAAATGGAAATAGTGACTGTAGAGTGTAGACTCATCTCCAATACGTTACTATTTAGCATACTACTACTTCTATGTTTTATTGGTGATGAATAATATTGAACATGTTCTTTATCTTTTAGTAAGTTGATTATTTTTCATTTGCATTATTAGGTATAATATTTTTCGTCAAAATTATTTTCGCTTAAAAAGGAAAATGAAGTTATTTTTAACCATCAAACATATTTAAGTTGTTTATTTAATTAATATTGTCTTACATTTCAATGAATGTTTATCGGTTTGTATTCTTATGTCCTTCGGTACACAGTACTTACAAACAATACAGAATTCACCAAGACAGAGCATTGTCAATTCTGTGGGCGTTAGTTCATTAAAGGCTAAATTGCATCTGGCAGAATGTAGAATATTCCGGGACCTAGGAGCTATAGTACATTACTGTGAATCGTGCTCTTGGCCGGCGAGGCTATCTATTCAAATGTACAAACAGAACCGTACCGGGATCCAGAATTCGTCATAATACAGGGGGTATTATGACGAATTCTGGATCCCGGTCTAACTGTCACAACAATATAATATCTTGTATGTTCAAACGATCAATCAATAATTTGAAAACGGAATCTCTAATAATTTATGGGCAACATAAAAGTATTCAGACCACTTTTTATTAATAATAGTCTAGGAATAACTATAGTCTCTTCTCTTTGAGATCAAAGATAGTTTATAACGGAAAATCGGAAAGTTATAAAATATTGTTACGGCGACGGTAATATTCTTGTTCTTACTATAAAAGATTTTCATTTGTAACTTATTATTAGATTTAAAGAATTTCTTAATAAACAATAGAGCTTTTAGTTTTAACATACTTGAGTAAGCTATTTTATCTTTCCTGGCAGGGGCTTTATTAAACTGTGAATATTACGAAACTTTTTGTTTACGTTTACTTGTGTTTGTTCTTTGGAACCGTCTGTAACTTCACAATTGTTTGTAAGGGTCGTATCACACCTTATCCGTATTGTGCAAAGTTAAGGGAGCCCTGTTTTAGTTTCGCTAGAAGTTCAATGTCATATTTCATAATATGTTATTGCAGATTAATATTCATATTTCATTATATGTATAAATGCGGAAGTATTTTCCTTTGACATGAAATCGTTTCGTCTATATGGAAGCTGTGATACCACAGACAGACAGACACGTCAAACTTATAACAACCCTATTTTTTTAGTCGAGGGTTAAAAAATTCGGCGCTACAAAATTGCACACCTTATCAAGTTGTGAAGGCTAACTAAAGACACAAAATATACAAAACTTGTCTGATTTAATTTTATGTTAAATAGTTAACACTGTAGCTATAAATAAAGAGTATGTAGCACACACTAGACATGGTCCAATAAGACACATGGGCTTAATAAATGCAATACACACGCCAATTTCTGAGCCAAGATTTAAATGAAACAACTTTTATTTGGGTCGAACTTTTGGGCAAAAAATACTAGTATTTTTTTATGGTTGCGTATAGTCCGTCTACGACAAAATCCATGCTAAAAAGCACACTTCTATTGAATGGTAGACTTTTAGGGATGCTCTAAGTCATAGTAATGGACAGTGAATAATTACAGTGAAAAAATGTACGGTTTTCGCAAACGTATTCTGCAATAATGAAATTGCCAGCAACATAGTTACTATTTACATACATGCCAGTAAAACCATGGACCAATTATATAATTCCTCTACATGTATTATTCCTCTATGGTAAAATATATAATTGTCTTGCTCGTTTGTGAGATGTAATTAAATAAATAAGCATAATATATAAGCAAGCAGGAGTATTCAGCAAATTGTGGTGAGTTGGTGACAAGCCGCAAAGGTGGCGCGTCGCGTCGTTCCGATTAATGTTTGTTTCTTGGTTTCTCATCTACCCATTACAGTCACTCTGTGGGCGTGCTAACAAGGAATGAACAAATACTGTCTTGTTTTCTGAATATTATAATAATATTATGAAATATCCATAATAATATTATAAATACGAAAGTGTGTCTATCTGTCTGTTACCTCTTCACGGCCAAACCGCTGAACCGATTTTGCTGTTTGGTATGGAGATACTTTGAGTGAGGAATGGACATCTAAGGATAATAATTTTTATGCCGAAAGAATTTTGGCGTAACGGAGTTGCGGGCGTTATAATATATTATGATCTAACTTAGTTAACTTTATAAGTACCCGCTTACTGCTTTGTCTTTGTAATATGCCAGACGAAAACAAGCGACCTTGTTATTCGCTGTGTAAATATTTTTATAAGTAGGGAGGTAGGTAGGTGTTGACGGAACCGTACATTTGTCCAGAATAAGAACTAATCTTATATAATATCTATTCCCTTTAACACCTTCGAATAACTTCAACATCGGTTCATCGGTTTAAGCGTCAACAGAAAGACATTCGCATTCATAAATGGATTCTGTTATTGATTAAAATCTGTTATTCATGAATGTTATCTGAGTTAGCGCGGTTAAACATTTCCATATGTATTTGTATTTCTGTCACGATTACCTTACGCAAATTTTTTCCCCGCAAAAAGTTTAATTTTCGTCAGACTGCCTACCTGTGCGTAGATTATTCTTAATAATATAATATTTTTTAACAAAAACACGCCACCGCCTCTAAGATATAATTTTTTGTACGCAATGAATTCTGATGCCGTAATCTAGCTGTGTGTGTGTGGGTGTAAAATGTAAATGGAATAAAATACATACAACTTATAATATTATAAATGTGAAAGAGTGTCTGTCTTTATTAAATAAATTGAAATTTTCTGTTTATCTGTTACCACTTCACGCTTAAACCGCTAAGGTTTAAATCAGACCGCAACGCGACGCGCAGATGCATTTCTAAATTTGTATGGATTTGAGAGATTTGCACGACGTGACGGTCGACGCGACTCACGCAATAATTGAGATTTGTCAAATCAGTACAAATTAAGAAATGCATATCTACGTCACGTTGCGGTCTGAATTGACCCTAAATTGAAATTGATGAATTTGGTAGGTATCGAAAGTTTTAGTCTTTTTGTTATCTTTCAAGAGTTTCAACCGCTGAAACGAGTTTGAAATTTTGGTATTTGGCGACTTTACCTCGAAAAGTATTGGACTCGTACGATTGTAATCTTGGTTAAACGATATTTCAGGAAACATCAACAATTATTATTATTAATGTTGTTTACTTTTTTTTAATCACACGTTCAAAAATACTATTATGGCCTACACTATTCCAATCCAGTAATGAATTAAAATAAGGGTAATGGAGATTTCTGGATTGGAATAATATAAACCGGCTATTTGAATAGAAGTAATGTCATAATAGTTTTAGTGTGACATGACAAACTAAAACTATTGCGATATTTCCAAAAACTATTTTGATATTTCCAGTTTGTTCATAAAAATTCTTCACGCGTATCTAAAATTAAAATCTTCGAAACGATGCGGCTGTATTTTACGAGCAAACCTTTTGACACGGTTCGATTATTAGTCAGAGTTCCCTAGAACTTTTTTTTTGATTACTACTAAGCTAATATTTTGTGAGTAGCTTCATTTTGATAAGACGAACAACATTTTTATCTGCGAAAAATCTCGAAAGTGGTTGATAACAGAGATAGAAAGGACTTCATACTTTGATTTGATGGTCCCAAAATATGGATTGTTCTAAATATATAGAATGAAATAAATGAATATAGATAAAATGATATCCTACAATATTTTGTAGGATATCATTCATTATATAAAAAATCTGCTGGTTAGGGTTCCGTTATAGGGTTAGGTAATCAACAAAACTTGGTTGACTACGGAACCCTAAAACGAAACCCTAACTAGCCGTTTTTTTTTGTATATTGATAGGTTAATAGTTATATAATATTTTAAGAGTAACATTGTCCTACAAATATAACAATCCATATTATAGGACCATCAAATCAAAGTATGAAATCCTTTCTATCTCTATTAGCTACCACTTTCGAGATTTTTCGTAGATAAAAATGTTGTTCGTCTCAAAATGGAGCTACTCACAAAAATTTGCTTGATAGTAATAAAAAAAAAATGTTCTAGGGAACCCTGACTAAATAAATGTATTTGGTAGTAAAAAAATTGAAAAGCGTTTCACTATCCTTTACTATGAAATACAGAGGTCGTAGCATACTTTTTTCTCGTTCGGTTTCAAAGGTTTTCCACAGTATCTTTACAACCCGGCGTTGTCGCGTTGTGGTTTGGTTAATGTTTTAACGTAAGCCGGGCATCAAGCATTTTATGTACTATCAGAGAAGTTAATTCATAGGCAGATGGCGGACCTATGTAGTTTGGTTGAGTTATGTCAATCCCAGCATTCCCAGCCGACAGATTACGGCTTACATTGAATTGACATAATCCTACCAAATGACATAGGTCCACCAGCTGCCTATAAATCAATTTCTTCGATGATACACAAAGTATCACTATCACTATACATAATATTATAAAACAAAGTCGCTTTTTTCCCTTATGCCCCTTTTTTCCCTTTAATCTTTAAAACTACGCAACGGATTTTGATGCGGTTTTCTTTAATAGATAGAGTGATTAAAGAGGAAGGTTTATAAGTTTAAAACATTCATTAAATAGTGGAGAAATACTGTTATTTTTGGGGTTTCTAATGTGATGTCGTAAATAATAACATTTTTTTCCACTTACATTGCAAACGCAGGCTGAACCCTTCGAGATTTATCAAAATAATGTACCAAGTATTGTACACTATGAAAAGGTCTACAGAAAACTTCGGGATGGTATATGTCTATCTCTTAGGGATATCCCACAATAACATTTTTTTGTCATTTACTTTTTACTACAAATAATGGCTAATTTTCGAAGCGATTTTTAGGCCCTTCCCCTACGGAGATTCAGTAATTTACCGTATTTAGAGCCTTATAAACTCATAATTTGAAAACTACAAAGTTATAATAATAATACAGCAATAATATATCAAAATTCCTTTCCCCGTTTTAAATTTTCTATTTTTGTTTATTATACTCATGATATTAGCTTCCAAAGTAATACCAATTTATTAAAATTGAAGCATACTTTCAGCATCTCCCCAGTATTTGCAAATTAAGTTAATTTGAAACACACGACAATAGATAGAACATTTCATCAACTACATATTCTCCGTTTTAATTTTTTTTTAGATCAATTTTGAACTAAGATAAGTAAAAAAAAAATAGGATTTTTGTGCGATCTCGGCAACGCGTCAAATGTATGGTCAAGGTCGTTTGATCGGGGGATGGCCTTAACCAATACGGCATTAATCCTTATCCAATTAAATACTTTAAATACATTGTTGATTTAATATAGATCTATGAATCATCAAATCTTAAATGAATATTTTCGAAGATAATACAGATTTAAAAATTGCGGGACGTAGCTTTTGCGGCGGTACCGACCAATGCTGGCCACGGGTAGTAATGAATATAAATCAAAACTACTGATTCGATTTTAATCATTTTTTCAGTGAGTGACATAGGCTATATATTTTATACCCGTGCGAAGCCGGGGTGGGTCGCTAGTCGTTTATATGAGTATGTGCTACAATAAGTAACTATACTATAATTTAGCTACACTAAAGGTGCTCCCTCACCGGGAGCATTGGCGTGAAATGTAACATTAGAGATTCGACTTTGAGCATTACATTACAATACTACCTCCCTGACTGACGAGCATTCGCGTATAATGTTTAACATTATAGATTCGACTTTGAGCATTACATAGCAAGTGGACTTCACTGTCACGTAGCATTGATGTTACAAGTTGAGTATTTTGATATCGTTGGTTGTATCAAGATAAATATTACACATTGTATTATTACAAGGTGCGCATTGTAATGCTCGCTTCTCCTCCCTCACTGATGTAATGCTGGACTCTGTAACGTTACATTACAAGCGAATGCTCCCGGTGAGGGAGCACCTTAAGAGCCAATCTAGCCAAAAAATCTCTCGCCAAAAACAATATGCTCTTTGCTATATGCTACTTTCACAGTGAACTCTATCCAAGGGACACATACACACTCAAAAGAGTAAAGTATTATCACTCGGTTTTGTTACACCTTGTATACATGCCTATAGGACTTGTATTATCTATTCTGTGCTATAGGGTTATAATACGCTTGAGGTAATACGGGTAGGTAATTGACGGGTTAACTCCGTGACGTCACGTTTCCGGCAACCGCATGTTGTGTCAGCAGCGCAGTTTGACGTGCTCCGGATGATAAAGTACCTCATTATTATTTTGATATGTGACCTAAATACTAAATAGTAATTATAATATTAGATATTAAGATACTACAGTGGTGGGCATTCTTTTTTTGACATTTTAATCGGCCATAACAAATTAATTTAACAATGGATGATTAAATAAAAAAATTAAAGCCCGACTCTACAGTGTGTACTGTGTATACTTATTAATATAATAAGTATTTCAGCATAATATCTTCTATTGCAACAATAATTTAAATATGTCTTGTGGTTTATGCCATAGACACATCAGTGGTTTGAGTAAAGCATGTAGGTACCTACTCACACTGTTTATTTTGATCTCTTTGATAATACTTAAGTGATAACTGATAACGATTAAATAGGTTTACAAACCAAATGCAAATAAAATATTGCAATAAAAAGATATAAAACAGCAAAGAGTGTCCTAGTAAAACATTGTTAACTATAGCACGTACGTTATTATTTTATTAGTATAATACCTAACAAAAATATATAATAAAAAATGAATCTCAAAGTTTTGTTTTTGATGATGGTCGCCATATTCGCAGTATTTGGGACGAGCGAGGCAAAATTAAACAAGAATACCATTAAAAACGGAGGCAAAGTCATTGTGAGTAAATTATAATGTAACTTTACTAATTTGTCAATTTCTCAAACAAAAAAAAGCAATTAAAAAGTAACGAATTTCCCGGAAAGGTTTCCAGGCGTTGAAAAGGGATTTTACTTTCTGCACTCCCTCTCTCCCCATTCTCCCTGAATTATTGGAATAATTTAAACACTCATTTATCCTCGAAACAGAAGACACATCTAATTGGCCCGAAGACATCGCGTAATTAAATTACCGAATAATAACGAATTTAACCACCGGCCCAGGGGTTACCCCAGGGGTTAATTGAATTCCTTTTATACCTACTGTTCTATATAACTAGATGTTCGCGACTTTGTACGATCCAAATCAACTAGCAACAGACTAGCTGTTATGGCCACGATTTAACTACCAGTCTTAGCCCCAATTTCACCAACGACTGTTAAAGTTAACGTTCGAATTTCACGTTACGTTCACGTTACTCTTTCGTTTTTCTTATGAATGAAAGAGAAGACATGACATTTTAACAAGCTGTTAGCACTAACAGACGTTGGTGAAATTGGGGCTTAACCAGACTATAACAGTAGCTCCGTTCGAAAAAAAAAGCTTGTACGTGAACACCCAAGTGAACCTTTTCCGTCCAGTCGGCAGTCATATTTTCTAAAATACCGCTAAGTTATTCAATCATGATAAAACTTAGATTTTGTGCCATACTTCATGTATATCGGTCCAGTAGTTTTAGAGCTCTTTAACCAAACAATCAAAACCTGCGTTGGAGACTTTTTTTAATAAAGTCTATACTTTGTACTTTCTAATGTAGGTTTTAAGAAAAATTGATTCATAGGTGGACCTACGTCATTTGGTCGCGACTCGCGACTCGGGCTATGTCAAGTCAACATTAGAATTGATCTGTTGGCTGGGTTTGACATGACCCGACTAAATTACGAAGACGAATTACGAATACGAATTACGAACGAATAAATTTCTTTAATGTTATAACTTACAAAATAGACAACTAAGTAGGCTAGTACTTTGTTTTGTTGGTTAATAATGTTTAATATTAGATATGTTTTTGGTTTCAGAAGGAAGGTGTGAATATCATCAACGCAGCGGGAAAAGTACACGATATGTATAATCACATAAAAGACAAAAAACACGATAAACATCATTAAATTGTCTATTGATTATCTCCACAAAATGAAGCAAATGAAACGAGGAAGATTTTAATTATTGTATCTTAATTAAATTCATGTAATTATATCATATTACAAAGGCATTTCGTAATTTAAATAAACAAATTAAATTTATCTGCTGTGATTTTATTATATTTCTGCGAATTGGGATTTGGGATGGGGAACGAAAAGTTAAAACCGCTTTGTCAAGTTGTCAAATTGTCTGTTTTTAACCGACTTCCAAAAAGGAGGAGGATTATGTTCGGCTGTGGATTTTTTTTTGTATGTTCAACGATTACAACGCCGTTTGTGAACCGATTTTCAAAATTTTTATTTTGTTATATTAGGTTTCACTCCAATTTGGTCCCATTTTCACAAAAGTGGTGATTTGATGATGGTATCCATGAGTAATCGAGGGAACTCCTCAAAATTTATATGGAAACATATAGTGATTTTGGTTTTATGAGAAGTATCCTAAGCATATGCTACCAAAACGTAAGATTTTGCACCAAGGTATACTATGGTTCCGAAGATACTAAGAGAACTCAGGATTCCGTATAGATAAAAGTTTGAGGGTTTAGGCGCAGTTTTAAGAACTGAAAGCATAACATGCTACTATGAAAATTACATTCATCATCATCATCATCATCATCATCATCATTACCACGTCAGGGTCACCAATGCCACATGGTTGTATAATATGGATGCAATATGCCCCCACAACGCCATAATTATATCATCACGTTATGTACTTATTAATGGTACTTTTCATAGCGATTATAATAAAAATATAATGTTGTTTCAAAATAAATGATTGAAGTTCTAAGCGTCTTATGTACCACAAAATTGAACATAACAAATTCAACCTTAACTCCAGAGCGTAAGGGACACATTTGACATTACATCTGAGATTCGAAAGAAAAAAGAGAAGTAACTTGCTTCGATACTAGAATAATGTCGGTGACGGCGCCGCGCCGTGTCCGGTGTCTGATAGGGACGCGGCCTTACATCTATGGAACTTGTAATATATTTTGTACTTGGGTCTTGGACAGACTTGTCTTTTATCGGCATAATAAATAATAATTATTATTATCTTGCTATCAGAAAAATATCACAAATAAATTAAGTTACCTTGCTTGCAATGTTGATATAAGTATAAAAATTGAAATTTAATTGTATCTATTTCTTTCCTGTTTCTTTATGTTAATATATTTAAAAAAAATCAAAATGTTATTTAATTAAATTAAATTGGAATGAGGTATTTTAGAAATACTTTCACAAAGTAATAGCTTTACTACTTAAAAATAGCGATAAAACTGGTTTTATTAAGTAGTTAAGGAAACACTCAAGAAAATGAACTGGAAGAAATAGAGTGTAAAGCCGTTAAGTGTTCTGTTACTTACTGTACTCGGTAACGTATCCCTTTAGTTAAGCTTTTAATTATTTCGATTGCAAAGTACCTACGTTTTTTGGTCGGATTATATCAAGTCCAGCCGACTGATTGCGTCTAACATTGACTTCACATAACCCGACAAAATTACACGGGTCCGCCATCTGCCTATGAATCAACTTTTTGATAGTACTACAAAGGTGGATGAGACTTGAATCTTGATTCAAAATATTATTGCCAAGTGCTATGCTTTACTTAAAATTCCATATAAAAATTCATCAAAAATTCCATTATACTTTATTTATAAAATTCAACGTCCTTTTTTAGATGTCCAACCTTTCAACTTATGTTTCAAAGGAAAATCCAACTCCCTTGGGCTTTTCTTTGTGACTTATTTTTATGTCTGTGACAAATTGTATAAAAACGGTTGTTTGCGAGTTTATTCAACGCAAACAAATAAATTATTTTTCCTTACAATTTCTACGCATCGGGGTATTCATAATTGAAAACATGAGTGAAAGAACCGGGTAACTAAAATTTTACAACATAAGAGCAACTACTCGTGTTTTCCCTTAAAATTTGAACAAACCTTGTAACTTACCTACTTCATCATCTGGCTATAGGTACTAACGCTGACCAATTACCGCGTGGCAAATTATATACAAATCCGAGTCGAACCAAAGATTACTAAATAGGTAGTTACTACGTTAACTAGAAATTTTCAATAGCCTTGTAAGATAAACTTTTTGAAATGTTTCATTTAAAGGTGCTCCTTCACCGGTTGCATTCTCTTGTAATGTAACGTTACAGACTCGAGCATTACATCAGTGAGGGAGGAGAACGAACATTACAATGCGCACCTTGTAATGATACAATGTGTAATATCTTGATACAACTAGTAACATCAATGCTACGTGACAGTGTAGTCAGCTTGCTATGGAATACTCAAAGTCGAATCTATAATGTTACATTACACGCGAATGCTCGTCAGTCAGGGAGGTAGTATTGTAATGTAATGCTCAAAGTCGAATCTTAAATGTTACATTCCCTAAACTTGGTTAGTTTTAGAACTGATGCTGATTGTTATACGTGTTTAACCCCAAATAGCTGAAGGCGGATGGAGTTCGTCTACCCATATTACTAAATTCTACTCAGTGCACAAGAAAGCGGCAACTCGGGCATAACTTATGTGCTTGTGGCATACAGTATACACGACGTCTGCATATCTAAGGCATGCTTGTCAAATCAAATTGTGATATTACGCCAGTATTATAGTACTCTGTGGTGATATTATGATGAAAATACATCTACAGGGATTTCAACAACAATAATAATTTATACAAAACTAAGTGATAATTCTTAGGGAGTATATGTGTCCCTTCTATAGAGGTCACCGTGAAAGTAGCACGCAGCAAGTAGTGATTTGTATGGGCGAGCTCCCCAGCGTCATGATGTTTTCCCATACAAATAATAAAAATAGCTATTCAGTGCTGCTACTTTCACAATCAACTCTATGTAAGGGGCACATTCACAACTTAAAGTATTATCACTTTGTTTTGTTACACCTTGTATATATAAAAATGAATTAAAAATTTTGTTAGTCTCGATAAAAGTCGATAACGTCTGAACCGATTTGACTGATTTTAGTCTTAAAATGTTCGTGGAAGTCCAGGGAAGGATTTATATGTGAAGGAAAGTGATACGAAGTTCACCGTGTCTTCCAGTAGGTAGTATTAATATAATATTTTGAAATTCTGAATTCTACCTAGTACTATTTTAATGCAACATTATTGCATTGGCCTATCCAATCCAATGCCTAAAAAGCAGAAATATTTTTTATTATTTCTGCTTAAATTTAGGCATTGGATTTGAATATTTTTAAAGATTTAAGCATCTTTTGCCATAATCTGACTCGACTACAAATCATCGATAACGAAATTTCATTGTATTATCGTTCAGTGGCTCAGGACTAAACTTTTATCAACTTAGGTTATAGGCCTGATTTATTGTCCTTTGTCCATCCTTTAAAACTGTTAAAAGTTTTTCTACAAGTTTTACTCCCTTTAAAAGAAAAATAGTCCTACTTTGGCTTAAAGTGCGAAAGTTAACTTAGAAGTACATATAAAGCTTCACTGAGGTTAACTTTTAAGTTGTTTTCAATTTTCATAAAGGTTAAAAACTTTCCATCTTTTCTTTGAAGTAAAATTGCTTTGTTTTCTCGTGAACTCTTAAGTACTTGTTTTTGCAATTTGGTTCAAGTTAAATACAATAGTACGGGAGCCCTAGAACATTTTTTTTTATTTATTACTATTAGCTAATTTTTTGTGAGTAGCTTCATTTTGATAAGACGAACAACATTTGTATCTGAGAAAAATCTTGAAAGTGGTAGTTAACAGAAATAGAAAGGATTTCATACTTTGACTTGATGGTCCTAAAATATGGATTGTTCTATTTGCAGGACAATGTTACTCTTAAATTATTTAACTATTAACCTATCAATATACAAAAAATCATCTTGTTAGGGTTCCGTTTTAGGGTTCAGTAGTCAACCAAGTTTTGTTGATTACAGAACCCTATAACGGAACCAAAACGTGCTGATTTTTTGTATATTGATAGGTTATTAGTCGTTATTTAAGAGTAACATTGTCCTACAAATAAAACAGTCCATATTTTAGGACCATCAATTCAAAGTATGAAATCTTTTCAGATATCTCTGTTAGCTATCACTTTCGAGATTTTTCGCAAATAAAAATGTTGTTTGTCTTATCAAAATGAAGCTACTCACAAAAAAATTGCTTGATAGTAATAAAAAAAAATGTTCTAGGGCGCCCGTACTACAATAATTATTTCTAAATAATTCAATGATACTTTCATAATGGTCCTATTAAGCTTATGCCTATAGTTTCTAAAAGTTCTCGCTTTAGTTTGGAAAATCACTAACCGACTTGTCGCATCCATATCCATACTTAATATAATAAATGCGAAAGTGTGTCTGCCTGTCGGTCTGTTACCTGTTCACGCCCAAACTACTGAACCGATTTTGCTGAAATTTGCAATAGGGAAACTTTGAGTCCCGGGAAAGGAAATAGGATACTCTTTCTCCCGGGAAATTGTACGGTTCCCTCAGATAAACGAATGTTGGTGCAACAGAGATGCGGGCAAATCTAGTAGTTTATAAGTTTGAGATGTAGCTTTTTAAGCATAATAATGAAGTTAATCTAAATCATATTTTTTCCTACCTGCTGGCTGCTACCTGCTTCCTAAACAATTTGATAGTTACAAAGAAACGATTACCTAAATTTAAAGATGATTTCCATACAGATGGTTAGCGAGCCTGCAGTGCGATTGGGCCATAAATTATATGATTCCCGACTCGGAGAGAGTTGAAACGAATCAGAGATTTATTGGCGAGCTCTGTACAAAGTAATGGGGTTCTCAGGTAATAAATTTCGGAATGGTTATAAATTGCTACACTATTTGTATCTAACCGATCTTTGTATCAACTCTCAATGATGTCATAAGCTTGTGCTTTCAATATCATTTCAAGACGTTGGGTGAAGTAAGTAATAACAATCCCACCAAAAACATAAATGTAAAAAAGGAGAGCCAAGTTCAATACAAACATTGTGCTTGTTTATGGACTCCGCCGTAAAAAGAATGGAGATCTAAATGAGTGCCAAGTTCTATGAAAAATCGGAAATTGTATTTATAGGAACTAAATAACATTATAAACAAATAATAAAGTCTATTTCTTTGCTTTATTGACTATTTTATATCTATAACAATTGCTGTTTTTTAAATAATTGAGATCTTAAAGTAGATTAGATTCAACTTGGTCAGTTTTCATTACATCAGTCATTTCATAAAGTTATTGAACATTTTAATTCTGATAAAAACTGGTACGTACATTTTTCCGGGATTAAAAGAATTATAATATATCATTTCCCGGGACTCTTAACTATATCTCCATACCAAATTTCAGAACAATCGGTACAAGCAGTTTGGGTGTGAAGAGTTAACAGACAGACAGATACATTTTTGCATTAATTTTCTAATATTAGTATGAAATTGTAGTGTGAATTAAAGTATGAAATTATTGTGTGTTAGTGTGTTGCTCTGGAGCTTTTTTACGTAGACTACTGATTTACTTCTGTTCTGTGTATTATTATGTTGACTGTTGTTGGCTGTTGACCGATTGCTTAGGGTGTATTACAGGTTTTTTTGAATGGGAATTGGGAACATAATTTATTTTTGGGCTTTTTTAAAGGATTTCATACCCAAACGGTAAAAACGGGATCCCATTACTGAGACTTCGATGTCTGTCCGTCTGTGTGTCCGTCCCTCTGTCTGTCTCCAGGCTGTATCTCAAGACCCGCTGTAGCTAGAGTTCTAAATTTTTCACAGATTGTGTATTTCTGTTGTTGCTATAATAACATATTATACTAAAAACAAAATGAATTTAATATTTAGGGGAGCTGCCATACAACAAACGTGATTTTTTGGCCTTTTTTGCTCATAATCAATAATGGCAGCCAGTAGACACTCGAAATATTCACAAAATCTTTAATTATATTTTTACTTTAATAATTTATAATGAAATTAAAATCAAATAAATATTTAAGGGGGGTTCCCATACAAAAACACATCTGCCGAAAGAGCTACGTCGATCACTCTGGCGGCACTCCGGCAACACCATATCCACCGATGTTCATATTATATCCGAGATCAGATTCAATTTTTGTTGCAAGTGGAATCCATAGGGGCTGGAAACAGCTCAGGTTGGATGACATAAAAGGAAATTTATGTTAATTGACAGAAGTTATTATTGTTCTTTAACATTTGTATGTTAAAAAATAAATAAATTACCATTTTAATATTGTTTTGTTTTTCACTTCCATGGTTAATTTAGTTAATCTTAACCCGTCACTGTTAATATTTGCCCCCGAAACGGGGCAAGTTTTAACCGCTGACTTTTTTTAAAAAGATGCGTCTCCCTTCAAATCCAAGTAATTTAGATGAATTTTTAGCTTAGTATATGCAAGTCATATAAATTTCCATTACTCGGGTATAAAAATAATAACATAAAGTTTTCAAATTAAGAAGATAAATGACAATATTCAAAATCTGTTAGAACTAGCCCCCCTCTCCCTTATTACACACGGTGCTGTTCGCCAGTTCTATTATACTTGAACTTGGCTTGACACGCTACCGCGTGTCTAGATTTGTAAATGTTAGTTTTTGATTTGTAATAAAAATGTGGATTTTATGTATAGCCAGCTTAGCCAGATGATTAAGTAGGAAAGTTACAAGATTTGTTCAAATTATAAGAGAAAATATATTGAGTAATTGTCCGTATGTTATAAAATGTTAGTCATCCCCTACGAATAATAAATAACTAGTTATCCCATAGGTAATCCATTTCATCCAGTTACGTCTTTAATTTTAAGTTGCATATCTACGTGGTCATAATTTCGTGCGAGTAAAAGGAGATTTCCTTTCTCGTAGGAATATTTTAACGATTATGTATGTGAAGTATTGTATTGTCCTCTATGACGTTTTTAATAAAGTAGCATTATAATTTATAGGTAAGCCTAAAAAATGATAGGGATTTAAATTACCATAATATGAAGGAAATAAAAATTATAACAGAGCTGCCATAATATAGCAGACATAGTCACATCTTCTAACTTATTCATACCTAATATAAAAAATGTGAAATGGTGTCTGTCTGTTACCTTTTTACATTCAAACCTCTGAACTAATTTTGATAACACTTTGGTGTGGACACTTTCTGTACCGGGAAAGAACACAGTTACACAGATAGTGTTCATTCTGGCAAAATAGACGGTTCCTGCACGATAAACAAATTTCGATGGAACGAATATGGGGGTATATTTAAGGCGAGGACAAACCCCATTTTGTTATTTATTGACGCCCGGTTTACCTAGTTCCACTATAATAACGAAATGTAAAAAATATGAGATATAAAGCACAATATTTCGAAGGGTTTAAACCATAAACATTTTAATAAAACATAATACTTTGGCTGTAATTAATTTACAAACTCACCTCCGACAAAAATCTTTATCATCGAAATAATAATAATAATAATATCTATGGACGCTTCACACCACGTCAGTCTGGCCCCGTGGTAAGTACCTGAAGGACTTGTGTTACGGGGAAATATATTTAATACTTTTATACTATACACATATTTAAGATTTTTATTATATGATACACATATTTAATACACATCCATGACCCAGGAACTTTGAAAACTTTTTGTTCCGTCGGCGGGATTCGAACCCGCGACCCCCGGCTTGAGCTACCAACAGCCCACCAACTGAGCCACAGAGGTCGTCTATAAAATATAAGAAATATTAGTGTTAACAAGGATAACATACATTTTATTTTAATAAATTGTTAATGAATCTATTTAAAAAAAATTTTAACCGAACATTTTTTTTTCTTAGTATTTATTTCGAAAGATATTTTAAAAAAAAACACACGAAAAATAAAATAGAGAAGATCCGCCCGTCGTAACTTACAATTTTATGCTAAGCTAAAATGAATCGTATTGCGATGCCTACACGCTTGGCATTCACGTTCGCAAGGTTTTAAGTATTTTAACATTTCTGGTTAACCGTTAATAATATTATTGTATGAGTTATTTTTCTTCTCTAACGTTTAAAAAGTTAACTGCAGCTAGTTCTAACAATGAAACTAGAGCTATTTTGAATTTGAAACAAGTTCAACAATAGCGGAGCGGACGCAATATTTCTGTTAGTACTACAGTCCGTTCAGACATATTTTGCCCCTGACAGCACCTTTAATACTAACGTTATAAGGATCATTCTCATAAACTCTAAGGAAAAATAATTTAAACGGATATAAAACAACCATGTGAGCATGAAATGGAGTCAAATAAAGTTCTCTACGCCGCGCCGTGAGTGTTGAAAGACTGAGTAACAAAAAAGTTTTGTTGATTCGTTAATTCGTTTATTTTAAATTTTTGTTAAGTTAAGTGAATCTAATCTCTCTATCTCTAATTAGGTGAAAATTACTGTTAAATTGTTAGATTGATGCCATTGCATGATAATATCATCAACGCGCCAAAGCGTTCCTGTATGTCTGTATCTAGAAAGCAGTTGCTAGGACAAGCAATCTGCATCTGCATTTTTATGGCCACATAAAATATAGGCTTTTAAACGCAATAGCGATGAAATTTTGCCAAAGATATATTGCCAAAACAAACCCATTACAAAAGTGAAATGAGGTGTTGAGAGAATTTTATTGCGTGTTTAAACGCGTAAGGCTGTTTATACACGGCGCCGCAGCGGCAGCGGCACCGCCACGGTGGCTGTGCCGCTGCCGCTGCGACGCGTGTGTAAACACCCTTAAAGCCGTCGTCTATCTTGAATTATCGACAAACAAAGGTTTTAATCAGGAAACACAATAACCTCTTAACTTTGACAGCAGTAAAATTATGATTACAATGTTACCCTGCTTTAGTGGTTTTATATTCGTTGTAGATAGTAGGATAAGTCTCGATGTATTTTATGGTAAACCAGATAATGCCCGCAACTCCGTTGCGCCGAAATTCATTTATCGCGCGGGAACCGTACATTTTTTCGGAATAAAAAGTATACAATGTCCTTTCCTCCCAGGAAAGGACATTGTATCAAATCTCAAAGTATCTTCATACCAAATTTCAGCAAAATCGAATTAGCGGTTTGGACGTGAAGAGGTAACAGATAGATAGACAGACAGGCACACTTTCGCATTTATATTATTATATGTATAATGGATATATAACCTAATATATGGCCTGCCATTTCCCTGGACTCCAAGTAGCTCAGCGGAGAAGTAGAATTTTTGGTAACAACTATCAAGCTGAGTGATTGTAAAGTATCTTCGTCAAAGTTGTACGTAGACCATTCTAAGCTTTTGTATATTTTTTTTGTGTTTTTGGCTTTGATACTTGGTGGTGGAACAAATTACGAAATTTAGGATATTGGTTTTAGTCGGTGATTTTTCCTACAAATATCGTTTCAATGAGACTATAATTTTTACTAAACTGCTATAAAATTTTGATGGTTGCTACTAGATTACTTAATAGTCACTACGTAACTGCTACACCGCAACTACGCAGTGATGCTGGCTTGGCACACGCTACTGTAGCAAAGTAAATTGACACGTTTAGTCTGATTCACAAGTGCCATATTTTCCTCAAAGCCTGATCTCTTACACCGAAAATTATGATTTTGGGCTCACTCGATTCGGAATAACATCTAGAACATTATATCAAAATTCCAAGAGGGACTAAAAAAAAATGCAAAAGTTATAAACATTAAAGTAAAAAAGAAGGGTTTAGTTTTTTTTAATATTTCAAAAATTATTTAAGATAATCAAAATTTGACAAGAGATCCTTAAAGAACTGGAAAATTCCTAAAAAAATCATACCTTCCGGAACTGTACCAACAATCCTTATCTTTTAATTTTAATTGAGCGTCGAAAATAGCGGTAAAAACGCGTAGTTCAATTTTCGCGTGCATCGCCCCAATCTGCTACGTGAACTAAAAAAATATTTTAACTGATTAAATATTAATATTATATTTAATATAATAGCAGCCTTATTCCCGAAACTGATATCAAACTGATATCAGATTTTTGACACTTTAGACATCTAAAATATGAATAAATACACTGACCTCTATAATACACATAGAGGTCAGTGGAAGAAATAGAATGTCTAAAGTGTCAAAAATCCGATATATTGATATCAGTTTCGGGAATAAGTCATCAGGAATAAAAAAATTGGGTACTAAGTAGAAAATATATCAAATATCAATAAATAATAATCCGTCAACAAAAAATTTTTATCACAATTTTTTATCACAATTTGTTTATTTGTTATGCTTTTGTTAATTTGTTAATTTTCACCATTTTAATGTTAACATAAAAACGCTGATTATTTCAAAACAAGAAATCTAGATTTTCTTTTATTCTTTTGAGCTAATCTTAAAAGGGCTTAGAGGATATCCTCGTTGGAAAAATTTAAAAAAATTGATTTTTCACTTTTCTATTAACAATCAACGGCATTCAGAAATTATTCATGTAAATAAAGCCATTCCGATATTAATTTTTTGTCCAATTATTGTTATTATTTTGTTTTGTTATTGTTAAAAGCCATATAACAATATATATTTTTTTATTTATAAGTAATATAATTTAAATAACAATTTTTATTGATAAAAAATCCTAATGGCTTTATTTATATGAAAAATTCTTGAATACCTTTGATTGTTAATAAAAAAGTGAAAAATCAAAATTTTTTAAATTTTTCCAAAGGGGATTTCTTCGAAGCCCTTTTCAGATTAGCTCAAAAGAATTAAAAAAATCTAGATTTCTTTTTTTGAAATAATCAGCGTTTTTATATATTAACAAATTAACAAAAGTATAACAAATAAACATTGTGATAAAAAATTTTTGTTGACGGATTATTGTTTATTGATATGTCTTCTTAGTACCCAAATTTTTTTATTCCTTAATATTAATATTTAATCAGTTATAATATATTTTTTAATTCACGTGGCAGATTGGGGCGATGCACGCGAAATTCGAACTACGCGTTTTTATATCAACTTCACGAGTCGCGAATCACGATCAAGTATTGGTAACAACAAGTATCGTATTACTCGCACAATAATTATTTCACAGTCTTCATACAAACAACTACACCCCAAGTTAAAACTTTCCTGGAATTGATTAAGGTAGCTGAGAAGTTTTAAATAATTTTATTTTCTACTAGACAACTCCGTTGCAACAAAATTCGTTTATTGCGCGTTAACTACATTTTGTTGAGCTTAAAAGTATCTATGTCTTTTCCCGAGGACTCAAAAAATCTCCATATTTTTCAGCAAAATCGGTTCAGCGGTTTGGGCGTGAAGAGGTAACAGACAAACGGACGCACTTTCGCATTTATTATATTAGCGTAACGTAATAATAAAAATAGTGTCCGATTGAAACTGATTTTTCAGCCGAAACCGAAACCGAACTTTCGGCTTTACTCTCAGTTTCGGCCGAAACCGAAACCGAAACTTGATAAAACATTAAAAATGACGATTATTAACTGAAATTTACTGTTCTGTTGTTCTGTAACATTCACACGGATAATGAAAAAGCGGAAAACAGTGGGAAACACGGACATGCAGTCTTACAGACCGCGTTCGAAGTTCAAAACGAAGTAAACTTGCAGTTGGCGTCACAATTTTTTGGTTCAGAAGACGTTTGGCCACTAAACCGAAGATATCACTAGTTAACACGATGTTTGTGCCTGAGTTCTATGTACCCAATTTGGATTTCTTACACTTAATTAATTAGAGAAACAATGATTTTAACTCATAAAGTTTGTTTTTGTAGAAAATTTAAATTTTGAAGAAAACCTGAATTTTCTTCTTTCAGTTATGTATCAAAGGAATAAAATATAACATTACTGTTTTTTTTTATTTATATCGTTGCTAAAACGAATAAAATACGCCCTGAAAGAAATAAAATACAACCTGCATATTATGCATATTCTACAAAATACACGAGAAAAGTTTTTGCTACATTTGAGGAGAATTTATTAAAATAAGAGTTAAAAAGTTAGTTGCATCAACAAAAAAAAAAAAACTTAGTCAAGCCTATGAAATAATTATAAACTTCCTATTTAATACCAGAAAAAATAGGAGCGACACATACCTATACCGAAGCACACAACACGCTATAATATTTGGGTCGTGCTCACCTAGATACAAAAAATATTAATTTTTAGATCTAAATTATATATTTTTTTCATTTCAATTTTAGTTTGTTTAGTAATTTTATAGTTTAGTTTAATAATATTCCCAAACTAAAATTGAAATGGAAAAAATATATAATTTAGATCTAAAAATTAATATTTTTTATATCTAGGTGAGCACACCCCAAATATTATAGCGTGTTGTGTGCTTCGGTATAGGCATGTGGCGCTCCTATTTTTTTCTGGTATTAAACAGGAAGTTTATAATTGTTTCATAGGCTTGACTACGTATTTTTTTTTTTGGTTGATGCGACGAACTTTTTAACTCTTATTTTAATAAATTCTCCTCAAATGTAGCAAAAACTTTTCTCGTGTATTTTGTAGAATATGCATATTATGCAGGTTGTATTTTATTTATTTTACTTAGGTGTTAAAAGAATAAAATATATTTATTTATTTCATTTATATCATTACTAACATTCACCTAAAAAAATAATTAGAAGGAAAAAATAAATAAATAAGGTTTAAAATTTGATATTTTTGGTATTTAGGTGAGCATACTACAAGCATAACCACACTAATAAAACATACTTGTAGCATGCCTCTTTAATAAGTACGTGAGATATGTGGCACCCATATTTTTTCTGGTTTTTAATAGAAAGTTTAAAATTTGTTTCAAAGGCTTGATATAAGGCTTTTATAGTTTAGTTTAATAATATTCCCAAACTAAAATTGAAATGGAAAAAATATATAATTTAGATCTAAAAATTAATATTTTTTATATCTAGGTGAGCACACCCCAAATATTATAGCGTGTTGTGTGCTTCGGTATAGGCATGTGGCGCTCCTATTTTTTTCTGGTATTAAACAGGAAGTTTATAATTGTTTCATAGGCTTGACTACGTTTTTTTTTTGGTTGATGCGACGAACTTTTTAACTCTTATTTTAATAAATTCTCCTCAAATGTAGCAAAAACTTTTCTCGTGTATTTTGTAGAATATGCATATTATGCAGGTTGTATTTTATTTATTTTACTTAGGTGTTAAAAGAATAAAATATATTTATTTATTTCATTTATATCATTACTAACATTCACCTAAAAAAATAATTAGAAGGAAAAAATAAATAAATAAGGTTTAAAATTTGATATTTTTGGTATTTAGGTGAGCATACTACAAGCATAACCACACTAATAAAACATACTTGTAGCATGCCTCTTTAATAAGTACGTGAGATATGTGGCACCCATATTTTTTCTGGTTTTTAATAGAAAGTTTAAAATTTGTTTCAAAGGCTTGATATAAGGCTTTTATAGTTTAGTTTAATAATATTCCCAAACTAAAATTGAAATGGAAAAAATATATAATTTAGATCTAAAAATTAATATTTTTTATATCTAGGTGAGCACACCCCAAATATTATAGCGTGTTGTGTGCTTCGGTATAGGCATGTGGCGCTCCTATTTTTTTCTGGTATTAAACAGGAAGTTTATAATTGTTTCATAGGCTTGACTACGTTTTTTTTTTTTGGTTGATGCGACGAACTTTTTAACTCTTATTTTAATAAATTCTCCTCAAATGTAGCAAAAACTTTTCTCGTGTATTTTGTAGAATATGCATATTATGCAGGTTGTATTTTATTTATTTTACTTAGGTGTTAAAAGAATAAAATATATTTATTTATTTCATTTATATCATTACTAACATTCACCTATAAAAATAATTAGAAGGAAAAAATAAATAAATAAGTTTTAAAATTTGATATTTTTGGTATTTAGGTGAGCATACTACAAGCATAACCACACTAATAAAACATACTTGTAGCATGCCTCTTTAATAAGTACGTGAGATATGTGGCACCCATATTTTTTCTGGTTTTTAATAGAAAGTTTAAAATTTGTTTCAAAGGCTTGATAAATCCGTTTATTTCTTGGTGCAAGTAACTTTTTCGCTCTTACTTTAAAGTAATACATTTTCCGCAAATACAGCAAAAACTTTTTACGTCCATTTTACACATTTTTGAAGATATTTTTACGCTTTAAAGTACATACGACTCATAATTTCTCTAAAAATTAAATACGCACAGTAAGTGCCAGCAGCAAACTTCCCGTTTTAATTCTGATATCTCCCCAAACCCCTGTATCTTGGTCACGACGAGCGTTAGTCTCAAAGAATTTTGAAAAGAAACAAAATTATTGAGTAAATAAAGTTCACACACAATATAATCAATTTATAGCATTTACTTAATCGTTTGTTTGGGAAACATTGTTAAAATAAGAACATAGCACGTAATTCACCAACAGTACATATATTATATTAAATAAACGTGCGTTTGTCGTTTAGAAATAAAATTCAACAATATACCTCACTACCACCACCTAATGTTAGATAAGAATAAGTTTAGACAATTTGTAGAAGTTAAAACGAAGTACTAATAAAAACAAAATAAATACTTAGTAATTTGGCACTAATTTGCAAAACATAACCTCAAAACACAATTAAATGGACGGTGGCAAACTGAGCTGGGGCCTCGCCGATGAGCAAGCACGAGTTAACTGCGAAGTTTACCGAACGACGCACGAAAATTCACGAACACTGGAGTTTCGGCGGGGCCGAAAGTTTTGGCTATATTTTGGCCAAAACCGAAACTAAGGCTGAAACTAGATTTTTTGGCCGAAACTGGTCGAAACCGAAACCGAAAGTTCGGTCGGTCACTAAAAATAGTCTTTTCTAAAGTTTGTGTCAAACAAAAAGTAAAGACGCAATTTTGTGAATGTGCTGTATGCGTGTAAGCATTACATAGAAAATACCGCTATAATTCGACAGGTACAGAGTCAAGCGCAGTTTCGTTACATGGCGTAGTTGATACCATACAGTTAAAGGTGCGCAGAAATTTATATATAATTTTTTTCATACGACTTAAAGTCGACTGTTTGAGCTTATTTGTGGCTCATCTACACCAAGCTTTTCGGTATAAGCTCGAAGAAATAATGTTATTTTAACGTCCCAACTAATTTTATTACAAAAAGTGTCAACACAATATTCTTCAGAGCACTTCCATTTATAGCTTCAATAAAGTGAGGAATTTTTATTAGCGATATAGGGAACAGATTACTGTGTCATCTATTATGAGCTGTAGTAAAATCGTTGATAGTTTTCGTCATCCTTATAATATGAGTAAACATTTGGGCTATACAATTAAAATATGTTTTTAATACAAGCATAAACACTCGTTCTTAGTATAAATTACATTTTACCTACACAGACATTCTTTGAAATATTTTGATATTTTTAACTTTACAGCGCTTTCTATGCCACAATTTCAGAATAGGAAAAGTCCATAGTTAGAAAGGATGCAAAATCTGTTTTTTTTCCAACATTTTTTTAAAGTTCTATTGAGGACATGCTACTAGTAAACTCGTAAAAAAGATATTTTCTAAATAGCCTAGCTTGTCCTGTCCTGAATAGTTTATTCTCACGTTTAGTAAAGTTCTTAATTCCCAATATTTAATATAAAAATGTTTTCAAACTTTAAATTAAACGCTTGGCATTTTCACACAATTGTTAGAAACTTCCAAATTGAATTTAACGCCGAGTTATAAAAAAAAAAAGATTATTTTACAAAAATAATCTTTCGGTGAATATGAAAATATTAGGCAAATTAAATAGTTAAAACAATTTTTTGGAAACAATTTTTAATGCTGCAACTGAAAAGAAAATTAGGCCCACTTGCATCAATCAGTGTAAGGATCAATTCAGACCGCAACGCGACGCGTAAATGCATTTCTAAAGTACTGAATTGACAGATAGATGTCATTCAAGTCTGTCATTTCAATACAAATTTAGCATCTGAGTGTCGCGTTGCGGTCTGAATTGACCCTTAAGGTTAAAAAATCATAATGTTATGTACATATTATATCATAATATTGTTATATCTTTATTTTTCGTCTGGTATATTAATGAGAAAGGCATAATATATTTTAGCAGATGATATTTAGCTTAAATCACGAATAATGGAAATGGATCTCTGACGGCAAGCCTTATATTAGATAAAAACAAGTTATATAATAAGCAATATATTTAAGAGCCTACTGTCAAAACGCTAGCCCCGCCTACACACAACGCTATCCTCCAATCGTGATACAATAATTCCATGAATCGTGCTCCCGGGCAATGTGCTTTACACAGCAGCTAATAGTGAACAATATCGCGTAACAACGGTTCCCGCATTATAGCACGAAAGTAAAGGTCGTCCCAAAACTGTTTTTTGATGATTACTTAAAAACTAAATACGATACTAATATTTCCTTTAGCTATTATTTTATAAAGTGTGTGACTGTAGTAGTGCAAGTTATTTAATGATAGTAACTCAATAAGTGTAACAGATATTTGTTGAAATGCCCAAAAAGATTCATAATTTCGAAAAATAAAACTATCGAAATAAGTGAATCGTGTTTTCCGTTAGCTAAATATCAGATAATATACAATGATTAGATAAATATCAATTTCATTTGAGTCAATTGTTTTCCGGGATTGTAATACTTATTAGAAAACACAGCAAAATTGCACAGCCCGCTCTTAATAAGCAAGTTTTACCTTAACAAGATGTACGTCGTAAATCCAACGTGAATGGTTAAATTGCACGTAGCTTGCACACCTTCTGAATTTTAATCCGTAAATACTAAATATGTTGAGTTAAATATTATTATCTATGTATTTTACGACTGCGATGCAATTAAAATATATTAAAAAGTAAAAACTAGATGACGCCCGCAACTCCGTTGTGTCGCAATTAGTTTGTCGTGCGGGAATCGTACATTTTTCCGGCATAAAAATTATCCTATGTCCTTTCCCAGGACTCAAAGTATCTGTGTATCAAATCTCATCAAAATCGGTTAAGCGGTTACAGCGTGACAGACAGATAGACAGACTGTCGCATTTATAATATTAGTATGGATTTTACTATAATATATGTGACGTTATCTGGGAAAAGGGACCTTATTGTCAGTTCTAGTTTCCGAGATAATCCCCTTTAATTAAATAATATATAAATAAATAATATATTACGAAATCTAGCAAGTAGTTTTTTTATACGTCATAAATGGTAAACTTAATTTAACTTTCATTAAATCAACTGAAATATAAAAATAAATCAAAAACCTTTTAATTTCATAAAAAATATACCTTATTGCTGCTGCGGAACCCTTCATGGGTCATCCAACTCGCACTTAGCCGGTTTTTACTCTTTGGGTACGGAACCCTAAAACTAGCGGTACTACGGAATATATTGCGCGTGGCTCGACACGCACTTGGCCGGTTTTTTGCTCTATCAATAATAGCAACAGGTACTTGAATTTTTCACACAACCTTTAGTTTTATGTTAACTTTAATATTTCATAATAATATTAATCTATACTAATATTATAAAGCGGAAGAGTTTGTTAGTTAGTTTGTTTGTTTGAACGCGCTAATCTCAGAAACTACTGGTCCGATTTGAAAAATTATTTCAGTGTTAGATAGTCCATTTATCGAGGAAGGCTATAGGCTATATTTTATTACGCTAAGACTAATAGGAGCGAAGAAATAGAAGAAAATGTGGAAAAAACGGGGGAAATTATTTGAAAGGGCTTATCTCACGAACTACTAGAGTTATTGTCTGTTATTTGGGTCAGATAAGAAGTAGACCACGTGAAGGATCATAGGCTATTTTTTATAGACTGATTTGTCTGTCAAATATCTAATTTATGCGGGCGAAGCCGCGCGGAACGTCTAGTGTGACATAAAAAATTAAGAGGGGCTCCCATACAAAAAACACATCAAGCCTTAACTCCGAATATTGAAACTGGTCTTAAGTTTTAAAATATATATATATATATATATATATATATATATATATATATATATATATATATATATATATATATATATATATATATATATATATATATATATATATATATATATATATATATATATATATATATATATATATATATATATATATATATATATATATATATATATTTCCGAGGGCTGAATTTTTGACAAAATGAAAATAAATAATTATTCATCACTATGAAAAATTATAAATAATATGCCAGGATGTGGCGGAAACACTCAAAAGTCAAAACAGATTCTTTCATTGATATTGGATATGGCTTTGCCAGTTGTTGTTTTGACTAATATAACGGCCTGTTAAATATTTAACGGACCTCCACAGCAGAAATTAAATTTAACACCATGTTAGGTGATTTGACATAACATTAGCGCATGGTGGAACGCTCGATAGCTCTAACAGGCCGTTAACTGATTTAACAAGCCATTATTTATTTAACATTGCTTGATGAAACTGGAACCAATTATTATGAAAAAAGACAGGGGATATAAGGCATACAAATTCTTTGTAAATGAAGCCAAGCTATCTTTCTATCTTGACGAAAAATTGTGGCCAGAAGGCATAGTATTTAGACGTTTTATTAATTTCAAACACCGAAAACGCGACTCTCCTATAAAATCAAATGATAGATAACATGTTTGAAATGGTTACCTTTAACTGTAAGAATATTAAACGATCAATTGACGCTATTCGAGACCTGACAAAAACGGCGGATATAATAGCGCTTCAGGAAACCTGGCTGCTGCCCGAAGAGTTATCATATCTTGATACCGTTAGTTATGATTTTGGGTGTACAGGAGAATCAGCTGTGGACATATCAAATGGTATTCTACGAGGTCGGCCCTACGGCGGCGTTGCGTTGCTATGGAGACGTAAACTATTTCCGAATGTTAGTGTTGTTAAGTGTAATAATCCACGCATTTGTGCTGTAAAGATTATTTTAAAAGAAAAATCTATATTGGTGGTGAGTGTTTACATGCCCACGGATACAACTGCTAATTTAACGGAGTTCACGGACATTATGAGCTCGGTATGTGCAATTATAGACAATTATAGTGTAGACTGTGCCTATATACTCGGAGATTTTAATGCTCACCCATTTGAACAGTTTTATGACGAGCTAATGTGATTTTGTAGTGACATGAAATGGATGTGTGCTGATATTGAAATGTTGAATCCCTTCTCCGATACACATACTTTTGTGAGTGACGCTAACGGCTCCAAGCGGTGGCTGGACCACTGCGTGGTAACAAGGGCCGCCGCTCATTCGGTTAAAAATGCGTATGTTAAATACGATGTAATGTGGTCGGATCACTACCCATTAGTAATTCAATGCAAAATAGATATTATACCTATAACACCAGCTGTACAGAGCTCTAAGGAACATAACCGGGTAGTCTGGGGTGAACGAAGCCTCGAACAAATAAAAATCTATAGACAGGAATGTCATAGTCAGTTAAGACAAGTTGATATCCCGCAAGAACTTTTGGCGTGTTGTGACAAGATGTGTAGTGATCCGAAACATAGAAGTATTATAGATAAGTTCTATGATAAAATTGTAATTATTTTAAAAGAATCTGCCGTGATAAGCTATGCAAATAAGAAATCTGTAAAACGAGCAGTGCCTGGATGGAATAAATATGTATCTGATGCTCACAGAGAAGCTCGGCAGAAGTTTTCTCAGTGGGTAGCCCAAGGGAAACCTTCGTCCGGCTGTTGCTATCAAGAAATGAGCGATGCTAGAAGAATCTTTAAATCGCGCTTAAAATGGTGTCAAAACCACGCCGATCAAATAAAAATGGATATTCTGGAATCACATCATAAAAGAAACGACTTTCGTTCCTTTTGGAAGCAAACGAATAAGTTGCAGCCAAAGCCGGGCGTCCCAGTGAGCATCGGAGGTTTAACTAGCCACGAACAAATTGCGAACGCGTTTGTAGACCATTTTTCAGTTAAATCTCCGCTAGAAAGCTCAGACTGCGTGCTGGATGCTGAAACCGATATGACCAGGATGATCAAAATAAAAACAAGTAATATATATGATATTGTAAGGTCTATGACAAGAGGCAAATCACCTGGTCATGACGGTCTCAGTATCGAGCACTTGCAGTTTGCTGGCCCACACTTACCGCGAGTTCTGTATTTATTATTTAATTTTTGTCTGAGTCATAGCTATATGCCGAGTGACATGATGAGAACGACAGTGGTACCTGTAGTTAAATGTAAAACTGGGGACATCAGTGATAAAAATAATTACAGGCCTATTTCGCTAGCGACTGTCATCTCTAAAATATTTGATAGTGTTTTGAATGCGCAGTTAAACGCTTATGTGAAGCAACATGATAACCAATTTGGTTTTAAACTGGGTCTATCGACTGAAAGCGCTGTGCTGTGCCTTAAGAGTACTGTCTCTTATTATGTAAAGAGAGGAACACCTGTCATCGCCTGCTTCCTTGACCTTTCCCGAGCTTTTGACCTCGTTTGTTATAATATCTTATGGCAGAAGCTCCATAAACATGGCCTACCAATAGAACTTATAAACATCTTAAAATATTGGTATAATAATCAAGTCAATAGTGTGCGATGGCAGGGCGCTTTGTCTCGCGCGTTTGGTCTCGAATGTGGCATGAGACAGGGTGGGCTGACGTCACCAACCCTGTTCAATATCTACGTCAATGATTTAATACGTGAGCTCAGTGGCACCAGGGTCGGCTGTCATATAGATGGCGTCTGCGTAAATAACATCAGCTACGCAGACGACATGGTGCTACTTAGCGCATCTGTATGTGGCATAAGAAAGCTTATATCCATTTGTGAGTCCTATGCAAATACCCATGGCCTGATCTATAATGTAAAGAAGTGCCAGGTCATGGTTTTTGGACTGGGGGGCAGGTGTCCAACCAGTGTCCCATCTGTCTATATTAACAAAAGTCTCCTAGAAAGGGTTTATAAATTTAAATACTTGGGACACTGCTTGACACCTGACCTTAAGGATGACTCTGATATTGAGAGGGAACGGAGAGCGCTATCAGTGAGGGCAAACATGCTCGCTCGTCGGTTTGCGCGTAGCTCACATAATGTCAAAGTGACCTTATTCAGGGCTATTGCACCTCCTTTTATACGGGTAGCCTGTGGGCCAATTACACCCAGAAATCGTATAGCGCTCTTCGTGTCCAATTCAACAACGCGTTCAGGGTGTTTTTGGGGCTGCCTTGGCGCTGCAGCGCGTCAGGGATGTTCGCTGAGGCACGTGTAGACTGCTTTTATGCAACCATGCGAAAAAGATGCGCATCCTTGGTGCGACGGGTGCGGGGCAGTACCAACAGCATACTGAGAATGTTTGCAGAACGATTGGACTGTCCTTATGTTAATCGATGTGGAGCTATGTCACATGGATTAGAAAAATAGTTGATAACTTCATAATATTATAATAGCTGTTAGCGACTATTTTGTTAAATTAAATCGTTATTTATAATTTATAATTTTTAAAATACTAACATTAGCTTTTAAGAATCAAAGTGTTACTAACAATAGCCTAGCCTATAAGTTTCATGTTCTACCGACATTGTTCTAGCGACCTATGCCGCCGCTGCTTTGTAGTGGCATAAAGCAAAATGACGTGTTTATTACCTGCATTCTGCACTGATAACAGCAAGCAAATGAATCGCTAAGACAACATTTTTTGCAATATTGTAACACTAATATTTACATACTCAATTGCATAAAGTGTTCGCTTTCACACAAGGTACCTCCCCGCGCGATAACTCTTAATATAAAAGGACATGTCCTCTATTATACTAGTATTATACTCACCTCAGAGTTCAAGAAACAGCCAACAAAATGAAATTTGTTAACTTATTCTTATTAGTTTTATGCTTGTTGTCTTTTATGACGGCGAGCCAAGCGCGACCTGGAAAACTGGGACTCATCAAGAAAGGAGCTAAAGTTATAGTAAGTCTAATAATTGTATTATTAAGTATTTCTTTAGTATAAATATTAAACTTGATAAGCATAATAATAACACGTCATTCTATTATCAAGTTTTAATATTTAAATTTTCGTAGCTATGTATGATTTTAAGGTTCTCTAGAAATTACAAGAAACCCTTATAATTTCACTCTGTCCGTTCGTCCTTCCTTAAAAATGTACAAAATGTATGAGATTTGACTGGGCATGGCAAACAGTAGCTGCAGTTATCGAGCTTATCGATATTATTGAATGCAACTTGTCTAACTGCCGCACTCAGAGACGAATATTAATTTCTTAAATGTAATTAAATGAAGATTTTGACCTCAGCCCCATACATTATTTCTCTAACTCTTCATTGAATTAAGGTTTAATCATAATTAAAAATCTCTTAGTGCGGCGGTAAGACTATGATTTAAAGCTCTGGTTTCCTCCAAAAGCGGTGCCGTTTTTAAACGGACGCAATAATATGATGGCCGCAAAAAGACGGCCGTAAGCACGTGGAATGTTCGAGAGTTCAACGGTCATATTTTTACGGTGAACAGATCACAAAGAATGCGTCAACGGCAGATGGACGACCTTGATCGTTACTCATGTATAAATTGGAAGATGAGCAATCAACAGAAGACGAAGATAATCGTATGGAGGAAAGCGATTTGTACATAACTCTATTCAAAGTTATAAAAACAAAAGGGTCTAGAGAAACCTTAAGTACTAAATACTCGACCCTAGTCTAATCCTCCAAGATTTCATACCCCTACAACTATTCTATGATTAACTGTATCTATGCTGAATAATACTGTGGAACTAGCATGAAGTAGGTTTGAAATCGATTATATTATGTAGGAAACATTGTTATTAGGGAAATCAATTTATACCAGTTAATTTGAGTTGGATCGAAACAATCCTTTGGAAAAAAAGTGGTTGTCCTAAGAAGAGATAATTTTATATGAGTGCATTTAATATACCTAAAATATACTTACAACAGATGAGCCGATGTTTTAAGGCACATATACAAATATGCCCAGCTCTTTTCTGTCTGAGAAAAGAGAATAAGATTTTCTTGTAACTTGGCTGTTGACCTAAAGCTACTTTTTTCATTCATGTAGGTACAAAATATTATGTGAAATATCGCTATCGCATGATTGTGGAAAAAACCTAGGGCGAGTGAAAGAGACAAATAGCTTTAATTCAAATTTCTATTACTTGTAGATGACCTACCGAACTTAGTATCACTTTCTTCCTAATACATTTTTCCCTGGACTTCCACGAATATTACAAGACTAAAATTTGGCAAATCGGTTCAGCCATTCTCGAGTTTAGCGAGACTAACAAAATTGAAATTCATTTTTATTTACATAGATAATGTTATTGTTTCTTTCAGCAAGGACTGAACATCGCAAGCACGGCCAATGATGTGTACCACTTCTTCCATGACAAACACTGACCCACCCAACATGAGGAATATTTTACTTGAATCATGTTAACCATTTGTGAAATAAAATATACGTAGTGAAAAAATAATTTGAGAATTTTCAATCAGCTATTAAAAACAAAACCCTTTGAAATAATTCACAATAGTTTGAAGCGAATATCTTTTATACATTCATCAATCAGTCTGCACGGCATAGCTTAATTACTCTCCGATATTAAACTAGCTTTTCTCGCGGCCTCGTGCGCCGTACTGTTTCGTGGTCTGTCTATTTGTTTATTGTTATATAGCTAAGTCATAACATTGTATAATTATTAATACGTCTTTGTGGCTTAACACCCTATGCTGAAGAAACTGCAAAGCTACTTGAATAAATGGCGACACTTATAGTCCCCAGTACAAGGAACTAACTTTTTTCTATATATACAAATTTACCACTTTGTGAGTGCCTTGTTTACGATGAGTCCGACAAACTTTTCTATGCGAAAAATTTCGGCGCTGCTGCGTTTTCGAATGCTTGACTCCTGGAATTGTCGATATGACGTCACCATGGCTCCTCGTACATACAACTTTCATTTTTTGAAATTTGTTTAATAAAGTTAATCTAAAAACTGTGGTCAACTTGTCCGATAAGAATCACGCTGCGTATGGAGTGTCCGACACCCCAAAGATGTCGCTATGACGCCACTATGACTCTTCG
Source organism: Cyaniris semiargus (assembly GCA_905187585.1). Classification (NCBI taxonomy): domain Eukaryota; kingdom Metazoa; phylum Arthropoda; class Insecta; order Lepidoptera; family Lycaenidae; genus Cyaniris; species Cyaniris semiargus. The sequence goes on along the minus strand of LR994561.1, from coordinate 8,081,401 downwards.
TACATACAACTGTAATTTTTTCAAATTTGTTTAATAAAGTTAATTTAAAAACTATGGTCAACTTGTCCGACAAGAATCACGCTGCGTATGGAGTGTCCGACACCCCAAAGATGTTGATATTACGTCACTATGGCTCTTCGTACATACATTTCGGACAAAAATAGCAATGATAGATAATGTTATTCTAAATGCTAATATCAACTTGTCCGACAAATATATTGAGTTAAATAGTCAGTCCGACAAGAAAATGAAAAAAAAAAACATTACTAATGGAGAACTTCTTTTTGTCAATTTCTGACTGAATAAACTTTAAATATAGGTATTCACTTGTATTACATATTTAAATATTATAATATTATAGTTAGGGAGGGGAAGAGGGGATTTCGTGACAAGTTTGAGCGTGTCAGATTAAGCTGGTATAGGCTTCCGACATGTGTCTAGTTATCATGATATAGAAATCAGATTTCTCATATGGTGACTTAAAAAAAAAAGTTATTTTCGAATATTGAAATGTCATTGGATCTGTCAGATTAAGGTAGAGGATGTTTAAGCTGGAAACAAATTATCAGACGTTTTCATCGTTTGCGGCTTGTTTCTATCGGATTAATACATTTAAACGTTCGCCGCGTTGAGCGTGTGCCCGGCGCGGGTGCCTGTCGCGGGCGACCGTGCCGTGCGCTCGCCATAGTAATCGTGCGACGGCTGACCCGCTCAACGCAGCGCTGCTCTATGGGATGACATGAAACAAGCACGCCGCGCGGGTGGCAGCGACGGGCACATGCTTAACGCAGCGAACGCTCTAAACTGTGCACATTGTCTGAGATAAGTCGCGGATGCGACCTTGACCGTTCGGACGTCCGAACAGAATCTGGCTGGCCGGATGTTTTTGCATCCGTGGATGAACCGTGCACATTGTTAAGCCGCATCCATCAGCCACGACTTATGAAAACGTATGATAATTTGATTCTAGCTTTAATATTATACCCCAAAGTAGCTTCTATATAAAGCACTGATGATTTAAAGGTTAGGTAAGCCTGTAGGGACATTTTAAAATATAAAAAAATAAAGCTTCATATTTTCCTAACTAAGCTTTGCAGATATTTTATGTTGCACTAAACTATGATTTAGTCATTTTATTTAAAATCTTGTTATAATAATTAACCTAAATAAGCAATTTTCTGAATATATTTTCTTTTTAATAACTTTAAAATGTCTGCAGTTTCTGAACACACCGCTAAAATAAAAAATGCTCTTATTATTTTTGTATCGGTTTTACCTAATGTAAAAAACCTACTAGGTCTCCATGACGCTCGCGTCTCGAGTGACCACACGAATAGCACCCTGGGCTCCCCTACTACAATTATTGAATCGGTAATTTCAAAAACCTCTTCAGTCACTCAAATTAATTTTTTCAGGAATCAATAATAACTATTTTATGCCCAAACAAATAACTTTTAAAGGACTTTTTTTGTTCTCAATTTACTATCTGGGTGGTAAAAAATTTAGAAGAAGAATTCTCGGGAAGTAAAAAGTATGGAGATATAATATGAAGACGCTTTTAACCCTTAATCAGGCCCCATCACTCATGTGCACTGGTGGTAGACTATAAAAGAAGATCACTATAAAACCTCAATTACCTAGGTGGTCAATAAATCGTACTATGCCTGATTAAGGGTTAAATTTCCGTCGACGATAACGTTATAACGTGCACGTTAAATGTCTTGTTTAGGGTTCCGTAGTCAACAAGAAACCCTTATAGTTTCAGTATGTATGTCTGTTTGTCTGTCTTTCCGTCTGTCTGTCCGCGGTTTTGCTCAGAGAATATAGGGCCTATAAAGCCGTAATTCGGCATGAATTCATACTTATAAGAATCTTAAAAATAAATAATATGCATAATGTATATGGTGCCTACCCTACATATCGAGCGGGGAAGCTCCATTAACGTTACTATAATTATCATACTATTTAAACGCCATTTTTCGGGTTCCGTAGTCAACATTATTGAAAATTTCATTAAAAAATAATGAGCCTGAACTTAGCAGACAGCAGACAAAAAAAATAATTGGATAGGGATATCTGCAAACCCACGTAAGTTTTTAGAGTAAACCAAAGTGATAGTTGTGTGTTGTCAAATTATCTAAACATGATAATAAATATATTTTTTTTACAGCTTATGAAAAATTTTTTAAACAAAAAAAATTTTTTGGGAAGCTCTCACGCAATTTCCTATTGTTGAAAATTTATAAAAATTTGTAAATATGCTCAATTTTAGGTTCTTTAAAGATGATAACGATTATTTTTTTGATTTTTTATTTTGATCATTCTGGGGCTCATAATTCTGTAAATAATCATTAAAAAAAAACAAATTTCAAAAGATCTAAACATGATATTTTTCAGAATTTTGATTTTTTCATTTTTTTTTATTTTGGCCCAAAAATGGTTAAAAACTCAACAAAAATCATTGTTTTGTGGTTATTTGTAAATATGATCCTTCACGTGGTCTACTTCTTATCTGTGCCAAATTTCTCCAGTAGTAAAAAAAACAGAAAAATTGCTCCAGTAGTACGTGAGATAAGCCCTTTCAAGTAATTTCCTCCGCTTTTTCCACATTTTCCTTTTATTTCTTTGCTCCTATTAGTCTAAGCGTGATAAAATATAGCCTTACTCAATAAATGGGCTATCTAACACTAAAATAATATTTTTTCAAATCGAACCAGTAGTTCCTGAGATTAGCGCATTCGCGCATCCGCTTTATAATATTAGTATTAGCAGGTATTAGATTATAAAGCGTATTATATATGGTCAAGGTCGTTTGCTCGGGGGATGGCCTTAAATAGGACTATTTTTGCATCGGGTTACAAGTTGTTACAGGCAAAAATAGTTTTTACCGTATATTATGTTAAACATTTTAATGCGTCCTTTTTAAATTTAGGTATATCAAATTTAAATATTTCCCCCATTACCATCTGGCGACTAAGATCAAAACTGTGTGACAATGAAATCCGCCGCCAACCAGCCATCTTCTGAATAATTTGAAAAATACGATTCGATATAATTAACTAAAAAAAACCTTAGATCTAAAACATATGTTCAGATTTTTTACAAATAACCACAAAACAATGATTTTTGTTGAGTTTTTAACCATTTTTGGGCCAAAATAAAAAAAATGAAAAAATTAAGCTGATATTTAATGAAGAAACGAAAAAATCAAAATTCTGAAAAATATCATGTTTAGATCTTTTGAAAATGAAGATATGAGAATATATTTTTTTTAATTTGGTTTTTATTTAACCTTGATATCCGACGCCAAAAAAAATAAAAAAACAAAAATACGGATATCTATCAACTCGGTGACAAAATAAAAAAAACAAAAAATGATCATGTTTAGAATGTTGACAGGGAAAGACATGATAATTGTTTGTTTTTTTTTAATGATTATTTACAGAGTTATGAGCCCCAGAATGATCAAAATAAAAAATCAAAAAAATAATCGTTATCGTCTTTAAAGAACCTAAAATTGAGCATATTTACAAATTTTTATAAATTTTCAACAATAGGAAATTGCGTGAGAGCTTCCCAAATATATTTTTTTTATTTAAAAATTTTTTCATAAGCTGTAAAAAAAATATATTTATTATCATGTTTAGATAATTTGAAAACACACAATTATCACTTTATCTAGTTAGTAGTTTTTTTATACGTCATAAATTGTAAACCTTAATTTAACTTTCATTAAATCAACTGAAATATAAAAATAAATCAAAAACCTTTTAATTTCATAGAAATAAACCTTATTGCTGCTGCGGAACCCTTCATAGGTAAGTCCAACTCGCACTTGGCCAGTTTTTTAGGGTTCCTTACGCAAAGGGTAAAAACGGGACCCTATTATTAAGACTTCCTTCCGTCTGTCCGTCTGTGTGTCTCCAGGCTGTAACTCAAGAACGGTAATAGCTAGAGATTTGAAATTTTCACAGATTATGTATATGTTGCCCCTATAACAACAAATAAGAAAAACAAATAAAAATTAATATTTAATGGGGGCTCGCATACCACAAATGTGATTTTTTTGGCCTTTTTTGCTCTATATTAATAATGACAACAGGTAGGTACTTGAATTTTTCACAAAATCCTTAATTATATGTTTACTTTAATATTTAAAAATAATATTTGTATAAAATAAAAAATTAAGGGGGGCTCCCATACAAAAAACACAATTTATGGCCTAATTTTGCTCTATAATGGTACGGAACCGTTCGTGCGCGAATCCGACTCGCACTTGGCCGATTATTTAAATATTGAAGGGCTTTCTCTTCCCCTTCCCCTCTATAATATTTACTAAGGTTACTTAAAAACTGCCTGTTTTTCTTTAAAATCAGGCGTTCTATTACTTTAAAAACAGGCAGTTTTTAAAGCAACCTTAATAAATATTGTGTTTTTGTATTTTTTCCAATGACTGGCACTGTCCAATCACTAATCATTTACCCTACTTTATTTTAAATCGAAAATTACTAAATTTAAAGTTGTATGTACGGGGAGACATAATGACGTCACATCAACATTTTTGGGGTGGTGGAAACTCCAATATGCAGCGTGATTCTTGTCGGACAAGTTGACCACAGTTTTTAAATGAACTATATTAAACAAATTTGAAAAAATTAAAGTTGTATGTATGAAGAGCCATAGTGACGTAATATCAACATCTTTGGGGTGTCGGACACTCCATACGCAGCGTGATTCTTGTCGGACAAGTTGACTATAGTTTTTAAATTAACTTTATTAAACAAATTTGAAAAAATTAAAGTTGTATGTACGAAGAGTCATAGTGACGGCATAGCGACATCTTTGGGGTGTCGGACACTCCATACGCAGCGTGATTCTTGTGGGACAAGTTGACCACAGTTTATAAATTAACTTTATTAAACAAATTCCAAAAAATGAAAGTTGTATGTACGAGGAGCCATGGTGACGTCATATCGACAATTCCAGGAGTCAAGCATTCAAAAACGCAGCAGCGCCGAAATTTTTCGCATAGAAAAGTTTGTCGGACTCATCGTGAACAAGGCACTCACAAAGTGGTAAATTTGTATGTATCAGAAAAAAGTTAGTTCCTTGTACTGGGGACTATTATTGCCGAAATTATATTGCGTATTTGGCAGGTTCTTTTGTAAAATAAATATAGAGACATAGACATTTGTAAAAGAGATATAGAGATACTTATAGCGGGTTCACATTATTCCATTCCAGTGATCCAATCCAGCACTGGATTGTTACTGGAATAATGAAAACGAGCACTGGAATGCAATTCAGTGCATTCCAGTACCCGTTTATACTCCATCACTTCATTGTATCCCTGGATTAAAATAATGTAAACCGGCTATTATAGCATGTCGTAAACGCCGAATATTCCCAACGTAAAGTCAGCCGCAGAACTTCCGTCCGCGTAATATATTATATTATTTAGACACTATAGAGATGGATAACTTTGTACAATGACGTTAAACATAAAAGAAACCCCCTTTGATTTAGTTGTAAGTTGCTTCTAAACTTGAACAAAGACCATTTGATAAATCTCCTTTTCATCCATTGTGCTTTTCATGTGAGTGGCTGTGGATGGGTGAGTTTGTATAAAGACTTGTTTAGTTCGGGCACTGGACGTTAGCCAACATCAACATGACTGGGAACACTTTACTACCCTTTTCAGGCATGCTGTTTAAACAAAACTGCAAAGTTTGAAGAACTTTTGTATGATGCAGAAGATTTTTAACGAAATAAAAGAAAACTAACTTTTTAATTTTCTGCTACACTTGTCGACACCGGTAAGCATAAGGTGCAGTTGCTTACCGCTGTCGAAAAAAGCTTGATTATTTTCTCTGTAACCATAATCTAAATTATATTTTCTTCAGTAGTCGAATAATGTATTAATTGTAGAGTACCAACTAATTTCTCTGACGTGATACAGAAAGGAGAATTGAGGGGAGAAAAATGTAATATTCATAAGATTTAAAATTTTATTTTCATCACACACAATAATACGCTTAGGTTAAATTGAATTTATTGAAATATTTAAATTCACGCTCGTAGAGAATTGTGCGGCATTAGCAGTCAAGACGAGCTTTCTCGCAACTCTTGACTGCAATATAAAGTAGCTATTAAAGGCAATATAACTTGAGAATGTCAATCCATACTAATAATATAAATGATATAGTGTGTCTGTCTATTACCACTTCCCGCTCATGCCGCTTGATTCCATAAATTCAAAGAAATATATGGAATATATTTTGAGTCTCGGGTAAAGGGTAGATTTTTCATAAAAATATATGGTGTGCTTGTCTTTACCTCTTTAGACTTAAGCCGTTTGCTTTCATAAATTAAATTAAAAGAATATAAACAATAATTTTGGGTCCCGGGGAAAGGGTAGATTTTTCACAAAAAAATAACGGTTCGCGCTTAACCAGTTTCCTCGCAACGAAATGGATTTAGTTTACTATGGTATTAATATCTGAATAGTTAATTGAGTGCCATTAAAAATTCGTTTATCGTGGGAGCCGTATATTTTTCCAGGATAAAAACTATCCTATGTCCTTTCCCAGAACTCAAAGTATCTCCATACTAAATTTCATCAAAATCGGTTAAGTGGTTTGAGCGGTTTATTAAATTTCAATAAAGCGATTTCCGTATTGCCTAACTAAACGAACAAGAGTATTTTCACTAAATACAGTTTCTTTGAAACAACCAGAGCTTGAGTTCCAGGTAATTGACTTTTCGGAATCCCAAAAGTGTTTTTTCTCTAAGTTACAAAAAATATTTATTTTACTCTAAGGTATAATAAATATTTTTTGTAACTTTGCCGTTTGGTATCTAGGTATTACCACAGAATATATATTAGTAGTGGTATTACTAAAATGTAGAAATACTTTCTAAGTTTTTGTGGGAAAAGAATTGCAAAAAATTTAATTGTATTATAGCCAAACTTGCTCATTTAGGGCCTGTTTCACCACTTCCTGATAAGTGCCGAATAGGCTATCCAATACTTAACTTGACAGATAAAGTATGGATAATCTGTCAAAAAAGTTGTGAATAGCCTATTCGGCACTTTTATCAGAAAGTGGTGCAACAGGCCCTTAACGATTTAATTAACATTTTAATGATTTAATAAATAATAATTATAAATAATTACCTCGGACACACATATTATGTCCCCTTATAAAATTTTCATGTTCCAATTTGGATCATGGCCAATCGTACCTGATTGTTTCTATAATCTGTATTGCGTTGGATTACTGGGATTAACCTGTCGCAGCCCGCCTCGTCGGAGTAAAATCGGAGTTTAATTAAATCGGAGCACTGTAGGGTTAATAATAGTAGTCTGGCCTTAACAGTGTCTACTCAATACTTATTAAATGCGCAGGAACTAACTAAAAAAGCTAACTCCGCTGCCTCAGCGACCCGAAGTGGATCTTGGCCTCCGAAATGAGCTTCCGCATTTGACTTGAAGGTCACGCAGATCAGCCTGATTAGCATCAGCGATACCTGGGGCGCCCAAGAGGACGACATCCTGTTGGACGGCCCTTATACGCTCTATTTACCCCACGATCCTCTTCCATTCTTCGATTAAATACGCAGGAACAGTCCATACTGATATTATAAATTATGCGAAAGTATCTCTGTCTTTATGTCTGTCTGTTACCGCTTCACACCAATCCGCTGAACCGATTTTGTTGAAATTTGATATAGAGATACTTTGAGTCCCGGCCCCCGGGACAGGACATAGGATACTTTTTATCCCGGAAAAATGTACGTCTCCCGCGTGACAAAGAAAATTTGCAGTTATATTATAATTCGAGTTTTAATTTCAATGTTTTAATCTTTGTAACATTAAGGCTTCGGCCAAACCTACGCGTCAGTAACGCGGGACGCGAGCGGGACGCGGGACGGCAGCGTCTGCAACGCGAAACTGGTATGCACACCTGCGCGACTAAGCTACGGTGCGAAACAGTAGATTATTCCCGCTCTGCCGACGCTACATCCCGTGTTGCAGACGCTCCCGCTTCGCAGTCGCTTTGGTCACGTGGGTTTGCATATCTCCCACAGCATATTAGTGGAGTGCCTAGAGCGTAAAAATCGTGCAAACCTCCGATTTTTACAATAGTGGATGAAAATTGAAAAGAAAAAAGGAATGTGTAGTTTTTATTATTCGTAGTGTAGCTGATAACATAAATAAAAAAGTTTTCTATTAAAAACTTGTGCTTTTGATTTTTAAATTATTCTCTTCCACTTCAAGTAAACTCATAAACTTGAAGAAAACCTGCAATGCTTTCTCTCAGTTATGTAGCAAAATAATAAAATATATTATTATTATTATTATATTGATTTATGTCGTTGCTTATATATTCCAGAAAATCGGTCAAGTGCGAAGTTGGACTCTCGCACGAAGGGTTCCGTACCACAATAAAGCAAAAATAGGCTGAAAATTTTGTTTTTTGTATGGGAGTCCCCCTTAATTATTTCATTTACTGAAATTTTATTATAAATTATTAAAGTACAGATAAAACTGAGTATTTTGTGAATATTTCAAGTGCCTATGTATTGCCGTTATTGATATCGAGCAAAAATAGCAAAAAAATCACGTTTGTTGTATGGGAGCCCCCTTTAAATATTTAATTTATTTTGTTTTTAGTATTTGTTGTTATAGCGGCAACAGATATACATAATCTGTAAAAATTTCAGAAGTCTAGCTATAGCGGTTCTTGAGTTACAGCCTGGAGACATACAGACAGACAGACAGACAGACAGACAGACGGACAGACATTGAAGTCTTAGTAATAGGGTCCCGTTTTTACCCTTTGGGTACGGAACCCTAAAAAAATAAGTTGAAAAAATATATAATTTTGATTTGAAAATTAACATTTTTGTATCTAGGTGAGCATACCTCAAAATAAACTTGTTGTATGCCTCGGCAGTAAGTACCTGATAAATGGTGCTCCTTCTTTTTTTGGTTTTAAATAGGAAGTTTAAAATTATTTCTTAGGCTTGACAAAGCCTTCTATTTGTTAATGCGTATAACTTTTTAGCTCTTACTTTATTAAATTTTCTGAAAATGTAGCACAAAGTTTTCGCGTATATTTCGAAGAAAATCTGCATTTTATTTATTTTGGTTAGGTTTTAACAGAATATTATTTTTCATTAATTACTGTCGCTAAAACATACTTAAATGAAAAGAAATACAAATTAGGTTGAAAACTGATATTTTTTGTATTCAGGTAAGCATTTTCCAAACATAGGTTGCAGCATGTTCGTGAGATATGTAGCACCTGCGAATGTACCACCCAAATCTTTTTCTGGCTTTTAATAGGAAGTTTAAATATATTTCAAAGGCTAGAAAAAGCATTTCATTTGTCGATGTATTTAATTTTTTAGCTCTTACTTCAATAAATTGTCAACAAATGTAGCAAAAAAAATTGGTCTATTTTACACATTTTTGGAGATATTAAAACGTTTTAAAGTACTTAACACTCATCATTTCTCTAAAAATTAAATACGCACAATAAGTGCGTGTAACACACTTTTCGTTGCAACCCTGAAATCGTCCCAAACTCTTAATTTATCTTGGTTACGACGAGCGTTTATCTCTAAAAACTTTGCAAAAATCTAATAGTTTTATTTAGCATAGCAAAGCAAACTTTCTTTTTAAAAAAATATGTTTTTGGTTTATTTTTAATGTAAACAATCGGATAAGATTCATTAAATAACAGGAACAAGAAAAAAAATCTTGACTGGTTATATATTATGGTGAAGTATTAATTTTAATATAATAAATAACTAAAAAATTAAAAGCACAAACAATTTTTGGTAAACTTTGCAAGTTATAGTGTAAAAAAGAAAATGACACCTCAAAAACAAAAATCTATTCACTATTACAATTTTCGGAGGTTAAAACCTCTGGGCGCTGCACTATATAAACAATATTGATTGTAAGAATTCTAGACGAAGTGTCTACAAAACACTTAACTGCAAAACTATTTAAGAGCAGTTAGCGCGAATTATGTCAGCCATGTTTCATATCACCGTCCACACACCATAAAACAGCAATGAAATTTGAGTTGAAAAGCGATTTCGCCTTAACGATTTTATAATTTACTAGAGATCGCCCAATGGTCGAAATTCAACCTTAGTTTCAACGACATTAGGACTACTACCTACCAATATTTTGTAAAAAAATATTGACGTTATCATATTTTTTTTCAACTCTTGTCTCTGGGACTCAGCTCTAGCACGGCGACCAGTGGAAATGCGAAAGTATAGACAAACTGTGGAGATAAACTTAAGGTGCCGTTCCGATCTTTTTTCATTCCGAAAAATTCAATTAAAATGCCACTTTATGACAGACTATAATTACAGACTGTGGAGATAAACTTAAGGTGCCGTTCCGATCTTTTTTCGTTCCGAAAAATTCAATTAAAATGCCACTTTATGACAGACTATAGTCCTAAAAATTCAAATAATATCCTACTTTATGACATATACTATAGTCTGTCATAAAGTGACATTTTAATTGAATTTTTTTCGGTCGCGATTAGCCGCGGTAAAGATCGGAATGGCACCTTAAGTTTATGTCCACAGTTTGTCTATACTTTCGCATTTCTACTGGTCGCCGTGCTAGGGCTACTGATCTCAGACTGGCCGTGTAAGCATTGTCTATAACTCGGCGCGACGAACCTTGATCCCTATGACACTGACAGTTAATTTTACGATATAACATTGTAGTGGCGTCACCATTAAATTAGGATCCTATTGGAGGCATCTAAAAATGCATTTTATAAATTTTACGTAGCTTTATGCCATTACAATGATATTCCGTTGGAATTTTTAACAATTCTTAACATTTATAAGAAATTATCTCAATCTGAATTTACGTTTACGTCCTGCAAAACTTACGTCGTGTGACATTTATCGACTAGCGCGGCAAGTATCGATAAAAAACTGTCGATAATGGAAACGAGTGCACAATTTTTTTCCATACTTCAATTTTTGTTAATTCATTGTTGAATGGAACAGAAGATTACGATCATACCATACATACATACACACATGATTATTTTATACGGTCTAAGAAAATAAAAAAATAACTATAGGACAAAACGAAATGAAACAAAAGCTGTTTAACGATTATTAATTTACATTGTAATACAGGGTATAGCAAAAAAGTGTTTCTTATATAGATTTTACTGTGAAAGTAGCAGCGCTGAAAGCGAAAAAAATATTTTTTTTGTGATTTATATGGGCAAGCGCCCCAGCGATTATTCAGAATCTGATAATGACATTATCTGCTCTAGTGTTTGTGTTTCAGACTCGTTCGACACGGGAATCTGAACTGCAACTGCTGTCGCCTACGTTTATTAATAATGTTTGATCTTCAAGAGCGTCGTATCGCACATCTCTATCCCAATCATCGTAGCAAAGTTTTTTCGTCTTTTCTACGACTTTCCGCCAATTATCCGGAGTCACTTCGCTACACGCTTTTTCTAATAATGTCAGCATTTTGTTAGCTGTAAATGGCGGAGTAGTGTTTAGCCTGGCTGCACAACCTGAAACAATATTTATTTAGATTGAGTATGATGCAAAGTAAAAGAGTGAGATTGAAGTAAAAGTAAGTACATTATTTGTATGTACATAAAAGTTAAAATAAAAAAATTACCCACCTTTGATTTGCGCCCATATCATCTCAATAGCATTATATTGGCAGTGGTATGGCGGTAATCGAATCACTGTGTGACCTTTGGACTTGGCCATTTCATCCAAAAAATATGTCCGCTTTGTTTGGAGTTTCTGCAGGTTCAATAATCTGACCAACTCCTTTTTTAATAGTTGACTGTCAGCCGCCACACCATTCCGTTGCAACCACTCTATTATTTCACCTTTTTTATTGTTGCTGGTGGGTGGTTTATTTACCTGTACGGAATGGTATGGGGCGTTGTCCATCAAAATATAGTGGGGCTCATGCAGATTATCTAAAAGTTTTATGAACCATTGTTTAAAGTTTTCAAAATTCATCTCTTCGTGATAATCTGTTATTTTGACTGATTTGAACGCCCACAAGCAATTAGGCACAAAACCTTTGGCTGTACCAGCGTGGCAGATAATTAAACGCTGGCCTTTGCCTTCCGGAGCTTTGATACAGGATTTTGCTGTATCGTATGTCCATGTTTTGGAGACTGTGTGATTGGCGTTAAGCCACGTTTCGTCCAAATAGACCACATTGTCCCAATTCTCGATTTTCTTTATTTTCCGTAGAAAATCACACCTCATCAAAGCTATATCTTTACGCTCCATTAACACTTTTCTTTTGTCACACTTCGAATACCAAAATCCGCATTTTTTTATGACTACTCTGTGCGAAGTCATACCGCCATTAAATAAACTGGCTGATTTCAGCGACGTCAATAACTTTTTACAAGTCGGCAGTTCACCTCGGAAGTAGTAACCGTAAATATGGTTACGTATCGCAGCCATGTCGAAGTCATCAGGACTGGTGACGGGATGGATCCTATAACATTTTTTCTTCTTTGGAGTTGAGAGTTTGTTCTCCTCCATCGACGATTCGCCGAACTTTTCCTTTGTGATTCGGGAAACGGTAGCCTTGCCAATCCCTAGAGCATCAGCAACACGGTCGCGTACGTTGTCAAGTGGCAACAAAGGGCCGCCATTCCCAACTCCCGCGTTTCACTGTTGAGTACAGTTTTTCGTTGTCTTTTCGGCATTTTTCAATACCAGCAATAACAAAACAGCAACAAAACAGTAATAAGTAATAACAAGAAAACAGTAATAACAAGTAACACTCCGATAACAAAAAAACACGTGGCGCATACAAGGCGTTAGCACTCGTACTGAAGTAGCGAGGCGCGCGTCGTAGTGACCGACCAAAATAATAGTGTGGCTACATCTAAAAAATATCCATTTACCTATAATAACATAAGTTTTTCAGACAAAATAAATAAACGGGGACAATCATTTTCATGATAAAATATACAATAACGTGTTTACCGGGTTAAAAATTAATCGAAAATGTCAAGGTTGGAAACTTTAATATTACTAACCTACATAATATATGCCAAAAATTTTAAATTAAATACAACAACAACACAATAGACATTAAAAATGCACATTATAATATTTTTTAAAACATGTTTGCCAACGTGGCTGAATGCAAGCTACGCCTTTGTCTAAAAAAAAAAAATATCGACACGACCCATCACATTGCCCATCACTTACACGAACTGTCATAGGGATCAAGGTTCGCCGCGCCGAGTATAATTTTTCAATTTGTCAACTTGTTGTCAACAGACTTCAACCATAAAATATAAAAGAGTATAATTCGTATGTATAGGCTTGTCACTCAAAAATCTGTCATCTTTCCTAGTGTGTGTGTGTGGTGTGTGTAATGTTTTATTTGTTAAAAAATGTATGATAAAAGCATAATTTCAAAACAATATATTAGCTCGATGCACTCCTTCACCATATAAACTATAACTGTTCAAAATTTCATTCACGTTTCCCCATTTTTCGTCAAAAGGGATACAAAGTTTTTCGCTCGCGTATTAAGAGCGGGCTGTGCAATTTTGCTGTGTTTTCTAATAAGTATTACGATCCCGGAAGACGATTGACTCAAATGAATTTTTTTTTAATATGAAATAAAGGGGCAAACGAGCAAACGGGTCACCTGATGGGAAGCAACTTCCGTCGCCCATGGACACTCGCAGCATCAGAAGAGCTGCAGGTGCGTTGCCGGCCTTTTAAGAGGGAATAGGGTAATAGGGGAGGGTAGGGATGGGAAGGGATGGGAATAGGGTAGGGGATTGGGCCTCCGGTAAACTCACTCACTCGGCGAAACACAGCGCAAGCGCTGTATCACGCCGGTTTTCTGTGAGAACGTGGTATTTCTCCGGTCGAGCCGGCCCATTCGTGCCGAAGCATGGCTCTCCCACGTAAATTGAAATTTATTTAATCATTGTATATTTATCTGATATTTAGCTAACGGAAAACACGATTCACTTATTTTGACTCAATAGTTTTATTTTTCGAAATTATGAATCTTTTTGGGCATTTCAACAAATATCTGTTACACTTATCGAGTTACTATCATTAAATAACTTGCACTACTACAATCACACACTTTATAAAATAATAGCTAAAGGAAATAAATATAAGTATTGTATTTAGTTTTTAAGTAATCATCAAAAAACAGTTTTGGGCCTTACGACCTTTACTTTCATGCTATAATGCGGGAACCGTTGTTACGCGATATTGTTCACTATTAGCTGCAGCCTAAAGTACATTTCCCGGGAGCACGATTCATGGAATTATTGTATCACGATTGGAGGATAGCGTTGTGTGTAGGCGGGGCTAGCGTTTTCACAGCGCGCTCTTAAGGCCATCCCCCGAGCAAACGACCTTGACCATACATATTTTGACGCGTTGCCGAGATCGCACAAAAATCCTATTTTTTTACTTATCTTAGTTCAAAATTGATCTAAAAAAATTTAAAACGGGGAATATGTAGTTAATGAAATTGTCTATCTTTTTTTGTGTGTTTCAAATAAACGTAATTTGTAAATACTAGGGAGATGCTGAAAGTATGCTTCAATTTTAATAAATTGGTATTACTTTGGAAGCTAATATCATGAGTATAATAAACAAAAATAGAAAATTTAAAACGGGGAAAGGAATGTTGATATACTGAAAATTATTGCTGTATTTTAACTTTGTAGCTTTCAAATTATGAGTTAATAAGGCTTTAAATACGGTAAATTACGGAATCTCCGTAGGGGAAGGCCCTTAATATACAGATACGCTTTTTAAAGTTTTGTTACGTTATATTACGGCAATGTTTTCACGCTAGAGGCAATACGCAGCACAGAACAAAAAATCTTGTTCGACATTTGAAAACGTTTCTGTCAATATTCTGATACGACGTGTATGCAACATGTCGCATTATTTATCAACTGTATGTGCTAGTAGCGCCCTCTGCTCTGACTTTTGCTTAATATTCCCTATTCTAGAATGAATCTAAGTTCGATCGGAAAAAAAATTTGAAAATAGCAAAAACTGACAAAGACACATCTACGGGAATTTCCGAATATTATAGCAACTTTTTACCACCAAACATACATTTGTGCGTCCATTGAGCTATCAATATTGTTTATTGGGTGATTTGCGAAACGACATTCACAGCTGACGGCACCTAATCTTGGGATTACAAATGTTTATGTTTATTTCATTGTCAAATCTATACATATAATAAAACTGTAGAAATAAAAATTCTGTACATTAAAGATATTCAAAAAATAATAAGCGGGGGGTGTTACTACATCGCTATAGAAGCCAAAAATGTGGTTAGTTTTTTTGTCTGTCTGTCTGTCTGTCTGTCTGTATGTTTGTTCCACTATCACACGAAAAGTACTGATCCGATTTGAATGCGGTTTTCGCAGATATATTTGTCTTCTTCCAACTCAAAATCTGGTGTATAAAAATCCCCCCCCTCTCCCCACCCCTCTAAGGGGAGCAAAGAGGGGGTCAGATTTTGTATCAAAATTTATTTATTCAACAAATGCACTTATCAATATAAAATATAGTAGATGTTGTCCGAATTCCGATTCCGAAAATCGGTCGAGCCGTTTCAGAGTTCAATTACGCACACTGTGACACGAGAATTTTATATATTAGAAGATTTAAATAGCAGCGCAATCGCGTCGTCATTTACATACAATTGCTTGTGATCTCGCGGTGTAACCGCCATACCACGTGTTCATGTTAACGAATAAAAATGAAGACTTAGGGTGCGTTTCCATTGACGCGGAGCGGGGCGGAGAGGAGCTTAGCGGTGCCCGAATTGACCAATCGTGCTATTCCAGCGGAATGACAGCGAAGCGGAGCGAAGATTTCGAGCATGGTGACGCGGCCTTATTCGCTGTATAAATATTTATAATAATAAGGGGCCTAGAAGGAAAAAGAGCGGATAAATCAAAAAGAAAAGTCTCTAAGAAACTGTAGATACAAAAATAATATAATATTGTGAATTATTTAATAATTCCTAAGATTAATATTGTGTTATGAGAAATGTGAAAATAAGTAAGCACGTTTTTAATATCTACGCAACGAAAAAGTTTCAGCTAGAGTCTGGAGCTCATATTCACACAACGCTGTATTATACAAACCTCATATTCGTAGACTATATTTTATAATGTTCGTAGCACCGATCTTCGTAGCCAGGCGGAACTAAAATTAGTATAAATTATATAGTTGATACGGAGCAAATTTGACAGCAAACAGTTGTAAACTCTTTTAAACTATTATTACGATTATTTTCTATTATTATTTTTACATAATATTTTAGTAGTATATTTGAAGACGTGAGTGGATGAACATGACAACTAACATTTTGTAACATTTACTCATTTTTCCCTTATAATTTGAACAAACCTTGTAACTTATCTACTTCATCACCTGGCTAATATATTATCTGGCTACACATAAAATGCACAGTTTTTTTATTCCAAATAATTTCTCCGGCCCATTTATGCAAAAAACGGCAATTTTTAGGGTTCCGTAGTCAACAAGGAACCCTTATAGTTTCGGTCTATCCGTCTGTCTGTCTGTCTGTCCGCGGTTTTGCTCAGAGACAATAGGACCTACAAAATGGCTGAAAATCGGCATGAATGCAGATATTAATGATGCCGAGAAAATGGTATATAAATTCTTAAAAAAATATTTTTTTTATGGTATCTCCCCTACACATCAAGCGGGGATGATTATTTTTTTTTCGCGTCCACCCGACCGTGTCAGGTGTCGTTGGATAGATTTTTTAAAAATATTACGAGTATTCATAGATCATTTTCCGATTTAGGGATCCATTTGTGAAATATGAAGTTTTAAAGTGGAAAAAATCCAGAGTCCAGTCCCCCTTCTACCAGCTAAACGGTTGCTTCTGGAAATGTGAAAAATTCACGGGAGTAGGAAATATGCTGAATTTAAAAGGAAAACTATAATGGCTAAGAAGACTTCATAAGTTTTTGAAAAATAGTCGATCAACTAAAAAAAATGTATTCGGCGAAGTATAAAGGAACTTTTCGTTCAAATTCCTTTGAACGTAAGGCTTCTTATAGATGAACGGCACGACGTGTCGGCGGCAGTCGACGGTAGTCGACGGCACGTGTCGGTAGCAGCCGACGGCAGCCGTCGACAGTTTATGACGCTTGCAGGGGCCTACCACGACCTTTCCTAAAACTATAATGTTTCCAGCACTTTGTTGTAAGATTAGAATAACATTACCGTACTCACTTTTCAAATACAATAATTTTACTAAAAAACAGTAAAAATGCAAAACATTGTTAAATCTGCTGTTAAATATCAACTTTTTAAGATCGCTAGTTTGATGTTAAAGTAATATTGCTTCATCTGTCAAACGGTGTCGCTTAGTAGAGGTGGTGATAGGCCTCCAGTTCTGACGTACCTCTTAAAGGTAAGCGTCCACAGGTCGGTATCGTACGCAACGGATGTCTCGCATCAAACGGATAATTTTTTCACAGTACTTCCACTGTATCGGCAGCGTACAGATTACCGACTAGCCTAGTAAATGAATGCTCAAAAAGGGGGTGTGGATGGAAAAGTCGAAAAAATAAATTTTGACTTAGGAACTTTGTTTGGACTAATTTGAAAATAAACATACTGGCTAGTCGGTAATCCGTACGCTGCCGATACAGTGGACGTACTGTAAAAAAAATATCCGTTTGATGCGAGACGTCCGTTGCGTACGATACCGACCTGTGGACGCTTCCCTTTACGCGGTATGTCACAACTGCAAGCGTAAACTCTCGACGGCTGCCGTCGACTGCCGCCGACACATGCCGTTCGTCTGTAAGCGCTCTAACTAAGATGATGTTGTTAGTAATGTAAAACACGTTATAAATGTACATTCATTGACCATACAAAAATTATCAAAAACTAGCGGTACTACGGAATCCTATATTGCGCGTGGCCCGACACGCACTTAGCCGGTTTTTTTTTTACTGTTACTTATCGTGTTCTTCCACTCACGTCCTCATTTATGAATACAGTTCTTTAGGGTGTTTAAAAAGTGATAATACTTTAGGGTGTGAATGAGTTCTCTGTATAGTTTACTGTAAAAGTCACAACAGCCCTGAAAGAGGTACTTTTTTAACTTTTGTATGGGAAAATTCATGACGCTGGGGCGCTTGTCAATACAAATCACAAAAAATGCTCTTTCAGCGCTGCTACTTTTACGAGTTCACTGTATGTTATGTAAGGGACACATTACATACATTATACACCCTTAACTAAAGGGTTTTCCAATAGGAATTTGACAATTTTGAATTTAGTTTGTGGACGCACCCTTTCACTTAACATCGAACTGATACTGTCAGTTTATTCAGTAGACATAACATTTTCATCGTGGTGAAGTACACGAACGTACAACGTCTGCAAATCTTAAAAATATACTACAGAAATTCGGAGTCGGTGGCCGCTACTTTAAGTGCGTTAACTCCGATTTTCGAACGCAATTCTGGCCCTTGTAGACAGGCAGATTGGCTATGATTATCGATTATTTTTGGCCCGAATTGGGAGATATGGACTTGAACATCATGAAGTTTCAACAGGACGGCGCCACAAGCCACACAGCACATGTTGCAATCGATTTGTTGAAGAGCAAGTTTGATGAGCGTGTTATTTCAAGAAATCCATCCAATCATCTCCAGTCGATTGGCCGCCCGTTCGTGCGATTTAACGCCTCTAGATTTTTTTCTTTGGGGCTGCGTCAAATCGTTGGATAAGCCGACGACGTTGGAAGAGCTCAGTGCCAAAATTAAACGCGAAATAGCCGAAATGTGTGGCCGAGTCATAGAAAATTGGGTTCAACGAATCGACCGCTGCAAACGTGTCTGGGGTGGCATAAGTCAATTTCCATTAAAAATGTTTTGATTGTACTTCAACCCGATAGTAAAAAATTTGAAATAGATATTTCATAATTTTTTGTTTTTTGTTGATGGTTGGTGTTTTAATTTTATTTTGAAAAAAAAGTTGTCAAGTTCTTATTGGAAAACCCCTTATTATCACTTGATTTTGTTATACACTGTATATTTGGGATTTGACCCCTTTTTCGGATGTCGGTGAAAATGTAATTAGAGTAAAAATAACGAATACGATTCCACCCATAGGTAAGCACACATGATTACTTCGCTTCCCCGTATATTACGCGTTTAGGCCGCCTCCCCACATAGGCAAGCGCATTCGCCAACGCGCTGGCGGTGCGCTTGCCAAGGCGCTTGTGAGTAATCCACACATTGGAAGGTCGTTCAGTATGCTTTGGATCGCGCCAATGTGCGGAGGGATTCAAAATTGATGTTGAGTTGCTAAGAGCTCCAGCTATATATTTATCCACAGATTATAATTACTTTGTAAATGTGGACAAGAAAAAGTTTTAAAGGGTATTCTCGAAATAAAAAAGTAAAAGGCGTGAAAACGTAACAAACAAAGAAATAAACTCACTTTCACATTTATAATATTAAAATAATATAATTATTACCTGCCTACCTATTGCCATTAACGATATCGAGCATAAAATAGCAATAAAAAATACGTTTGTTGTATGGGAGCCCACCTTAAATATTTAATTTATTTTGTTTTTAGCATTTTTTGTTATAGCGGCAACAGATATACACAATCTGTGAAAATTTCAGAAATCTAGCTATAGCGGCTCTTAAGATACAGCCTGGAGACAGACAGACGGACAGACATCGAAGTCTTAGTAATAGAGTCCTGTTTTTACCCTTTTGGTACGGAACCCTAAAAAACATTGTGAAGAAAATAGCATGTCCAAGAACCTTATATTTTAGCACTTTTAATATGATTAATTTTTGGTTCCACAGGCAGTTTTCATTCTGATAGAGCTCAATAAAAAATGTTTTCTCGATACTCATAATATTGTTCGCCATTTCGTCAAGTTAAATGTTAATTCGCCACAAGAAGGAAACACGCACTCTTCATCGCTGCTCCGGGCAAACTGATCGCGCGGCCAATGTGTGGATGGAGCGCAAGGCTTGAGACAAGTGTCCTCTGATGTTTCCGACACCGCGTGGCAAGCTCGCAAGCGCGCTGGCCAGCGTCCAAATACCTACCGCCAATGCACCAACGCCCGTTTTACACATTGGGCCAGTGGCTGGGCCACCGCGCTCGCCAACGCGCTTGCCTATGTGGAGTGCCGGCATTACGATTCCTCCAGGGGCCAGGCCGTATCAATAATTTGTGAGTTAGGCACCATAATGTAAATATTATACAGTAGAATTCATATTATCAAATAATATACAAAGCAATTCGGGCAGTCTAGTATCAAGGTGATACTAGTCTACTACCTACTTTCTACCTTAATTTCCGTTTTTTTTTTAATTACGTAAATACGGTTGAAAAATATAAAATTGAATTTGATCGGACTGGTTGCAAGTCTATCTGACGATACTAATTGTTTTAGGTATGCATTCGCGTGAGTGTCCACGAGATCAGCTCCGGTCAGATCGGCCTGTGTCATACGGACCGGATTCGATCGCCCTGTCTGATAATATGGGGGCCTAGCACAGACATAGATCAAGATAGATACCGCATGTCGCTCCATTTGTATGAAAATGAGCGTGCCACTTTTTTACTACCTACTGTGACGTACCGATGATAAGAAACGTGTCCATTATCAAGGCCAACGTTTCTGTTTGAATTTCTACAGCTCAATACGGCACTTTTAGACATTTAGGCATTTTTAGAATTCCGATTGACGTCCGATTCCGATAGCAGACTAAAGAAAAGACTTTCGAAAGACGAGCATTGCTCGTCGTTTGGGAACGCGATATGGCACGCGAAGTACATACACATGCGGTATCTATCTTGATCTATGTCTGTGGGGCCTAGGCACTGCGTTGCATCTTCTCTAAAAAAACTTGTCTCTCTCTCTCTGTGTTGAGCGAGTTTTAACTCCATGAAGACTGCTGAGCTGAGCTACTGTATGATATTTATACTGTGAAGGTGCGATCACATAATATCTTTTAAACTAGTATTGGTTATTTTATCTGCAAATGTTTCTTGCAATACTTTGAACTAGACAGACACAATAAAAAGGACAAAACCTTTGGATTTTGTTTCATAAACTGTTTTGATATTCTTACTATGTAATAGGAGAATAAAACGATTATTATTTTAAAGTATTTAGGAAGTAAATAATACAGTGTTTATTGAGTAGTATTTCGACTTTGTTACTATCGCAGTAAGGTTTAAATTAGCACATCAACGTCACGACAGTATATCAGACACGTAGTCATTTTGAAATTGGCTTCACAAATTGCATATTATGGTTACTTTTGACGCTTACCGCTTTGAGCTTTACAAACTAATTAATAGCTTTGAATTTTATCTAACACGCTACTGTGCAAATATCTTCTACTATACATATTAAATATATTATAATATTACAAACAGACACTACAATTTTATTTATATGTATAGATATACTAGATGACCCAGCGAACTTCGTATCATTCTCTTCTAATATAAACCTTTCCTGGACTTCCACAAATATTTCAAGACTAAAATTGAAATTCAAATGAATTTCAAATTTTGTTAGTCTCGCGAATTTTGTTAGTCTAATAAAAATTTATTTATGTAGATTATATTATGTAATGCCTACGTGGTCCAGAGGTTTAGAGCGTGGCTCTTGACTTGAGGGTCGTGGGTTCGGTTCTCGAGTTGGAAACATGTTACATATATCCAAGTCTGGTTTCCTAAACCAGACTTGGAAATGGCTGATCTGATTGTCTGACAAGTAAGATAATCCATGCGTCGGATGGTATATCGTATCGTAAAGGAAGAGAGTGTGCTCTTGTGTACTGCGCACATACTTGGACACTATTAAACTACTCCTAAGTAACTTGGTTTCAATGAAACCGATCACCGTCACCAAATCCGGTACTGGAATTATCACTACATAGTATAAAACAAAGTCGCTTTTTTCCCTCATGTCCCTTTGTTCCCTTTAATCTTTAAAACTACGCAACGAATTTTGATGCGGTTTTCTTTAATAGATAGAGTGATTAAAGAGGAAGGTTTATAAGTATAATAACATTAATTAACTCATCAAGCCCCATACGGTCACCGGTGACCGAGACACAATAGAATATCTATTGTGTCTCGTTTTCCCACGATCGACGGGATAGTGGAGAAATACTGTTATTTTTGGGGTTCGTAATGTGATGTCGTAAATAACTACATTTTTTTCCGCTTACATTGCAAACGCAGGCTGAACCCTATGAGATTTATCAAAATAATGTACTAAGTATTGTACACTATGAAAAGGTCTACAGAAAACTTCGCGATGGTATATGTCTATCTCTTATGGATATCCCACAATAACATTTTTTTGTCATTTACTTTTAACTTCAAATAATAGCTAATTTTCGAAGCGATTTTAACCAATACGGCATTAATCCTTAATCAATTAAATAATTTAAATACATTATTGATAGAATATAGATCTATATGGCCCTTTACAGCATATAATTTATATGAATATTTTCAAAGATATTACACGGCCACGGCCCACGGGTAGTAATGAATATAAATCAAAACTAATTAAAAAATAATTAAAATCGATTCAGTAATCGATTTTAATTATTTTTCAGTGAGTGACATAGGCAGTGATGAGCAAAATTGGTCTTGGTCTTACAGTCTTGGTCTTGGTCTTGCAAAAAATGCAAGACCTAGACTACCCTAAGACTAGCAAGACCAAGACCAAGACCAAGACTAGGTGTGCAAGAACAAGACCAAGACCAAGACCGACTATGCAAGAGTCTTGCTCCATGCAATACTCTTGCTAAAAATTAATTTTAGATCAATTTTGAACTAAGATAAGTAAAAAAAAAATAGGATTTTTGTGCGATCTCGGCAACGCGTCAAATGTATGCTTAAGGTCGTTTGCTCGGGGGATGGCCTTAACATGAATTTCAAGTTCTTGTGATACAGCCTGGAAACAGGCAGACGAACAGGCAGCGATGTGTAAGTAATTGGGTTCCGTTTTTACCCTTTGATTATGTAACCATGTATTTAAACTAAAGATTTGGGAATATACGTGGCGGCCGAAAAGGAAGATCTTCCAACCGAGAGAATCCGAAAATCCGGATTTTTAAAATAAAATAAATCGGCCAAATGCGAGTTGGACTCGCCCATGAAGGGTTCCGCAGCAGCAATAAGGTTTATTTTTATGAAATTAAAGTCTAGTCTTATCATACTAAGAGTTACCAAGAGGTTTTCCGATGAATCAATAATATAATAGATTGTGTCTTTATAAGAGTTCTATTTTTTTCTTAACTTAATAGAATGCAGTGCGAGCATTTTTCACATAGCTCCTATACTAGAAAGGTCAATGACCGCTGGTGCCACCTTAAATCATTTTGACTATAGGTCTCTGCTGCGTCTGCTGATGGTAGTAGATGCAGCCGCTACCTGCCACTTTAGTACGGCCACAGCAGAAATGCGAAAGTACAGAAGTGGAGATAAACTGAAGGTACCGTTCCGATCTTTTCGCGGCTAACCGCGACCGAAAAAAATTCAAATAAAATGTCACTTTATGAAATCGCTCGGTCGGTCGCGATTGGTCGCGAGTCGCGGTTAGCCGCGGTAAAGATCGGAACGGTATCTTCGGTTTATCTTCACAGTGTTTCTATACTTTCGTATCTCTACTGTGGTCATGCTAAAGGGGCTGGAATATATACTCAACTTTATATTCAATGTTACCCTAGGCACATATCCCTTATAATTAGTGAAAACTGCCTACTTTTATTGCGTAGTAAATAAATGCCAACCACTTCAAAATTAATGTTTTGGCAAAAATCTTACTGATATACTGACAATTTGTAGGCTTCTCCAGATCATAATTTATTCAATCACGGTCAATCGCATAGAAAATTATACGTAAGTTACTATAATAAGACGTTATGATGCTAAGGAGATGAGACGGCTCAGTCCGCCTACACTCAACAAATTAACAAACTACATTATAACTTTCTTATAGGTACATTTCGAATCTATTTATACCAAAATGGGAATATTCTTACGAAGGTAAACTGGAAAATGTCTTAGAAATTATTTAATAAACGGCATATCAAAACTAAGTGTGTGCTTATAAAATACAGGATGTAAAAAGAAAGTTATAATACTTTACGTTGTGTACGAGTCCCCTGTATAAAGTTTACTGTTAAAGAAGCAACGCTGAAAAAGCAACTTTTTTAGTTAATTTTCGTATGGGTAAATTCACGACGCTGGGTGCTTGCCCATATAAATCATTTTTTTTTGCGCTGCTACTTCAACAGTGAACTTTATATATGGGACACATACGCACCCTACTAGGGGGTTATATTAATAATAATAATATCTATAGACGCTTCATAATATCATGATGTAAACTAACTTGACACTAGATAGGTATAATATAAGGTAAAAAAAGACGAAACACGTCTATAGCATCCTATATTGTAAGGTACAAGAGTGTGGGAGTTATTTAAATACAAGATAATTGAATAACAATACCAATTTCGAGAATTAATTAAACGAACCTCGTTGTTTCTTTATAAATTGTAATTTGAAATCGGTTAAGTACGAGTGGGCCACGAAGGGTTCCCCTTAAGAGCGGGCTGTTAAATTTTGCTGTTTTCTAATAAGTATTACGATCCCGGAAGACGAATAACTCAAATGAAATTGAGATTTATTTAATCATTGTATATTTATCTGATATTTGGCTAACCAAAAACACGATTCACTTATTTTGACTCGTAAGTTTTATTTTTTTAAATTATGAATCTTTCTGGGCTTTTCAACAAATACCTGTTACACTTATTGAGTTACTATCATTAAATAACTTACACTACTACAATCACACACTTTATAAAATAATAGCTAAAGGAAATATTAGTACTATTGTATTTAATTTTTAAGTAATCATCAAAAACATTTTTAGGACTTACGACCTTTACTTTCGTGCTATAATGCGGGAACCGTTGTTACGCGATATTGTTCACTATTTGCTGCAACGTAAAGCACATTGCCCGGGAGCAGGATTCATGAAATCATTGTATCACGATTGGAGGATAACGGTGTGTATAGGCGGGGCTAGCGTTTTGACAGTAGGCTCTTAAATACAAGACTTCTTTTTTCTGATAAGACTATTAAAAATAAAGCTATCACGATCAAGAAAGTACATCCCAATGACAGACAGACGAACAGGCAGAAGTCTCAAATCAACTGCCCCCTTTTCACACTTTGGGTACGGAACCCAAAAAACTCTAGCAATCATATTTTGTTTCGGCATTTCATGTAACAGGATTGAGAATAATACTATCGTAAAAATTATACCTTAGATGGGTGTTTGTGATTATTAAATACTAGCTTTCAAGCTAGCTAGGGCTTCGGCCGCTAGGAATTCTGAGAACGAAATAATTTCAGGAAAACAAGAACAACTTTTTATTCTTAAAATAAAGCCTGTGTCACACACACCAGCTTTCATTCATTTCATTTCCGTTTTTAATTTTCATTTCATTTCCGTTTTTAATTTTCTGTTCTATCTGTACGTTTTCGGTGAAAAATGTTTTCATGATTATTGATTAACAAAGAAACATAATATGTTATCACTTATCATTTTGGTAATAAAAAGTACTACGACTTACGAGTATCAGATATATTTATTCATATGCAGATAATGGGCCTATGTGATGTAGTCGATACATCACGTACATATTGCAATCGATGCAAAAATCGCAGTTTAGGATTCATAACTTATTATATTATATAACCCGACCAAATAACGTAGGTTCATCATAATTCATACGCTTGAATCAGTTCTGATGGTACAAAGCTTATATTGTGATTTCAAAGTTTTGTCGTTATGGGTCCTGGCCCTTTAGCCTAGACTTTTTTCCTTATAGAATCGCCGATCAAAATGTATGGAATTGACATAAGCGTTCGTTAATATTATGACGTTGACGTTCGACTCGTCTTATGTCAATTCCATACATTTTGATCGGCTTCTATAAAGAAGCGATAAAGAAAAAGTTTTGGCTAAAAGGCCAGTTGTCTTCACGAGGCTGCACGCAACTTATACTTATTATTTTGTGATTATGAGTTGAGAACACTCGCAAATTCTGAATCTGTGTTATATAAATATATAGTAATGAGGTTATATATCAAGGGTGGGCTATGATTGATGAGATTCGATTAGCAAGACTAGTAGTAGGGGAGCCGAAGCCGATTTCGCGACATGTTCGAGCGTGTCAGATTAAGCTTGTATAGGCTTCCGACATGTGTTTAGTTATCATGGCATAGAAATCAGATTTCTCACGTGCGGGTTAAAAAAAAAGTTATTTTCGAGTATTAAAATGTCATCGGATCTATCCGATTAAAAAAGGGGATATTTAGTATACCCCAAAAAGCTTCCACATAAAACACTGACGATTTAAAGGTTAGGTGAGTCTGTAGGGACATTTTAAAATATAAAAAAATAAAGCTTTATGTTATCTTAACTAAGCTTCGCAGATATTTTATGTTGCACTAAACTAAATGATTTAGTCCTTGTTGTCTAAAATCTTGTTAATTTACCTAAATAAGCAATTTCCCGAATATATTTTCTTTTTCATAACTTTAAAATGGCTGCAGTTTCTGAACTCACTGCAAAAATAAAAAACGATCTTATTATTCTTTTATCAGTTTCACCAAACTTTAAAACCTACTAGGTCTCCATGACGCTCGAGTAACTACACGAATAGCACTCTGGGCTCCCCTACTATAGCGCCATTGTTACGTATACCGCTGTAATTGCAAATTACCGTAAACAATGTTCAACGATTTAATATGCTTTGTATACTTTGCTAATTAGGAGGCTCTTATTAGTTCACTTGATATATTTAATTAAACTGTGAGAGATATTGTGTAAACGTTACATTATTTATTTTTATTATAATTATACTAATAAAACTAAGCGATAATACTTTAGGGTGTGTATGAGTCCCCTATATAGAGTTAGATGTGAAAGTTTTAGCGCTGAAATAGCAACTTTTTTTACTTTTGTATGGGAAAATGTATGACGTTGGGGTGGGTAAGCACCCCGCAAGAAAAAATGCTCCTTCAGCGCTGCTACGTTTACAGTGAACTCTATATAAGGGACTATGTTCTGTTACACCTTGTATATACAAGATTATACAAATATGATAAAAGTATTGTATGTTTTTTGGATCGAATTTGATTTCAAACTGATTAATTTTGATGAAATTTTGCATTAAAATAGTTTAGACCACAAGGGCTACATTTTGTCGTGGTAAAATCCACAACTCAGTGTGGAATTTACCTGGGCAACAAAATCCATTGTAAAATTGTTGCACAGAAAAATTGAACTTTTAAATCTGCGTGACATCTCATAGTTTTGAAAATAAAACAGTTTGTTACATGCAAAAAGAAAAAAAAATACTGGTGAACGTGCCTGATACTCGGTACGAGAGATTTAAAACGCGAGGCAAATAATTCGTAGTTCCACGAAAATCTGTCTGAGTTACAATACAATTGTATGTAATATTGTAGTGTCATAAAATATAGAGTTTCACTTGAAAATACACTTCAAAGAGGTGCTAGCTACGAAAGAAGACGCATTGCTTCATTGCGTTTTAATATAGCTTGTATACAGGGTGTAACGAAATAAAGTGATAATACTTGGGGGTATGTATGAGTCCCTATTATAGAGTTTACTGTGTAAGTTTCGGGGCTAGAAGAGTAACTTATGGAACTTTTTTATGGGCAAATTCATGACGCTAGAGCGCTTGTCCATTACAAATTATATAAAAAAAGTTCTTTCGGTGCTGCTATTTTTACAGTGAATACTATTTTTAAAAGTTCTATTTTTACAAAAAACATACCCTGAAGTTTTATTATCACTTTGTTTTGTTACACCCTATATATTTTATAATAAGTATGTTTTGTTAGATGCTCTAGACGCGGCCTTTGACGAAACGACGAACATTATAAGGCTTGTTCACATTACAACGTAATGTAGCGATGATATACAATTTTAAACAAGTTACAAGCTATTCAAAATTGGCATCTCAACCGCGGGCGGCAAGTCTGTCAATTCAATCTATCATGGAAAAAATCTGTGTCTACCCCGGATAGCATTTTTACGAGCATGGATCGGATTCGAATCAGACATAGTATGAAACCGCTCTAGCTGTTTACAAGACTTTAAAATCTTTGCACTCTTTCTCCATAGTGTGTTACAAATTACAATACTAAGGAATGTTTTCGCGTAAGTGACATAAGCCACTTACCACTCTCAGGGGAAAAAAAGGAATTCGTCGTACTCCTTCAACAATAAGAAATATTACAAGATTATGTGTACACAACGACAAGACATTCTACTTTATTTACTCAGTGAATTCACTGTAAATGTTAATCGCATATTGATATTTGCCTTTGCCATTGAACATGTCACATAAAATATTCATTAAATATAAATCATACTTTACAAGTATACTTATACACTATTATGTACGAAATTACGAGTTTATTATAGGTCTACCAGAATCTGATGGCAAAAAGTGAGAAAATAAATTGACTCTAGCATTACCGGTGTAATTGGAATAAAACATTTTGATCCTTTTTTTTTCTTATAGCGGCTGATTCTGTGTGTTAAATATGCAAATGTAAAAATTTATCCAATGATCAAGGATATTTTATGAAAATCTGCTGTCAAAAATTGCCATCAGATTCTGGTAGACCTATAAAAACGAAAAAGTAATAAAACATTTTTCAGTGAAATAGTAATTCTTTTAGCCTATATAGTACATTATAAAGGCGCGGATCCACCGCGGCGTACGCTGTGCACGGCCACGCGGTGCACGGATTTATTTCTTTGACTACGTGGGTGAATGTTTCCACTGCAGCACACGCTATACAAACACGTTACTCACGACTATGTACACAATTGCTGTTACGGAGTTTACATCCTCTTAGCTTTCGTGTATCCCGTGCACAGCATGCGTAGCGTGGCCAGCGTTGAGCTACGTGTGCACCATATTCGAGCAAACCACGTATGTCAATTCATATGTAGTCTCTCCATGCGCTGCAATGGATCCGCGCCTTAATAATTATGTACGTAATATTATGTCAGAAACGCCTCCGTGGTCCAGTGGTTTAGAGCGTGGCTCTTGACTCGGAGGTCGTGCGTTCGATTCCCGCGTTGGAAACATGTTATTTCCAAGTTTGGTTAGGACAATGCTAATCACCTGATTGTCTGATAAGTAAGATGATGGGCATGCAAAAAGTCGGTCCTGCGACTGATCTCTCGCCAGTCGTGTCGGTCTTCCGTCCCACTGGGTTATGAGAGTAAAAGGAATAGAGAGTGCTCTTGTGTACTGCACACACACTTGGGCACTATAAAATTAATCCTGCGTAACTGGCCTGGTTTCAATGAAACCGGCCACCGTCACCGAAACCGGTGTGGGAGTTATTATTATTGTCAGAATTCAGATACATGTGCTACGTGCTACTTCAGCTACGTGCTACGTCAGCTACTTGCTACGTCGGCTACGTGCTACGTCGGCTACGTGCTACGTCGGCTACGTGCTACGTCGGCTACGTGCTACGGCGGCTATCAGTGCTACGTCAGCTACGTGCTACGTCGGCTACGTGCTACGGCGGCTATCAGTGCTACGTCAGCTACGTGCTACGTAAGCTACGTGCTACGGCGGCTATCAGTGCTACGTCAGCTACGTGCTACGTAAGCTACGTACTACGGCGGCTATCAGTGCTACGTCAGCTACGTGCTACGTCGGCTACGTGCTACGGCGGCTATCAGTGCTACGTCAGCTACGTGCTACGTCGGCGACGTGCTACGGCGGCTATCAGTGCTACGTCAGCTACGTGCTACGTCGGCTACGTGCTACGGCGGCTATCAGTGCTACGTCAGCTACGTGCTACGTCGGCTACGTGCTACGGCGGCTATCAGTGCTACGTCAGCTACGCGCTACGTAAGCTACGTGCTACGGCGGCTATCAGTGCTACGTCAGCTACGTGCTACGTCGGCTACGTGCTACGGTGGCTATCAGTGCTACGTCAGCTACGTGCTGCGTCGGCTACGTGCTACGGCGGCTATCAGTGCTACGTCAGCTACGTGCTACGTCGGCTACGTGCTACGGCGACTATCAGTGCTACGTCAGCTACGTGCTACGTTGGCTACGTGCTACGGCGGCTATCAGTGCTACGTCAGCTACGTGCTACGTCGGCTACGTGCTACGGCGTCTAGGTGCTACGGCGGCTATGTGCTACGGCAGCTATCAGTGCTACGTCAGCTACGTGCTACGTCGGCTACGTGCTTCGGCAGCTATCAGTGCTACTTCAGCTACGTGCTACGTCGGCCTCGTGCTACGGCGGCTATCAGTGCTACATCAGCTACGTGCTACGTCGGCTACGTGCTACGGCGTCTACGTGCTACGTCAGCTACGTGCTACGTCGGCTACGTGCTACGGCGGCTATGTGCTACGGCGGCTATGTGCTACGCTACGTCAGCTACGTGGCGCGTCAGTTAAGCTAGGAACTACGTAATACTTTCTATCAGAAAAATTGTTTAATAGGCAGATGGAAGACTTGCATGATTTTGCCGGGTTAAGCCAAACTCGACCAAATAGCTGGAACTTTAGACAGTCGGATACGTGCTACGGCGTCTACGTGCTACGTCAGCTACGTGCTACGTCGGCTACGTGCTACGGCGGCTATGTGCTACGGCGGCTATGTGCTACGCTACGTCTACTACATGCTACGTCGGCTACGTGCTACGGCGGCTATCAGTGCTACGTCAGCTACGTGCTTCGTCAGCTACGTGCTACGTCGGCTACGTGCTACGGCGGCTATCAGTGCTACGTCAGCTACGTGCTACGTCGGCTACGTGCTACGGCGTCTACGTGCTACGTCAGCTACGTGCTACGTCGGCTACGTGCTACGGCGGCTATGTGCTACGCTACGTCAGCTACATGCTACGTCGGCTACGTGCTACGGCGGCTATCAGTGCTACGTCAGCTACGTGCTACGTCGGCTACGTGCTATGGCGGCTATCAGTGCTACATCAGCTACGTGCTACGTCGGCTACGTGCTACGGCGGCTATCAGTGCTACATCAGCTACGTGCTACGTTGGCTACGTGCTACGGCGTCTACGTGCTACGTCAGCTACGTGCTACGTCGGCTACGTGCTACGGCGGCTATGTGCTACGGCGGCTATGTGCTACGGCAGCTATCAGTGCTACGTCAGCTACGTGCTACGTCGGCTACGTGCTACGCTACGTCAGCTACGTGGCGCGTCAGTTAAGCTACGAACTACGTAATACTTTCTATCAGAAAAATTGTTTAATAGGCAGATGGAAGACTTGCATGATTTGGCCGGGTTAAGCCAAACTCGACCAAATAGCTGGAACTTTCGACAGCTTAAAACAAACAGTGAATGTTTGTATTCTATGAAATGTAATATTTACTTTAGAGATAAATCCATAGAAAATAGAATGCTTCCCATCAGCTCGCACTGCGATTTAAATTAAAGCCTGATCAGTGACGAGAGTACAACTTTGTAACTATGTATTGTCTTGGTACTTGACAAGCACTAGCCCTATTCTCCCTAAACAACAATTTGTAAGTATAATGTAATCAGCTCCTACTCCAGGGATTATTCAGACTGAACAATTCGTCAGCGGAAAATTACTGATTTTATGAAATTTACATCGCAGGTATTACGGTACAAATTTATTTGAGCGGTGAAAATATTTTTACTCCACGCTTTACTTTTGTCTTAAAATAAATTAAAACTTTGAGACCTTTTCATAAATCACTAGATGACGCCCGCAACGCCGCGCGCCGTTGAGCCAATAATCGTTTATCGCACGGGAACCTTACCTTTTTCCCGGATAAAAAGTATCCTATGTCCTTTCCCGGGACTCAAAGTATCTCCATACCAAATTTCAGCAGAAAGGTTATTGATAACAATTTTTTTATGGGTAGAAAAGTATTCCTATTTCCTGATATGAAAACTTTAAACTTATTTAACATGCTTTGCGGCTTTTTAGCTCGACCGTGGCTTTGGCATAGTGTTGATGGAGTAATATAATAAATATCGTTCCATTTGATGGAATACCGCCGAGTTTTGTGAAGGGCTTCGTCTACTTACCATCTCTTTGAGTATAGGTTGGAGTCACGGCAACAAGCAAAAAAGGAGAATATTCTTTTTATAATAGACGCCCTACATATTAATAAGAATATTACGCTTTATATAGGAGGCTCTTACGTTTCAAGTTTTTCAGGCGCTTTTCTGTCTTGATTTATTGAATAATCACTGATAATAATTATAATTAATAATCCATGACGTAATTTCACAAGAAACTTTATCGATGCTAAAACCCAGCAATCAGTTGTATTGTGTTTCAACTACAAACTCCAGACAAGGTTTATAACAATAGTCCTATTGTAAACCTCTTATTGTAAATTGAAGACTGAAGTAGTCTGTAATTTTACAAACGACTTCGCCAATTAAGAATCCTTTATGTACTAATTGGGGGCATTTAATATAATAAAATGACGTTTAAAATAAACTTTTATTTTATGTCAACATAATAAATTCACTTTTGAGACACATAATACATTGAATGTTATAATATAAACATTGTTTTCCTCGACAGCAATATAAATCCATATATCACTAAGTTTGTCTAAATGTAACGTTACATCTAAGTCTAAACTATTTACAATTTTTTATTTCATGCGAATTTAAAAAAAAAGATTTTTAGGAAAAATAAAAATGTCGGCCAAACCATGTACCATACACACCCAGGTAACGAAACTATGCCTTACTTTGTAATGCGAACAGATAAGGGGGCGTCCAAAAATTACGTGAGGTGTTTTTTTTTTAATTTCTGACTTTACTATCAAGCTAATTTTTTGTGAGTAGCTTCATTTTGATAAGACGAATAACAATTTTATCTATAGCTACCACTTTCGAGATTTTTCGCAGATAAAATTGTTGTTCTTTTTATCAAAATGAAGCTACTCACAAAAAATTAGCTTGATAGTAATCAAAAAAAAAATTGTTCTAGGTATCCCTGACTATAACGTCAAAGTATGAATGAAATTATTAAATTATTTTCTTTCGAACGAATTAGTGAATGATCTTAATCGTATTACGATAACACTTACGATTAAATCCTAAGCATACGTACAAGCTGGATGAAATGGACCAAAATATAATATTTTTTTTGTAACAACGAGAAAAAAAATGCGTGAAATTTTCCGAGACCCCCACTCTCTCCAACGTAAGATTAGATGAGATTTGACTCGACCCCCTCCTCCCCTTAAACACCTCATGTTATTTGTGGACGCCCCTTAATAACGGCGTTTCTTTTCTTACGAGTATGTACTACGTTCTACCAGACACACTTTTTCTTACATTTTTGACTCCTTGTTACATCCTTTTTTATAAATTAGTATATCTAAGGTGTTTTCAGTGTTACTTGAAATATCGATTTAATATGGACTAGATAACGCCCGCATCTTCGTTGCGCCAAAATTCGTTTATCGCACGGGAACCGTACATTTTTCCGGGATAAAAAGTATCCTATGTCCTTTCTCGGGACTCAAAGTATCCCCATACCAAATTTCAGCAAAATCGGTTCAGCGGTTTAGGCGTGAAGAGGTAACAGACAGACAGACAGACACACTTGCGCATTTATAATATTAGTATGGATTTAATTTATATCTATTATATTACACTAAAAAGTATATATTATATAATTTTGTGAATTTGTAAACCAGCCTTTCACCAAACCCGAATTTTTTTGAAGTGAGATTTTCTGTGTAAGGTATATTATAACCTTTTGGAAAATCTCTCCCAAAGCCCTTACAAGGTGGCAGGCAACGATGTGGCAGGGACGAAACTGGACACTGGAAACCTTTTGATATATTATACAGATGGGTCCCTTAATTATTTTCAGTCCTTTAAGTACGTCTTTGAAATAGCTCTAATTTTGATCCAACATCTTATATCGCTAGTTCCCAAGCTTAGTGGTTCGCGTCGCAAAACTAAATTTCACTAAACAACCGCAATAAATATACATTTGTAGCCCCGGGAGAGACCAAAATATAAATCATATTATAAAGGACGCACATGACGGATAAATGGAAACATTTTAACTGTGCAAATATTAACTCAACTGCCAGACGCGTTGGGAAGAAAAACGAGTGATCGTGTTCAATATAGGACCTTCATATTATGAATATAAATCCGATAAAATCATAATACATGTTGATCGTATCGTCGTACATCGTACTCTTGTTGCGTTAAATCCTTTTCCAGGACCTCATCAACTGATCAAAATATGTTCATCAGAACCAAAATATTATTAATTTTTAGCGGTATAAGCTTTTAAGGTAAGAGACAGACACACTCTCGCATTTTTAACGGACAAACACGCTAAAAAAATAAATATTACAGTAATGGTATTTTGTTTAGGTACTTCTACATACAATTATTCTTATGACACACTTATAATTCGATTCTGGATATTTACATAAACTACAAAGATATAATCATAATGATTTGTAAATATAAAACAGGCGAAACAGAATAACATTCGTTGTATAATGATAAAAAATACGACTATTGACTAGAATTTATGACATTAATTACCTAACTTTATCTATATTGAAGATACTTTTATTATTTCACTACACAAAGTAACATCTTCCAGATTCTTAATCCGGATCAAAAAAACTTCGGAACATTTTAATTATTTACACTACACTAAATTTCGTGTTCACGAATATTCACATCAAACCACCTGCTTATATCCTATTAGGATACAGTAGCACGCCAGAGAGAGCGGTGAGCAACGGCGCTGCAATGTGTGTGTGCGGCGCTGAGCAATAAGCGCGCGGTTGTTGCGAGCAGGCCGCAACGTCTTGCGCGAGCACCCACGCCATCTTGCGCAACAAGTTGCCCGCGCCCGCCGAACACGATCGGCCAGCGTGTGCGACGCACATTATGAACGCGTCGCGAGCGCTAGAAAAGAAAAAAAAAATGTTAACTTTTTTTTTTGTAATTTCATTGCGTCGATGGTTTTGTATCGATTTTTATTTAGATGTCAGTATGTCTCATGACTCATGGGCCATGGCCTACATTACATACAAACATTTCAGCCAAATTATACAGCCTGCCAAACGAAGAATAACTTTATTCAAAATCCTGTAAATGTTGTGTAAGTTGTTTGTTGTATGTTGATAAAGCAAAATATTTTCAGTCTGTTAATATGTTTTAACTTTTATCTAAACAAAAAAGTTTTTCATCTCGGCTTTCAGGGCAAAATATAAACATCCTTGTTTACCTTCAAAAGTTAATGATGAGATAATAAAACAAAGCTATTTAGTACTTAAATATCGAGTACCGTAAAAAAACATTTGTCAAAAATATATATTCTATTCTAGATGATTACTAAAAATTAAATACATTTTGTTTATTCGGGTCGCTTAGAACATTATATGCTTCGAAAGAGTGTTTATTTTGTAGTCCCAAATAAGTATACTGTTTTATTTATCCAAACATGGTTTTGAATCCTCGGTGATGTAAATAAATGTATTTTTCAATTTCCCAATGACTGTGAAAGCCGTAATGGTTTTTTAACCATATGATTGATTCTACGATCAATCAACAATGGCATCGTACCAGCTTGTATGCAGCTGGCGTCTTTGTGTACTAGGTATTTGTTGTATGCCTTTGAATTCCCTATACAATATACGTATACAAATACATAACTGCATAAATTGGTCCCTGAGATGTATCTTATTACTGTTACGGCAAGCAATTATTGTGATTATAGGTGCACAATAGACATAACTACCAGTACTTTGACTGCAAAGAGATGGACGAGAACCAATATGACTGTGTCAATCCTGTCGGGTTTCACAATGCTTATGGTGCGCTGGCTGATACAATTTATTTTTAACATGAAGATTTCTAAATTGAATTTTGACAATTCTCATCGCATGTGCCAAAATATAAACAACAACAACGGCCACTGTTGCGGTCCACCCACTTATCGGCTGCCCCATTTGAAAACCTAGTAAGGGACACTTTTTACAAAAATCATTTTATTGCATAAACTTCACTAACCTAACCTACCCTACCGAGTACAAAAACACCAGTGCTAAAAAGTCACTAAAAAGTTGAAATATTTAAAGTTTGATACCGAGTAAGCGTACTAGCGACTACTGACATATATTTCGTTTATGAGCTCTCCTGCAAAATTTTGTTTTAGGCCCTTACTAGGTTTTGAAATGGGACAGCCGTTATCTTTCCCGTCGAGTTTTTGCCCCAGTCAAGTTAGGCCAAAATCCTGCACCAGCTCGGGCTACGCTAATCTAATTTCAAATCTGGAGCATTCTGTGTTTGTCTTGATTATAAAATCGAGATATCAAGTCGGAGAAAGAAAATTCTACTTGTTTTTTAAATTATAATTTATGCAAACTACAGTATATTATAATATCTATGGACGCTTCACACCACGTCAGTCAGGCCCCGTGGTAAGTACCTGAAGGACTTGTGTTACGGGTACCAGACAACGGAAATATATTTAATACTTTTATACTATACATATATTTAAGATATTTATTATATCATACACATATTTAATACACATCCATGACCAGGAACTTTTTGAAAACTTTTTGTTCCGTCGGCGGGATTCGAACCCGCGACCCCCGGCTTGAGCTACCAACAGCCCACCAACTGAGCTACAGAGGTCGTCAGAGTCGTTGTATTATAACAACAAAGTTCATTTTGTTTTATATTTTACAAACAGTGGTATTTATGCATAACATGTAAAACTAGGTATTTGACCTAATTATTCATGTTTCAATTTCATAATAATTTTACAACAATCAAGTGTCACTTGATTTGTTGTGAAATATCAAAATATTTTTATGAGACAAGAGAGCAAAAGATGGGTTGCCCATTGGTAAGCAATTGCCTTCGTTCATAGACATTCGCAACATTAGAAGACTTGCCAGTCATTTTACCATATTACCTTATGGTAAAATGACTGGCAATATTACCATAGTTTAACAAAGTTCAAACACCATTACAAGTTGTAGTTTGATGCTGGGGGCGACACGCTGCCACAAATTATGCTCGCATTAAAACCAAACTCGCTCCAAATTTCGCGAGTTACGATCGAGTCATGTGGACACGGCTCTTGGTCTAACTTGTTTTAA
The DNA here is from genome assembly GCA_905187585.1 of Cyaniris semiargus. Lineage (NCBI taxonomy): Eukaryota > Metazoa > Arthropoda > Insecta > Lepidoptera > Lycaenidae > Cyaniris > Cyaniris semiargus. The sequence goes on along the minus strand of LR994561.1, from coordinate 8,044,020 downwards.
CATTATAATTCAATATATTTTTATGCTGTACTTTGTTTTTTTATGTCTGGAAATACTACAGCAAAAAAATTGACCATGGGCGTATCGGTAATACTTCTGATATATCCCTTTGTTGTAGAGATAATCCATCCCACTGCAGGTTATGAGAGTAAAGGTCCAAGGTAATATACTGTCTTGACTCTTGACATTGACATGAATGTCCCTGTATATTTAGCAAGCATTTGGGCACTTATGACTCCAGCGTGGCTGGTTTGGATTGAACGAAGACGATTGTCGATAGCTAAATGTGGAAGCTATGGTATTTTTTATTGAACGCATTTCAAGGCCTAAATAATATTGTACATAACAATATTATTATCTTTGTTTCGGAAAATATTTGCATTTGATGTGCTCCGGTAAACTGCAATTGACGTAACATAAATTCTTTTACTTATTTACATACCAAAATAAATAGGAACAGGCACTAAAATATTTTCGCATTTTATAAAAAATTGTAAAATGAAACATGGCTAGGCTAACATTTTTAAGTGTTGATCAATATATTTTGAATAAATATCAACTTAGCTATTTGCCTGGAAAACTAGATAATACATAAATCATTAAAACTAATTGTTTGTCGTCATTAGCAAGCTTAGTGCTATATTGAGCTACAATTTCAATCGTTGACACCATTATAATAATATTATAGCACTATACTGAACTATGATTGAAGACTGAAGAGATATACAATGCATAAAAAGCCATAAGTCTGCGTCCGTTATCTTGCACGTGGAAGCAGTTTCTCTACAGTCGAGCCTTGCGTGTAGTAATCTAATACCAAACACCTGTTTCTTGAATAGAGCTAGGCCATCCATAATATCATAATATGGAGGGTTCAGTGGAGTAGTCGTTCGTATTTCTAACCCCACGAGGCATCATAAATAATAACTTTAATACAAAATGCAATAAAGGACACTAAGCTCTCAAAATATCTTCAGAAACTCTTTTACAAAAACATTGATATGTTCTGTTATCGGGTTTAGTTTTGTAGTATTTAATCTGGTGACTTGTCTGACACCACCGCCCAGTATCGGTTCTTTCGGAAAGTGAGCGAAAGTTTCTGGAACTGTAATTATTCAGAAACCTGTTGAAGTAGGTGATGTGGTGCGACCGCTCAGAGATGTCTCGCACCGCCTGCTGCAGCTCATCCGCGCACCGCGACCAGTCCGGCGACACCATCGCCCGGCAGGTCGGTTGTTTCTGAAAGTTTCAGAAACTCTCAGTGTTCAGAAACTTACCAGCACAGCTCGGCGTTTCTATTGAAGTAGGTGATGTGGTGCGACCGCTCGGAGATGTCTCGCACCGCCTGCTGCAGCTCATCCGCGCAGCGCGACCAGTCCGGCGACACCATCGCCCAGCAGGTGGGCTCTTTCAGGAAGTCTGCGAAAAAGTTTCATAGATTTATTTGAGTGTATATAGGTGATTTTACTGTTAGGTTTACTATCTAATTAGAATAAATTTACTGCACTGACCGCTACGCGTTATTCAAAAACGCTTCATAGAATTTTATATGCCTGGACCATCAGCGCAGACGATCGGCTCTTTCAGAAAGTCTGCACTCTGCACGCAAGTTTCAGAAACTTTAGCAATGTATCCGTAGATTTTACTGTCGCGGTGACCGCTCGCAGACCGTTGGCGACAACACCGAATTATTATTATCAGCGCTGACCGACACACGTTGTTCAAATACACACCTACCTATATACTAATACAAATCTCATACATCATTTATAAAATATCTTTTTTTATCTATTTTGTTTTAATCAAAGTACTAAATTTTCTACCAATATTTTCACGTAACTGAATTTCTATTTATAATTGATGAGAAAGAAGCTTTAAAATCTTTTTTGGAGAAAAGCAGGGACAATCACTAATAATAATTATTGTAAATAAATATCGGTATCAAAATTGATAAAATTTCATGTTATTTTTATTAATTTTCACGGAATTTTCATTTTTACTAAAACAACAATATTATATCCCTTTTACTGAATATTCTGTTTATTTTGTACCCAAACATTTTATGCGCAATAATTATTTCTTGGAACCATAAATTAACTAGTTTCAAAATTACATTTTAAATCTCTGCCGATTTATAGTACATCATATTTTGAGTACTATTTTTTAATGTAAAGCGCCCTATTCAAGACCATCTATCTAAATTCTAAAAAAAAGTATAATAAAATCGTGTAACACTTGGCAGTGCACGTGAAAAGGTAGACCTTGTCACGGGTATTGAGTTATGCATAGTTCCAAAAAGTAGATTGAATTTGCTATCAATACAAAAAAGAATAACGACTGTAGATGGAACGACTACTTTTTTATAAATTATTGAATTTGAAACTTCCGAAAAGCACAAGTTAAGAAAATTGCATTTAATAAAAAGTTTATGGTGATAAAAAACACACTTCTACTTCGAAGTTACATAGTGTAGGGTATAATCATAATCTTTGGAAGTTAAATAATAAAGGTGATTTGTCTAAAATATATACATTAATAATTTCCTCTGCGAAAATTCTCGAAAGTGATAGGCTCTAACACAGATAGAAAGGATTGAATGTTTTGATTTGACTATCCTAAAATATGGATTGTTCTATTTGTACGACAATGTTACTGTTAAATTATATAAATACTATTAACCTATCAATATACAAATAAAAATCGGCCAAGTGCGAGTTGGACACGCCCGTGAAGGGTTCCGCAGCAGCAATAATAATAATATGGTTTATTTTTATGAAATTAAAAGGTTTTTGATTCGTTTTGTTGTTGATTGAAAGATTTTCAGTTGATTTAATGAAAGTTAAATTGAGGTTTATCATTTATGACGTATAAAAAAAAAAACTACCTGCTAGATCTCGTTCAAACCAATTTTCGTTGGTAGTTTTTATAGTAATGTACATCATATATTTTTTTTAGACTTGTCATGCATCTACTTTAGAAGTTTTAGGGGTTGGGGGGGGACACATTTTACCACTTTGGAAGAGTCTCTCTCGCAAACGATTCAGGTTAGAAAAAAATGATATTAGAAACCTCAATATGATTTTTGAAGACCTATCCATAGATATCCCACACGCATAGGTTAGATGAAAAAAAACTTTTGCAATTTGGCTACGGAATCCTAAAAATCAGCTGGTTAGTAATCTTTTTTTAGGGTTCCGTAGTCAACAAAGACTTGTGACTGTACTTGTACTATTAACTGTATTGTTGTAGCATAATTGTGTTGAAAATATAATTTAACGTAGATAATTTAATACATAATAGAACAACATACATTTGTTCTGTTTGTCGAAAATACTCAGCTGGCTCTGTGTCCGGCAAACCTTTGTTTAAATGTTTAAAGCCCTTTTTGCTGGGATATATTTTAATATATATTTTGCTTATTTCTTCTCATTACAGTTAAATCTAAAATATAATATGTTCCAAATTGGAAATTAATGTAGTTTACGCTAATTTGGGTCATATTACATGTACCCACATACAATTTTATAATTATTTTTAAAACTGTATCTTGTGATTTATTTATTGTAATGGACATGCAACCTGTGGGCTTGTTCCCTAAAGATCTGGACCTCGCCGTTGTTGTTTTTCAGGGGACCTGTATTAGGGATACCAGTTGTTAACAATCTCGACCCCATAAAGTACTGATGACTAATCCAGTCTCGGGTTGCGGATGGCCACCGCCCCGGACTGCTTGACCTGCAAACACCGGCTGCTGTACACACCGGGACGACCGAAACCTAGCGACTACCTTCGCGTACAAGTAAACTAACTTAGATATTTAAAACCCTGCGTGAAGTCCTTTAACCTAAACTTCTGCAAACTGTTTATTATGCATTAGCCCAATCTGTATTAGGCTATTGTATCACTGCATGGAGAGACGCATGTAAATCTAAAGTTATCCTAATTCTTAGTAGAACGAGCACAAAGATCAGTCCTCAAAGTAATGCTAAAAAAGCCATTTCGATATCCAACTAACAACCTCTACCTTGACTTGCAAATACTGTCAGTCAGAAGGCTTTATATCTTACATGCAACACTATAGAAACACTCCGAACTCATTTTTGATCCGACTATCCTGCAAAAACGTAGACCAGATAAAGTTTGTAGCGATTCTTGAGATACCGCCTGGAGGCAGACAGGCAGACAGATAGACGGACAGACATCGAAGACTCAGTAATAGGGTCCCGTTTTACCCTTTGGGTACGGAACCCTAAAAAACAAAAAGTGCAGTTAAAAAAAACAACTATAAATTGAGTTCACTCTGTTAAAATCCAATCTCACTGTATTACGAATTTAAATAGCTCAATCCGTCTGCATACATGGAACAAAAATGAAAAGCGACGTTCCTTCCTCCGTTTTTCAATATGTCGACTGTCGCTTTTAGAAAGTCGCTAACAATTTGAAATTGAAAGGAAAATAATTGGTGTTTAGAAAGGCAGATAGAACCCAGTTTATTAAGTTTAAAATCAAATAAAATGAAATTCTGAAGGAAAATTAAATATTCTCAAGTAAAAGAAATTTGTCGAAAACGAAATTTGAATGGTTTAAAAATTTCGTACTAAAAGTTTGCCAGAGTTTTAAAGCAATTAGCTCCCAAGTAAGTTGTGAAATTAGTTTTTTAGTTCATCTCATTACGATTTACGAGTAATCATTTGAAATAAATTCCAACTAAAAATACAAAAATGTGGTATTTTATTCTCCGTGGAAGTGAATGAATATTCTAGAAAAATAGTTGAAATAAAATAATTTCATTATATTTTGCTTTCGTACGGTCTCCTATTTTAAAAATGCAAGGCGGTACTATAAAGCTCGCTTTTCATTCACAAATTGATTCATTATTTGGGTTTTACTAAATATTTAACACTTAAGTTTGAAAATATAATAGTAATTACTATCATTATCAGACGCAAACTTAAAAAATCAACCAACAAATAAAATGGACGATATTCGTACAAATATTGTAAATGCAAATGTAATGTTGGTAGGTAAAGAAATACAGTTACTACTTATTTATATAAGAATAGTTTTTATCATGGAACATATACGTTTCTAATAAATGAATCTTTCCACAACAAAGTTACGGGCATAATAGTATTCATACATTAGACAGGCACTTTCACATGGATGGATTAGTACATGATTTAGGCGTTGCGTTAAATGGATCAGTTGTATCGTCCTTATGACGCCCGTAGTTAAAGACATTAGTGAATGAAGTAGGTAACTAACAGTATTATTAATTTATTAGAGACTGGATTATATGCATTTGCATATGGGAACAAATATAATGATCACCAAAAATGCTCTGATACCCTAAGGGTGGGTTGCACCAACTTACTTTAACTATAACTATAACTTTAACTATAACTACAGTGCAAAATGTCAAATCTTTGGTTAAGGACGCCATATTTAACGATAACCATAACCGCTCATACTTATATTGAAATTTTTTCGTGAAAATTTACTATGGCTCAAAGTGTTGTTATAAAAAATATTTTTCCTGTCGATTTTTACGGATAATTCAATTTTTATACTCTCAATCCTATTAACTGTAGCTTTAACAAAAAAATAAACGCAACAGACATCTGTCAAATTCCGTGGTCAAAGTTAAGGTTAAAGTTAAGTTAGCCTTAACTATAACCATATCTTTGACCATAACTGTAACTATAACCACGCCTCTGGTGCAACCCACTCTAAGCTTGTTTACCAAAAAAATACTTAACACCAAAAAAAGAATGTCTAAAATTGCAATACTACCAGCTATTTTAGTCATGACTACACTTCAAATTATTGAAATCGAACGCCAAATATAGTACTTAAATGATCACCAAATCCTAGCGAGCAAATCAATACGATATTTCTGTCCAAATAAATCACTACGAATAACAAAATGTGTAAGCATATTAACAAATAGCGGGTATAGTCCGGGTTCCCTAGAATATATATTTTTTTTATTACTATCAAGCTAATTTTCCGAGAGTAGCTTCATTTTGATAAGACGCCCAACAATTTCCTCTACGAAAATTCTCGAAAGTGGCAGCTAACAGAGATAGAAAGGACCTAGAAAGGACAAAAAATGTCGATTTGATGATCCTAAAATATTTATTACTAACAGGTTGGTTCTATGTTTAATCTAAAGATAATTATCTAAATGACAGGAAAATACCTTTGTTCTACAAAATATATGATTTGTTCCCTCTCTTTCAATATGTATTGATAACGAGTTAAAAAAATATTACTAACCAGTTGATTTTTTGTATATTCATGTTGGCTAGTATTTATAGTTTAACAGTCATATTGTCCCCCAAATACCGTGGTACGTTATCCCGGTCCTACGCTCACAATTTGTTAATACCGTGAGACTATTTTGCTCATTACTAACTGTAGGACAAAATATTACATAATAGCTTAGTGTATTCTCTGCCCAAATAAAGCAATGTCCTACAAAAAAAACAGGTATGTATCGCTAGTCCGACAAGAATTGGCATTTTTCGTTTTCCTATTTGTAACATAAGAATTAAGATACGGTACACAATATTTTTTAAATTTAAATGAGTTCATTTATTTGGAACACTTGGAACAAAAAATGGTGTATTTGTAATGAAAAAAAAAAATCTTCATCAAATTCATCTGACGAATCTTCACAATCTTCGCTACTAACATCGCTGTCATCTTCATCTATTTCACTATCTTCACTCGTGATATCTGACTCTGTAATAACACGAAATATTAATATTTAAATCGGCTAAGTGCAAGTCGGACTCGCGCACGAAGGGTTCCGTACCGTTATAGAGCGAAAATTGGCCAAAAATTGCGTTTTTTGTACGGTAGTCCCCTTACTATTTTTTTTTAAATTTTAATTTACTATCAAGTAAAAGTAATTGTATATAAATTTTAAATTTTAAATTAATTAATTATTGAAGTAGATATAATTATAATTAAGGCCTTTGTGAAAATATCAAGTGCCTACCTGTTGCCATTATTAATATTAGGCAATAAGGCCAAAAAATCAAGTTTGTTGTATGGGAGCCCCCCTTAAATATTATCTAGATCATTTAGATAATTATCTTTAGATTAAACATTGAACCAACCTGTTAGTAATAAATATTTTAGGACCATCAAATCGACATCTTTTGTATTTTCTACCTCTGTTAGCTACTGCTTTCGAGAATTTTCGCAGAGGAAATTATTGTGCGTCTCATCGAAACGATGCTATTCACGAAGATTCAGCTTGATAGTAATTCTTTTGACATCAAAGATCAGCAGGGCTAAAATGGTCGCATAGCAATTCCTCTCAATCAATTCACAAAATGAATTGTCAAGACTGTCAAACGCACGAATGTCAAATTTAGACCTAATTGGTCTAAATTCGTACTAATTTGACATTCGTGAGTTTGACCAATTCAATTGGTCTAAATTCGTACTAATTTGACATTCGTGAATTTGACAGTTTTGACAATTCATTTTGTGAATTGATTGAGAGGAATTCCTATGCGACCATTTTAGCCCCGCTGTGCTACTACTTTAGAGCGTAGGATCGGGATAACGTACCACGATATTTGGGGGACAATATGAATGTTAAATTATATAAATACTAGTCAATGCATATACAAAAAATCAGCTGGTTATTAATAAATAGTACATTACGCACCTAGGGCAGGAAAATAAGATCTGATGCTTTCTTATTTACTGCCCATGGTGCGTATACTATTTTTCTCATCGACGGAGGCGAAAAACGGCAACATCGATAAGCGCAGCGGGAAGAAAGTTGACGTTTTCCGTCCGGAGGTGAGAGAAAAATATATTTCGTTATCGATACATGTTGAAAGAGGGGGAACTCTTTGATCAAACCATATATTTTGTAGGACAAAGGTTTCTTCCTGTCATTTAAATAATTATTTTTAGATTAAACATAAAACCAACCTGTTAGTAATAAATATTTTAGGATTATCAAATCGACATCTTTTGTCCTTTCTACCTCTGTTAGCTACCGCTTTCGAGAATTTTCGCAAAGGAAATTGTTGGGCGTCTTATCAAAATGAAGCTACTCAAGGAAAATTAGCTTGATAGTAATAAAAAAAAATGTTCTAGGGAACCCGGACTACTTGTTTCAAAATTACATTTTAAATTGCCCTCTACCGATTTATAGTACATCATTTGAAGTTAAAATATTATAGAGCACATTAGTAGTATAATATATTCAAATCGCGAATTATGTAATTTGAATTAAGTATTTTAAAAAATTCATGAGGTAATCCATGCAATATTTTAAATCTTTTTTTCAACCGTCGCGTCGTCCATAAAATTATGTAAAGCAGGGGGTTAAAAATCCAGGCGTTGAACATGGAATAACTTCGTTGGTCCTTATTCTTATTCAGGACAGTTTTGTTCGTCAATTTATTACAAACACTTGTAACAATTACTTTGTTGGGATTATGATAAAATAAAATAATTACTTTATTTTAATTATTAAAAAAATATTGACAAAAAACGTATAGAGCTTATCGTTTTTTGTAAACTCTATATCAATTTAAGTAATCATGAAATATCTCTGATTGCGGCTGTTATAAACCATCATCAAATCGCTTAAAACGGCAAAATTTAATAATAAACGAAGACGTGAGTGCAAGAACAGTTAGAACACAATAAGTAACATTTTGGAACATACGGATATTTACTCATTTTTTCCTCATAATTTGAACAAGCCTTATGTAACTTATCTACTTCATTACCTGGCTGATATATCTGGCTATACATAATATAATGCACAGGTTTTTAATTTCAAATCATTTTCCGGCTCTAAAGCCTACATATAAGCAAAAAACGGCAATTTTTTTACTGTTACTTATCGTGTTCATCCACTCACGTCTTCAAATATCGAGGCTATATGCAAAAAATATTGTGAATTGTCCAATGTTCATGGACTGGCCGTTACGGAATCACTATATCATACGTAATTGCCGTATAGGATAACAGAGTGATCTAGTATGCATAGAGTTGCCTCATACCTCGTTACTCGTTACTAAAACCAATAAAGGTAATACCAGTACACCTATTTTATTATTTTAATGCAACATTAATGAATCTTTGTTATTTGCTCGATTCAGTCCGCTTCAGCATAATGACAATCTCGTGTTGAAATCAAACCAACGCAGCGTAATAACGTTTATTTGCCGTACCGTACATGAGAAGATTTTCGTTTGTAATGGGAATAGTCTAAATCATGAAATCAGTGATTTGATTATTTATGGGAATAGTCCAAATCAAATGATCATGGTGCAACAAATATTTGTTAAGTTCAGTGGTCATCGTTATTATTATAATATGTATATATTAACCTTAACTGTAACAATAGCTAGCTGAGCTACGCTTCGGTGCAACTTATAAGGTGTTTAAATTATGATTTACAAAATTTCAATTTGACAAATATTATATGAGTCGAATTTGGGCACTGACCCCGACTGCCCCTAGTGTAAATCCACTACTGACTATAACTATAACAACTAATATTAAAAGCAATAAGTACTTATCTAAATTACTTTTGGGTAAAATCTTTCTTCTAAAGTTTTCTCAGTAAGGTAAATCTTTAGGTGTCCGGAGTAAGAATGAAGTGAAGTGAGAATACAATAGAGATTGTTCTGGAACCTATAGTCACGAAATTGTAATTTTCTATTTCAGAATTACAATTTCTATAATTTTATAAAGAAGTTTGTTTGGAGACAGTAATTTTATTTCATAACTAGCTGTTGCCCGCGACTTCGTCCGCGTCAACATAATAATTATAATAACAAAGATGATTTCCCTTTTTATAGCTTCTACAGACGGAGGGATCCGGTCCAGAGTGAAGTTAGGCGTTAATAGGCGTGGATGACTTTGACAGCTGTCAAAATGGTCCACAGCTATATTAACTCTGTACACTTTTGATAGTTTTGATGGTCCACCTCGGACCATCAAATTTGACACGTGGGTTAAGTGCTGCCAATTAAACAAATATCTGCCTATATATTATAAGGAAATATTTATATGTATTAAATTGAACGCAAAACTAAACATTGCTTACGAGTTACGACTCCTGTCTTTACTTTTAAAATAATTGGGGCTTTAAAATAGAATAGATTTTTTTTCTACAAAAACTAAACTACAATATGAAGAAAAATGATAAAAAAAAATCCGTAAAATAAAAGCGGTCTTACCGCTAAAGTGGTTTTTTTGTATTATTTCAATTTTACAAATGTCATTACGGTTTGACATTTATTTGGATGGACCGGGTTCGTTCATGTGTAAAGGACGACAAACCGTCAAAACCAACTTCACTCTGGACCGGGTCCGACCAATCTGTAGAAACCTTTTGGGTTCCTTTCTCCTAATTTCATTTAATTTCAGTTTTCATCAAGCATTAAAAGGTAAGGAATCATCAATTTATGGACGTTAATAATAATATTACTTATCTAAGTTATGGGCACTAAGGGTGAAGCCAAACGAGCGTAATTTGTGAGTTGTGAGTTGCAGAATTTCGGTCGCGTAAATATCTTTTCATACAAATCATGACTCACAAAATTACGCTCGTGTGAATCAAAAAGGACTTTGTATGAAACTAAATGCAGCAGAATTTCTGCCAGCCGAAATTCTGCGCTGCGTCAACGCAACGCTGACGCAACGCGCCGTGTGGACTGGCTCTTACCTAACAAAACGATCAAAAAGTCGCTGGACGTGATACTTTTTGACGCAGAAAAAAACTTTACATTCATAAGAAACCTTTTAAAATTGCCAGCAATGCGGGCACCTTGGCAATTCCGATGGTAAATTGAGATTGGCGACTCACTCAGCAAAAGGTGGTGAGTTACAGTATTGGCACCTCTCCAGTTCACTCCCAGTTCTCCATTGAACTGTGATAGCAGAAACAAATGGTTCGGTTTTACAAAGGACATTGATATTGAATTATCTGAACCTACCTATATATATTTTAAAGTGCTTTTTTAGGTAAATTATGTATGGTATTAAATATAGGGAAAATTGAATGAAAACACGGCGGCTGCCCCATTTCAAAACCTAGTAAGGGACACTTTTTACAAAAATCATTTTATTACATAAACTTCACTAACCTAACCTACCCTACCGAATACAAAAATACCAGTGCTAAAAAGTCACTAAAAAAAAGATGAAATATTTAAAGTTTGATACCGAGTCAGCGTACTAGCCACTACTGACATATATTTCGTTTATGAGCTCTCCTGCAAAATTTTGTTTTAGGTCCTTACTAGGTTTTGAAATGGGACAGCCGACGGGGGTAGAAAGCACCTACTTTTAGGGTGAAGCCAAACGAGTGTAATTTGTGAGTCGCAGAATTTCGGCTGGCAGGAATTCATACAGTGCTCGTAGCCGCCGTGCACTCATACATACATAGATTATTACCCTTCCTTTCGGTTTCCCGTTGTTGGGTAATAAAAAGATATAAATAAATTCTTCTTTTTACTTCTACTTAGTTGTGGCAGTATTTTTTTACTCTAGTAACTAGTTACATGAAAACCATAATTAAATAAAATAATTTTACTATAGCGGTTACTATTCTCGTATTGCCGAATCCTGTCCGTAGCGGCCATTGACCCCTTGTCAATAAACTAGTCATATGCAATCGTTTTCTATAATAACCGCTATTAACAATGAAGTGACAGATGTTTCTAGTCTAAGGGCGATATTTTATTTTGCATACTCGATGAGAACTCAGTATGTAGTAAGTATATCACTAATTCTAACTCACAAAAAATTGAGATTATTATTCTAAGAGTTGCCAAGAGGTTTCCCGATGATTATGAATCTATAAAAGTAGCAGTGTCTTTATAACAGTTAATTTTTTTTTCTGAAATTGACCGAATATATAGCGAGTATTTTTCATATAGCTCTTAGACTAAAAAGGTAAATGACCGCTGGGGACACTTTATTTCATTTAGACCAGTGGTCCCTAACCTTTTTTTCATACGGGCCACAAACATATACTGGACTTGGTGTCGCGGGCCGCAACAAAAATTTTGTAGGGTAAAAAAATAACGTTCTTCAAAATTAACGATTTAAAAGTGGAAAATTTTTTACGACTTTCACGACGACTACATTATTTTGCCGGTGGGCGTGAATTTCAAAATGGTTTAACATCACGCGGGCCACAGATAAAGTCCCGGCGGGCCGCGGGTTGGGGATAGCTGATTTAGAATATAGGCGTTTTTACAAATTCACAAATTAAAGAATTTTATTATTAAGTATTTTATAGCAAGGCTCCGTAATGTAGTAAAAGCTTTTTTACGGTTATAGACAGTAATAGGATAATTTCATTTAACGTTTTTTGTTTTTCGGTTAGCCAGTCATTTTTAATACAATAAAAGTATTTCATAAACCGTGAATAAATGCGTTTATCGATATTTTGCGATCAGAATAAAAAATATTTATCAACTTTCAATAAGTGAATGTTTCTTTTTTTTTTAACCAAGATTAAGTAGATTGTAAATTGTAATACAAAGTTAACATAATGTGACATCGCCACGTTGGCCCATTGCAGAGATATTCGTTTTTGATTGCCCACGATAGACATTGATAGCACACGTCGTGGTTATTCATCATGGCCAATCATGGTTATTCATCATAGCCAAAAGTAAAAAGAAGCTTACAAACCTAAGTAGATATATAGTATAAAATTTACTAAGTGCTACCTATTATATTTAATATTACAATAATAAGAATATAATAATTAATTACTCAGTCTTCTATCTATAAAATGCAACTCTGCAAGAACCGCGGTAAACGTCTAGACGCGATAAAAACGGTCGTTTGGTAAAAAGATCAGCAGTAGGAATGTCGTAAAAAACAATGTTCGCAGTTCGCATTCACTTATTTTGATCTCATAAGCAAAAGTAATAGGTTTTTATGTTAACCTTATTATAAATATTGATATTATTTCGAATATGTTTACATTTTGGATCACAAGACATAAATAAAACGCAAAAAATCTTTAGTATTAAAAATACGCTTTTCTAAAAGAGGTTTAACGTAAACTTAAAAATCTGGCAAACCGTTGCCATATTTTCGAACAAACTGAAACTTTTAACTAAAAAGTACCCATATATTTTAATTTACGTACACAGTTTCACATAAGAGGCTTTTACCATAAAATACGAGGGTATATTTAAACTCTGTTTAAACAAAAATGTTAACTTACCCCGCCGCAGCGCAGTTTCGTTGGTGCATAAAAAGCGCATGAGGGCTCTAGCGCCGCCGATTTGTTGCTGAATTAATTTCTGGCCGTCTGTGGGTAAGCACCGCTTTATCCATGCGTCCATGCAGGCCATTCCAGTCTGGTATGCCCTGAAACAAGTAGGTAAATACTTCAATAACGCAAAGAGAAAAATGATGATCTTTTTTGTTTTGTACTATTAGAGAAGTTGATTCATAGGCAGATGGCGGACCCACGTAATTTGGTTGCGTTATGTCAAACCCAGCCGACAGATCACGATTATTGAATTGACACAATACGGCCAAATGATGTAGGTCCGTCATCCGCTTATGAATCAATTTCTTTAATGGTACGATAAATTAGACGCTATTATCGGCCGCAATGAGAAATATTAATTAACCCCTCAAGCACCTTAAGGACACCGGCGCGGCGACCGGGCCGTTTGTACTGCGCAATTGATGACTTATCAATTCATGATTTATTAATAGAGGTCATTCCAACAAAAGTTTTGAAAAGGTTCTGAAACAAGCTCGATATATTTCCTCGCAAACTGTTATAGTTTACTTATCATTATGTCTCTGAGTGCGACCGTTACACTGGGACATTTTATAACTGTGTGTTAGTATTTCTGACCGGTCCATTCTAAGACTGTTTGTCCAGTCATGGTCACGGCATGCGCCCTACACACCCTTGCCAGGTCAATCTATCGTATCTTCGCATCTGAAGTATTTGCCCAAGAAAGCAAACAAAAACAATTTTTAGTCCTTGGTGGGTCCTTACGACCTCTACCCATAGGTTGTCGCCTGTCAAATTAAAAAAGAATTCACTCAAAAGTTAAAACCTTACACGTCGCGAATATTGAACTTTTAATATCGAGGTTTATTACATTACCATATAAGTTGATTGAAGAGGGTACGATGCGCCATTTTAATATCACTTCGGCTGTTGAAATATAACGCGATTTGTGTCTTTATAAGTAAGTAAACGTTTTTCCGTCTTAGGAAAAATATTTACAAAATTATAGCTGCAAAAGCAATTTATAATATAATATCATAGTGCAAAAGCGTTTCTTTGTTGACAGCTATATTTAGTCCACAGTTAAAATAATTCTCCTTTTCCTATAAAAAATAGATGAAGTATAAAAATCACGATGAAATAAAAATGCCAAGTCGTGCAAAGAAAACAATTTCCTAGAGAAGTTGAGTAAAATACCGCTGATATTATAAAGACCGGAGGGAGCTAATAAAAACTAATTGAACATACAAAGTCTCAATTGAATAGCTCTAATACTTTAGATTTTATTAATATCTATAATACACCGATTTCGTCACTGACATACTGACTCACTGACACACTGATGATCATCAAAATGTTTGGCTACTTCCTGAAGTGCTAGAAATCTGAAATTTGGTATGTAATCTAAGTTTAGTATACAACCAACAAAAAAATCATAAACTTATAACTTTCCCCCCCCCCCCCTTAATATGAGACTTTCACCAATATTATGAATTAGGACATCGTTGTAAATATAATTGTTTATTTGTCCCCACATGTTTGTTGTACAAGTCCAATATATTATTAGAAACTAACAGGTTTACAATACAGAACAGTTTTGAGTTATGAAAATATGGCGTCCGCATTAAAAGTTTTGCGGAAGTACCTATTTGACATTGTTGCCAGTATTGGCATTACAATTTCCTTTATAATTACATAACGTTGCCATGTAGCAAAATAATATGATGTAAAATAAAGACTAAATATTAACTATTTTATTTGTGGTTCGCCACAAATATGTATGGCTCGGCTGTTTCGTTACTAACTTATTATATTCGCATCACCTCCGCGACGGTAGCGAAACGGCGAAGCCATACATATTTACTGGTATGTAGAATTTAAGTTGGGGTCAGTAGAGTTAGGCCGTGTAGATTCAGAAGCTGGCTCTACATGTGAGATCTCATATCTTTTTCATAGGGTAAACCTTATGTGGTCGTCTTGGCAACATTTTAAAAGACATGTTTTTGGTGGGATCTGTTTGTTTTTAATTTGTGTTAAACACTGTACACTGTAATTAATAAAAAACTTTAATTACAAACATAAAATAACTATTTATTTGAACTAGAAAAAGTGGTCTTCTCACGGAATTTCTTTAAAAAAAATTGCGGAAAATAATAGATCTATTCATTGATTGGGCAGCACGCAATAAGTAAAGAGGAAACGAATATCCATTGATGCGTTTCTAAGGTCAGAAAAGAGAAGTATTTCTTAGACATTTTATCGGCTTTAGCGAAGATAGACGGGAATGAGAAACTTATTCCTCTGAATAGTTCCGTATTCAGGATTTAGCTAAATAATTTCCTAAGAAAATGTTTCAGTAAGTAAATTCTTCATGTGTATACATGGCAAGATACTCGTAATGTAATGTTGAGTAAACAAAATCGCCCGAGACTTATTTAAATGAGGGTTGAATTAATTATACTTTAATCTTGAGTAAAGCTAACACTCTACTACGTTTGCTATTGATGAGATATTTCATTCATCCTTGTTAGTAAAAATTTAATACATACTTTGATGATAGAGTAGTAAGGTTGGGAAACTGGCTTATTTTGAGTTGTTAGCAATAGCAAGAGTTTGTCCTGGGTTCGAAACCGTTCAGACAATCCTTTTTTTTGTGTTGTGTTATGGCAAACAAGCGTCTTTTATTTAGACTGTGCTGTGACTTGTGAGCCTGTGACGGATTTGTGCAGTTTTATCGTTACATAAGCAGCAGAAGGTGGCGATACTTGAACAAGCTACTGCATACGTCAACGACGCGATATAACTAGGTATTAACTACACAGTTCGAACACATTGCACAATATTTAAATGTTAGTTCGATCTTCATTATAGACCGCCGTGCCGACTATTTAATCAGATGGAGATGTAGTACCATATTATAATATTGTGAACACCTAGGTAACCAATTTGTTGGAAATAACAAATTCCTTTTCTTCTAATTCCTCTTCTTACATTACGGCTACTAAACTAAATATAAGCTATTCTGTTATCGTTGCTGACTTTAATATAGCTTGCGTAGTAGGTTTTCATATAAGTGTACAGTTATCATCAGAAAAGTTGATTCATAGGCAGATAGCGGACCTACGTATAGTACGCAATGGTCGCGTTAATATGTCAAACCCATCCGACAGATAACAGATAAGGGCGTTTTCACATTATTCGATCCGATATCGGTGTCGGACGCCGATCCGATATCGGGGGTAAGTAAAATGTATGAAATATGTACCTGTCTTTTATATTGTCCGGCCCGATATCGGATATCGGTTAATACATTTTACTTACCGCGATAACGGATCGGCGTCCGACACCGATATCGGATCGGATAATGTGGAAACGCTCTTAGGGTCAATTCATACCGCAACGCGACGCGTAGATGCATTTCTAAATTTGTACTGAATTGACAGATTTCGTGAGCGTGAGACGTCTTGCAAATCTGTCAAATCCAAACAAATTTAGAAATGCATCTATCTACGCGACGCGTTGCGGTCTGAATGTACCCTAAGGGTCAATTCAGACCGCAACGTGATGCGTAGCTACCGTGAGATGCATTTCAAAATTTGTACTGAATTGATTCATTGAATGTCAATTCCATATAAAATTAAGAAATGCATCTCACGGCAGCTACGCGTCGCGTTGCGGTCTGAATTGACCCTTACATTAAATTGATGTAATCCGACCAAATTACGTAGATCCGTCAACTGCCTGTTTCTTCGATGGTACTTACAAGCAGCGCGCGTCCAACTCTTCCTTAGTCCGGGGCAGGCCGACGGGGGTGCGGGGGGTCATTTCCACGCACCTCTTCAGCTCGCCCGCGTCACACGCTTCCTCCGGCAGTTGGGCTCTGCTCGCTGTTGACAAACAGTAAAATTAATAATGATCATGAAAATTAATAAATAATAAGTAAAAAAAAAAAACTAAAATACCCGTTTTTTTTTTAATTTCAAAAACAAATTATTGCATTGTCATTGGCTCTTAATACGTATGGAAAGTTTTGAATTAATTAGACTACTGGAGATAGGTTAAAATCGTGCTCAAAGATTCCGTTACATACATATTACAGCCGGCTAATAAAAGCGTGTTAAAAAAGATCCGACAGCACACTCTGACCAGACATATTAAAAAAGAAGAAGAAGAAAATCATCCTACTAATATTATAAAGGCAAAAGTTTGGATGTATGTATGTGTGTATGAATGGATGTATGGATGTTTGTTACTCTTTCACGCAAAAACTACTGAATGGATTTTAATAAAACTTTACAATAATATTGGTTATACATCAGAATAACACATAGGCTACAATTTTAACCGACTTTCAAAATGGAGGAGGTGTTATGTTCATTTTTTTATGTTCAACGATTACTCCGCCGTTTCTGAACCGATTTTCAAAATTTTTCTTTTGATGTATAGGTTATCATCCCAATTTGGTACCATATTCATAAAAGTGGTGACCTGATGAAGGGATCCATAAGAAATCGAGGGAACTCCTCAAAATTTATATGGAAATATGTGGTGACTTCGGTTTTGTGAGCAGTATTCGAAGCATATGCTACCAACAAGTAATATTTTGCACCAAGGTATACCATGGTTCGGAAGGTGCTGAGAGAACTCCTGACTCTTTATAGATATAAGTTTGGGAGTTTCGACGTTGTTTTAAGAACGAAAAGCATATGCTACTATGCAAATTACATTCATCATCATCATAATTACCATAAACCATTATAGAACCATGTATCGTCCCGTTTTGACCTATTATTGATACTTTTCATAGTATTTTATTATATATCACTTAAACCGCGGGTAACATCGCGGGGCACAGCTAGTAATACATAATATTATAGTACTAGACGCCGGCGTCGGGAATGGGAGGTATCGAGAAAAAACATGGGGCTAAAAAAATCTGCCAGATTTGGAACCTAAGTAGTCTATCGATCTATTGAAATACATAATATTATTACATTAAGTACCTTATTAGGATAATTTGCGAAACTACCTTTTCACCTGTTCCCGAAATTCAACTACCACCGAAATTCATTTCCCGTTACCCGAAATTCATCTCGAATTGTAAAGCTTCAATTGATTATTATTTTCGTTTCTTTAACAAGCTGAAGTTAGAATGGGATTAAAAAGGGGAAATTCAAATTACTAACTTTACAAGATGGCGAATATACCTTTATTTCGTGCGAAATAAAAATATCATTTGAATAAAGCTTCTGCTTAAATAACGTGATTTTTGAAACTTTTAACGGACCAACTTTGTATCCGCTACTTTGTTATTTCACCTTTAACTTTACTTGAAAGGGTTAAATAATAAAGAATTCGAGGCCCACTCACAAATACTTTGAGTGCTTGTTATATTTGAGTGTTAAATGTAAATGAAATTCTAATCCTACTTAAAGATTTAGGACTTAGAAAGATTAGGATTTTATTTTTAGGTTGTTGAACTGTGTCAAAGTAAATGACTAAATACCTAAATACCTTTTCCCTGGTGTCTGAAGTTCTTTGTTAGAAGATTCTTTATTATTAATAATTAGCGCTTTTGATTGGAAATGATGCTTTATTAAGATTGCGGACACAAATTGTTCAATAATTGAACCTAGGCAAAAGAACTATTAATATTCTAGAATATAAAAAAAATATTACAAAAAGAATCAAACTGTATCGACTATAAAAAGTTCAGACTATAAAAAATCACGTATAAAAAGTTACAGAAAACTATAGTCATACATAAATAATATAAAGGAAGAGAAGAACTATCAAAGGTATTTTATTACTTCCTTCACTGATAATAGCTTTCTAAGAACATTCTTGAACGTAATAAAACATAATATCGAAATGCCAGCTGAGAATGGACACTCATTTCATCCCGATAAGGCAGTGGGCCGGATACGTTGGGCGAATTATAGGGCGGGCATTAAATTGACAAGGGCATATCATGTCAAGTTATATCACTATAGGATGCCATGTCAAGTTATATCACTTTTACGGGGTGAGCCAGCTTGCGAACAGTAATAATTGATATTCGATATATAACGGCTCATATAAATCTTTTTGTGTTTCGTGTACAAAGAGGTGTGAAGTAAAAGTTAACATAAAATTTATAGATTTTTTTCTTATAAATCGCCTTATTTTATTTTAACGATTGCTACAAATAAATTAGATTTTCGTTTTTAAACTTCCGAAAAAATATTCTCGTTTATACTACAGGAATCAGGAAGTTATATTCTTGGAGTAGAATTTTGGAGAATATATAGCAATAGAATTTTTGAATACATTTCGTCATTTTAAAAATTTACGAACCCGTTCAATAATGAACTTTTTTACTACATTGAGGGCCTGTTTCACCACTTCCTGATGAGTGCCGGATAGGTAGGTTTAGAGATCTTTGCGGATAGGCTATCCACCACTTAAATTTACATACAGAGTATGGAGAATATTACTCGGACATAACAAAGGAGTCGGTCTGCATATTTCATGTAATACAAGTGTTAATAAAGGTTTTTAATGAACATTTTATGCTAGATATTGTTGAGTTTTGTGGTTCCGCTAAATAATAAACCGTAAGAACGGCCAAATAATGCCTCAAACACGTGGATTTGACATTAAATACGTAAGTTTTGAACAACGTTTTTTGGGCTTTTCAATCGGTATTTTTGTAAGCTAAAAGATATTTTACAAGTTTAATAATCCCTTATTTATGCTATATAAGGCATTAGTGCTAAAAATGTCACATCGAGTAATAATTTGGCTACAAACATTGCATAGCTTATTACGTGTGTTTAGGGATGCACATTACTTGAACTACAGTTTATCGATATCATGAACTAAATGACTTTCTTTTCTGGATTAAAATGTGCTTCGAAATGATCGACAAGTAGAAATATTCAAGAAAATACACCCACACTACTTGTATGAAAATAAGCACAAATTGGCCACGCGATGATGGGCTAAGACTCTATCTATAAATATATAATACTTAATCTGTGGTTTAAATAATAGCATGCTAGCTGTCATCTTTTTGAATACTTAGTATAAACTCTTTAAAGTGCTAATAACTGGGTGTTTTACATTAACTAGCATCCTGAGGTATATTTTAGCTAACCGTCTCCGGATATTGGCTCAGATAACTGGGTTATCGGATGTTATATTGGAGATGTAAGATTAGCACGACCAATACTCCGCTCAGAGTTATTTTACCTCTAACAGCACCTTTATACCGACGATATAAGGATGATTATAGAAACACTAAACGATTATTTTGAATAAGCTATAATTTCTTAAAGCACCTACCTATGAAATAATTGACCTGCATGAGTAACATTAAACTTACCAATTAATTGAAAATAATGTAAAGCTATATAAATGTTTTTTCTTTAATATAATATCATAGTATGCAATTGTATATTTTCCGAAAAACAACATGCTGGTATTTAACTAGGTTATAGACATTTGCGTATGTCATTTTAAGCGGCAAATTTTTCACCTCCGCGCACAGATTAAGCTGTTATTTGCACATGACATCAATCATAGATTATTCAAACATTGTACAGATTGGATGATACGGGGTGATTGGCACAAACAGAGTAGTGACGTGAGCAAATCACGTCTCAAACGGGCTATTGTATTGAAATCATCCTATGAGCTAGGTCACACTGCTTCGTTGTGTTGCTATGCGTCGTCGCAGCGGTTTTATAGGTCTACCAGAATCTGATGGCAAAAAGTGAGAAAATAAATTGACTCTAGCAATACCGGGGTAATTGGAATAAAACATTTTGATCCTTTTTTTTTTCTTATAGCGGATGATTATGTGTGTTAAACATGCAAATATAAAAATTTATCCAATTATCAAGGATATTTTATGAAAATCTGCTGTCAAAAATTGCCATCAGATTCTGGGAGACCTATACATACATATATTAATATGCCACAATGTGTTTATAATATTATACTAGATTAGGAGAACACGCGTTGCGACTTCCACGAGGTTTGATCGTACCACGGACAAGTCGCAGGAGTTCGGGTGATTGGGATGACACGCTGCGCTGTTGCCTACTTATTCCTATTCTCAGGCCTAACGAATACAAAATACAAACAAATTTCATTAAAATCGACGGTTGAGCCGTTTTGGAGGAGTTCGCGCACAAACACTGTGACACGAGATTTTTATACAGGGTGTAATTAAACCTACCGGCCAAATTTTTTAGGGCTTAGGTATCATTAAGACCTAGGATTTAACAAAAAAAAAGAGGGTGTTAATTTTTTTATAATAACATAATATTATATCCCACTTAAAATCGTTGCAGAACGGTCACTTCGCGGCGGTGGGTAGAGCGGGGGTGACGCGGGGGGTGGCGCGCGCGCGAAGGGCACGTCACGCACGCGGCACGGCGCACCGGCGACGCGTAGTGTCCATGTTTTTAGGATAACTTTCGGAAGCTATCTCTCAACATTTTAGTACTGAGTGATTTTAAAAAAAATACGTGTATTTTTATTTTTAACAAGGATCAATATATCGAAATTTGGCTGGAAGGTTTAATTGCACCCTGATAGTCACTACGTAACTTAGGCCTAAAGTACATATTGTGTTACAAGTATTATTATGATTTCGCCTGTTACCCGTTTCAATGCCTAGACTAAAATATATTAACAATGTAGAGCTGTATGTTATAATATATGGTCGCTGTCAAGCATTTGTACTAACCCACAAAAAAATTGTTGCATTTTGAATGCAGTCTTATTATAAACGATCTAAAGAACATAACTGCATTCATAACTCAATACGTATTTTTTGTGGGTTAGTACTCGTGTACTAACCCACAAAAAATACGTATTGAGTTTTCGTATGTTTAACAGCTTTCAATATGCATTCAAATTACATTACAAATTTAAATAGTATATAATAATCGTTTCAGAATGCTCATCTGTAAATTAAGAAACTGATTATGGTAATAACGGATATTGGATTAATTACAATGTTAATTAACCCAGTCGATTATCCATCCATACTAATATTATAAATGCGAAAGTGTGTCTGTCTATTTGTCTGTCTGTTACCTCTTCACGCCCAAACCACTGAATCGATTTCGCTGAAATTTGATATGGAGATACTATTGAGTCCCCGAAAAGGACATAGGATACTTTTATCCCGGAAAATGTACGGTTCCTACGCGATAAACGAATTTTGGTACAACGGAGTTGCGGGCGTCATCTAGTTACATAATATAATAATAAAAAATAAAACATTATCTATTATTTTATTAAAGGAAACCATAATGTAGTTTAAACAATATTTACGAACCTTTGGGTTTTCCTCATGAACCCTGATCTACTTGAAGCCCAGACACAGTAAGATAAATTTGGACGTCTGCTATCAATCACTCCCTAATGAAACGAGATATCTGAGATGAAACCTCCTGTAAATGAAGAACTAAGCCGTTCACATCATTTAATTATTCTAACGTTAGATAATTACTTACGTTTTATGATTAGTTAATCTTCATTTAATTAAAACGAAGCTTAAACGAACTTTTGGTAGTAGGATTAACTTATAATATTGAATACGTGTTACTTTTTATAAGTAGGTAGTCTTACATCTGAAATTAGCATTAAATCAGTAAATGAGTAATTTATGACAGAAACATGAGCAAGTTTTTTTCTAAATCTTTAGCGAGATCTGCCTGGATCGCAGAGCTTTCGGAGATATTGCATTTTCAGCCATCGCAAACCATCAACAGATATTATCTGCTTCATCAGCTGTTGTTCATTGTTCGCAATTAAAAACCGGACATGTCTGGCTTTACTCGCCCGGCACCGCCAGTTCAGACTTTCAGAGTTCCGACTCATTAACCCAACCGTAACAGTGAGAAAAGCTTTTCACAGTTCATATGAACTTTTTATTTTCGGCCAGAGTTGTAAAGGTGACCGGTAGGTGATTAAAAAGTTTAGAACGTGCTTAATTATTATTTTTGGTCACGAGTATCTATTTTCTCGACTCCAGCGAATAAATATTTTTTAATTGAAAATAAATGATTGTATGGATCGCCTGATTAAAAGCCGTTATCCATCGTCAATATAACATTAAGACCATTCACAAGTGCGTTGCCTTCGATAGCATAAGCGTACGGGGCTCCCAAGGCCTTTTAACCCCCGACAAAAAAGAGGGGTGTTATAAGTTTGACGTGTCTGTCTGCCTGTCTGTGTGTCTGTCTGTGGCATCGTAGCATCCAAACGGGTGGACCGATTTTGATCTAGTTTTTTTTGTTTGAAAGCTGACATGATCGAGAGTGTTCTTAGCCATAGTTCATCACATCACGGTTTATCTGGTTCTCGAAAGGCCGATGAGTAACTTGCAGTCGTTTGATGGGTTTTATATTTTGCATTCTACATAGTTCGTGACATTTATGAATATACACACATTAATGGAAAGTTGACCTGGTGCTGCAGCATCACCTGGTAATCAATAGGATACCCAACTCCTCACCAACTTAGAGCAGAGGTTTCATGTTTGGGCTCATTTTAATCGCGACAACTAGTAAGACGTAGATAAACAGTAAATATTTGAATGCTGCTGCTGCAGCATCACCTGGATTCTATAGGAGCCGAGCTCCGTATGAACACAAAGTGGAGGTTTCATGTTTGCGCTCATATTGACGGCCTTATTCATGGCTGGTATTCATTGGGATATGATCCTGTTGATAGGAATTATTCTGAACTATAACCAACACAAGTTTAAAAAGCATTAAATAAAATTAAATTAAGAAATTAAAAAAAAAAAAAACCCCCGCCAAACAACTTTAAAAAGTAATGAAATAATATTTACTGACTTTAAGTTTAAATAATTCCTAAGTATTTCCTTAGTATAAAGTAATATTTTAGTCCATAATTGTTGTCACGGTGTGTCGGGGGACCGCGACTATAGGGTCAGTTCACAGCGGACCGAATCGAGAAAGACTTGTCGATACAATATTATGCAAAAGTCGCTGTTATCGTAGTTTACTTGGCGGTCCCCCGACAGACCGTGACAACAATTATGGTCTAAAATATTACTTTATACTAAGGAAATACTTAGGAATTATTTAAACTTAAAGTCAGTAAATATTATTTCATTACTTTTTAAAGTTGTTTGGTGGGGGTTTTTTTAAATTTCTTAATTGACATTATCTTTTCAACAAAGTTGATTATTATAATATTATAATATGGCTTTCGCTAATTAAAAGCGCTAGTGAATATGTAAACTTCTGTCAAAAACCGGGCCTAAATCTTAACAATTATTATTAAATTTACCAGATGACCCTCGCAAGTCCGTTGCGCCAAATATTGTTTATCGCGCGGGAACCGTACATTTTTCCGGGATAAAAAGCGGTATTGGCGTGAAGAGGTAACAGACAGACAGACACACTTTCGCATTTGTTATATTAGTATGGATATTGTTCTCGAACGTAGCCAGACTTTATGCATAGTAAGTAACAAAAAGCTAAGTGTAAATGTGTTAGAAAGTGGCATCATAAAAGGCCTTTGTTTAACTTTACAGTTTATTTTCTAACGCTTACTTTGTTGCTATCTCATCTAGCTTGAAGAGCTCACTTGATCCTATTTGAATACATTTTCCAGGAACAACGTGCATGTCACAGAGTTTTCTTATTACATTTCCTATATTTTCAGGATGAAGAGAGGTGCATGATATTAAATACGAAAGATTCATTCTGATTGTGAAAATCTAGATACGAGAGAAATATTTTTACTGTAGATTTTTTTGAATACTCAATTACTTATCGTAGGTTTTTAAACGTATGTTTGATAGAGATTCCGTAAACCAATTCCAAATTATGTCTAGAGTCTAACTAAAAAACATGCTTTATTTATTTTCATTTTTAATTAGAATTATTCGAATTCATTTTATTTTTTGAGAAATACCTACGATTAATGCCTTTTGCGATTACAGAAAAAATAAAATATTGTATATTATAGCTCTTTGGAGACCATTTAGACAAATGCCTTTTGAGAAGCGTCAGGTACGAGGGCTGCTATTTATGTATCCGGAATTAAAAAAAGAAACAAACATATATCATTTAATATGTTTTTATTGCTTTTCAAAATATTCGCCGCGATGATCGATACACTTTTGCATACGCTGGAACTAATTTTCATAGCACTTTTTCCATTCTGATTGAGGTATCTCCAAAACGTTCTCCAAACGTTAAAAATCTGCATTTTTAACGCATCGAAAGCGGCTCGAAAAACGTTGACCATGTAATTTCTTCTTCACGTATGGAAATAAAAAGAAATCGT
Organism: Cyaniris semiargus; assembly: GCA_905187585.1. Classification (NCBI taxonomy): domain Eukaryota; kingdom Metazoa; phylum Arthropoda; class Insecta; order Lepidoptera; family Lycaenidae; genus Cyaniris; species Cyaniris semiargus. The sequence goes on along the minus strand of LR994561.1, from coordinate 8,018,426 downwards.
TGGGTGCCAAATCAGGACTGTACGGCGGATGACCAGTCAATTCGATATTTTTGACCCTCCAAAAACTGAGTTGTTTCAGCTGAGGTGTGACAGCTAGCATTGTCATGATGTAATATGATTCTGCGTTGTCGGTTGTCCTTTCTTATTTCTTCAAAGACTTCTGGTAAACAAATGGTCGTTTAACATTCAGAATTAACCGTTTTACGATTCTCTAATGGCACTGGAGCCACATGTCCATTAATTTAAAAAAAACAGGCGACCATTTTCTTCAAAGTACTTTTTGCACGACTTTTGTTGGTTTCGGCTCATCTTGGAACACCCACAGCGTTGACTGTTGTTTAGTTTCGGGGTCATATGCATAGATCCAAGATTCATCACCTGTGTAGATATTATCAATGGCTTTTGACGCACCACGGTTGTATTTTTTTATCATTTTTTTGCACCAATCGACACGAGCCCGTTTTTGATCGATTGTCAAGTTGTGCGGAATCCAACGCGAACATATTTTTTTTACAGTCAAATGTTCGTGTAATATCTTATGTATGCTCGTCATACTTATGCCTAAGGACGCCTCTATCTCGCGATATGTAACATGACGATCACGCATTATTAGTTCCCGCACAGCATCTATATTTTGTGGGACAACAGCTGATTTTGGGCGATCTTCTTTATTTTCATACGTGAGCATAGACAGCCCACGATTAAACTCACTGTACCAGTGATAAACAGTGGTTTTTGATGGTGCTTCATCTCCAAAAGTCGAGGTGAGTTGAATAAAGCACTGTTGTTGATTTAGCCCACGCCGAAAATCGTAGTAAATCATTGCACGAAAATGTTCACGCGTTAAATCCATGGCAAATGAAGACACGCAATTTTCAAAATGACGCCACAATGGAAAAACAATTGACAGTCACATGAAACAAAATGTATTTTCCAAAGAGTTCTATTTTCAAATGTTGTAATTACTTTTTAAATATTGTTCTTGTAAGTGGCCAGTTCCGGATACATAAATAGCAGCCCTCGTAATTGCGGCCTTGAGTAAAATATACACGTAAAGGGCGATTCCATTATCGCGGGTGCAACAGTTTGACACACTTAAAGCTTCTTAAAGGCAAAATGAAGCATATTTATTAATTAAATATCCCTTGAAGGGATACATTTTAACTATTTTAACAATGATTTATAAATGAAAACCTTCAAACCTTCATCAAACGTATGAAGGGCCACAAAACAGGTTTAAAGTGAAAATTTGACCCTCCATTAAGAACTGTGATGAGTTCATAATATGTGAATACTGGTTATTGCGAAACTTTTACAAAATAACTTGCCTATATTTCAAAATAGCATAAATCAAAGAAAGTATGTAACTAGATAAAAGTAATTATAGTAATAAGTACTAGAAATTATTAACCATTTCTACCATCGCGGGTGCAACATCAAAATTCTCAAATCTCTTAAAGGTGAATTAAATCGTAATTCTCTAACAAAATTTAAAATTTTCGACATGGAATATATAATTATACGAGTAAGTTTGTAATAAAACTTCACCAAATTGTAGTTTTTTTTAAATTTTTCAGTTGTCTATTGGCCTGACAAAATTAATCGTCTAAATCACTCAAAACGATTTAATAGTGTAATTTATACAAAATATTTCAACGTATTGCTGTATAACTATACTACTACTAAACATTTATTTGAAATATATGCTATTTTATTTTAAAAATATGGGAAAAAACATCGCGCCCCTTAGATGATATTGTTTAAAAAGGCTCTAAATTATTCGAATTCCATTTTTTACCGATAAAAGTTGTTTTGTTAGTAAATACACATCTTCTTACGTATATTTCAATTAAAAAATGTAACTAATGCCACATTTTAAAAATTCTTGTTGAGGGCCGTTTGTAGCGGAATGGCCCTAAAGTGCCTTCAAGAAAGCATTGAAGCCAGATTCTTCTGAAATATCTCCAAACAATCTCCAATTTGTTTGAATGAATTTATAAGTTTTCTACTAGGTTTTATAACCTAAAAATTACAAAAAGTAGCTTAATATGTGGTAATCTAGACTCTTGAGCCTTAACTAGTAATTACTACCATGCTTTTGATAAAATCTGTTGAGTGGTTTTAGTGTGAAATAGTAACAAATATACACACTTTACTATCGCTTTTATATTTTTTTTGTTAAACTTTAAAGGACTATCATATGTAAGCTTTACCTATGTTTAGATATAATAATTTACGTTAAACCTTATTTATATATTTAATCATCTCGGTATCGATAAATATTTCGTGATTACATAATGTAAAATGATGGTAGATGTTTTGATTTCCGGGAGATTGATTCTAATGATACAATTGTATAGAATACATCCGGTCGGGGAAAATGAAGGCAGATGCCGTTGACGTACGGAAAAGATGGCAGGCTAAAATCAATCTTCAAGAAACACAAAAGTCTTAAATATGCATGATTATGAAATAGTAACAGCATTTTGTACGCAACATAAAGTAAGAAGCCCTTGAAGAGTTTGATCCATGTTATGGACGAAAAATTACACTGATTATAGACAATCAACCGTTGTCAAGAATATTACATCCTGAAAAAGTTACACCAGCTACAACAGCTATAAGGCTAGTACACTATGCTAACTTTTTAGCCGGATTTAACTATGATATTAACTAAGGAAAACTACGGAACATGCAAAATATGCTGATTATTTTTCAAGATTAGAACACAGGAAAGAACATAAGGAAAACTTAACAGACGATAACTTATTCTACCTAAAACAAATATCAATATTATACATTTCACAATATTCAGAAAGCTACAGCAAAAGATTCAGAATTACAAGAATTATATCGAGAAATTCAATCAGGCAAAGGAAATAAGAAAGATTTACATGAATTATCTTTACAAAATAATTATATTTTCTATAGGATAAGAATAGTTATTCCCAAATCTTTACAAGAACAAATTTTACAAGAATTACATTCAGCACATACTGGAATTGTAAAAATGAATGCCCTAGCCAGAAGCTATGTTTGGTGGAAGAATATTGATCTTGATATTGAACAAATGGTAAAAAGATGCAAAACATGTTGTTTGTTGCAAGTAAAGTACAGACTCATAGCTGGGAATATCCAAAAGAACCTTGGAATAGAATACATATTGACTATGCAGGACCATTTATGAATAATTACTTTCTAGTTGTTGTGGACGCCTACACAAAATGGTTAGAAGTAATTCCCACTACATCTATTACTTCAGCAGCAACAATCAGAATACTAAAAAGCCCTTTTACTACATTTGGACTACCAGTCACTATAGTCTCTGACAATGGCAGGCAGTTCCGCTCCGAAGAGATGCAAATGTTTCTAAAAGAAAATGGAATACAATCAAAATTTACTGCACCATTTCATCCATCAACAAATGGACAAGCAGAGAGATATGTAAAAACTTTTAAACGGAAGCTGAAAGCTATGATAAATGAAAAAGGAAGCCTACAGGATAAATTATCGAAATTTCTAATGGCCTACAGGAAAACGCCGAACTACTACTACAACTGGAATCAGTCCTGCTGAAATGATGTTTAAGAGGTTATACCGGACACGAATAGATTTAGTAAAAAGAAATTTATGTACTGAAATTAATGATAAGAGAGAAGAATTGTCAGATATAAAATATTTTAAAGAAGGAGACAGAGTTCAAGTAAGAAGCTATAATGACGACAATAAATGGAAATTTGGAATTATTACAAAAAGAACAGGGAAGTTACACTATGAAGTAAATATTGATGGGAAGAGATGCCACAGACACGTAGACCAAATGTCGAAGACAACCTGTAAAGAAAACTACAAAAATAATACTCCAAAATTATGCAAAATTCATAGAGATCAAGCATAAAGAGCAAACAACACCAAAGAGAGATGCTAGAGCTGAAAATGTAATTATACCAATTATACCTGAAGACCTCGGAAAAGAAAAATACACAACTTATGACGAACAACCAATATAATTAGAAGAAGTACGACCAGAACTGCCCAAGGAAAATATAGAGCAGCCACCTATTGTGTTACGTCGCAGTACTCGCATAATAAAGGCACCTACCAGATTAGACCTTTGAGCATTCTATATAACGTGGGAGAGTGTTAAGGTAACACTAATAATTATTGCTCTATGCTTTACTCTATGTCAAAGATCTGACAAGTGACAAACAAGGATTGACAATTGACGTTGACAGCCAGCGTATTATAATATATTTTTCCCCGTTCTCCATTGTGCATTGTTATAATACAATAGTGTTAAGTAAATAAGTTCTGCAGACTAAAGACTTTATTTTCGAGTACATATACAACAATGAGCTTGAGTGATGTTTGATAAATAAGATGACATGACACGGACCATGAGCTTAAGTGACGTTTGATTAATGAGATGACATGACACGAACCATGAGAATAAGTTCTGCAGACTAAAGACTTTATTTTCGACTACATATACAACAATGAGCTTGAGTGATGTTTGATAAATAAGATGACATGACACGGACCATGATCTTTAGTGACGTTTGATTAATGAGATGACATGACACGAACCATGAGCTTGAGTGACGTTTGATGAATGAGATGACATTACACGAACCATGAGCTTGAGTGACGTTTGATGAATGAGATGACATGACACGAACCATGAGCTTGAGTGACGTTTGATGAATGATATGACATGACACGAACCATGAGCTTGAGCGACGTTTGACGAATGAAATAACATGACACGAGCCATGAACTTGAGCGATGTTTGATGAATGAGACGACACAACATGACAGAAACAGAGAGCAACGTTTTAGTAGAAGTCGAGTGTCGGACGATGAGCTGGAGCGACGGCCGATCTCGACGACTACCCACTCGAGATGTCACGGCAGAAACGAGGAGCTTGAGCAACGTTTTAGTAGAAGTCGAGTGTCGGACGATGAGCTGGAGCGACGGCCGATCTCGATGACTACCCACTCGAGATGTCACGGCAGAAACGAGGAGCTTGAGCAACGTTTTAGTAGAAGTCGAGTTTCGGACGATGAGCTGGAGCGACGGCCGATCTCAACGACTACCTGTCTCTGAACTTGAGTAACGTTCAACAAATGATTATCGCGATGAATCACAGCTGAGACGTAACGAAGATAGAAACCGCGAGTTAATGAAGTGCCGGAAGTTCTACCCAGCAAACAAGAACATCGAATCGCCGACCGACCGATCATCGAGCTTCTGGTTTGATCAATCTGGAAATGAATGATGGATATCGATGATGATGATGATGACAATGATGGAAGAAAAAGAAGATTTAAAATAACTATGTATCTCGTTCCTTATTCACTTTCATTGAGACATAAATAATATTGCTAGGAACGAGGTCGTTCCACTTGTCAGATGGCCGAGCTGTAAGCTTTACCTATGTTTAGATATAATAATTTACGTTAAACCTTATTTATATATTTAATCATCTCGGTATCGATAAATATTTCGTGATTACATAATGTAAAATGATGGTAGATGTTTTGATTTCCGGGAGATTGATTCTAGTGATACAATTGTATAGAATACATTCGGTCGGGGAAAATGAAGGCAGATGCCGTTGACGTACGGAAAAGATGGCAGGCTAAAATCAATCTTCAAGAAACACAAAAGTCTTAAATATGCATGATTATGAAATAGTAACAGCATTTTGTACGCAATATAAAGTAATAAAGAGTTTGAAACATAAGTATTGAAGTCTTTGATTATACATATTAAGGCCCAATTTCACCAAAGTCTGTTAGTGTTAACAGCTTGTTAAAATGTACTGTATGCTCTTTCACTCATATGAAAAATGAAAGAGGAAACGTGATACTAATTCGAGCATTAACTTTAACAGTCGTTGATGAAATTGGACCTAACGGATCAATGACATAACGCCACAAAATAATATCCACAGCTGAACCAAAACATCCTTCTTTTCTAAGTCGGTTAAAATAACTACCCATCAACCATCAACATTTTGTAATAACTAAACGGGCGTGCAATAACAGGCAGAACTCAAACATTTCTCTAACGACGACGCTTCGGGACAAGCTTTTATAATGACGAAATTATAATAAATTACAGACGATTATAGACTTGAGCGATTAAAATCGTCTTTGATCGCGATGTTTTATTAAATCGACAGGGATTCTCATCATCATTAATGTTCAGAGCCGAATTTTATTTTGTAACTGCAGTAAAACTTTGATAAGTTTTCAGTTACAACGAAATGTTAGAATTTTTCAAATTTTCCAATGTAATATTGATAAAAATTGCATTACTGTTGGTCGGTAACTTACATAATATTATTATGAAGCTGAAGTAATATGTACTATCAGGTAAACTGTAAATGTTATGACATCATACGACTCATTTAATTAAATGTTAAATTATAACATGCACATTGAGATGACATTCGAGGCGTAGGCAGGATTATGCAAGTAGGTTAAGTAATATGCTACATTTACACCAAGCTAACTGTAGGCCGTAATAATATGTGAACAGGCTCTCTTGTTCAATAGGCAATATTAGCCAAGCATAATAGCGTACAATTGTCAATAATTATTGTAAACTAATAGTATTTCTATACAATATGTAAGAATATAATATTATAATATTGTATTTAAAACTGTAACTTATTTGTTGAGAGTTTTTCAGATTAGGCTATTAGCGCCTTATGAAAGCTTCTCTTAGCAAATAAAGTTTTTTTTTTTAATGAAATAAGGGGGCAAACGAGCAAACGGGTCACCTGATGGAAAGCAACTTCCGTCGCCCATGGACACTCGCAGCATCAGAAGAGCTGCAAGTGCGTTGCCGGCCTTTTAAGAGGGAATAGGGTAATAGGGGAGGGTAGGGATGGGAAGGGAAGGGAATAGGGGAGGGTAGGGAAGGGAATAGGGTAGAGGATTGGGCCTCCGGTAAACTCACTCACTCGGCGAAACACAGCGCAAGCGCTGTTTCACGCCGGTTTTCTGTGAGAACGTGGTATTTCTCCGGTCGAGCCGGCCCATTCGTGCCGAAGCATGGCTCTCCCACGTATACCATCACTCTATATCTATATCATCCTCTATACTCTATACCAGTGTTGACCAAACTTGTCGGGACCGCGACCTATCTACAAGAAAGTTTAAAGTTCGCGGCCCACCTTGTGTCATGAAGACAAAAAAAAGCAGCGGTATGTTGTTGCCGCAGCATTTACCCGTTAATTGTTATCGTAGTTCACCACCATATCATCATCGTCAGCCTACTGACGTTCGCTGCTGGACTTGGGCATTTTCTAAAGCTCGTCACCACACCCATTTCAATTAAGGAACGTACGTAAGTACGACAATCGTCCTATAGTTTCAGGGCCCACCCAATATCTACCCGCGACCCACACTTTGGGAAATACTGCTCTATACTATAAGTACAGACAGTATAGACAGACAGATACGACGATTACAACACAATAGGCATAAATATGTATTACCACACAAACAAGTTTGACGCTAAAAGAGTAGGTAACTTTTTTTTACATTCAACGCTACTACTTTCACAGAGAACTCAATATAAGGGACACATACCCTAAAGTGTTATCACTTTGTTTTATTACACCCTGTATAAAATCTAGCTGATGATTTAAATTTAAATTAAATGAACTTAATGTCGGTCGAATGTTGTCTGAACTTAAAGTACAAGTTGGGAGCGGAGAAATGAAGCATCAGCAAACGACTTGTCAAGCTGACACTGCTGGTTTCTATGCATTTCTATGAAATTCTCTCGATATCTTCATGTAAAATATCGCTACGGAAATCTATTATATAAAATCTCGTGTCACAGTGTTTGTGCGTGAACTCCTCCAAAACGGCTCAACCGATTTTAATGAAATTTTTTAATGTACATTCGTTAGGCCTGAGAATAGGCTTTTATCCACTTTTTATATTGATACTAGAAATAATTTATATGGCAACACAACTTTGCCGGGTCAGCTAGTAATTTTATAAAATTATTAGAACTAGCTGTGCTAGTTATATCGCTTTTACCCTATAACACAAGAAGAATTTAATTAAATGAAATAAGTATTAAAATAGTGTATACGAAGTTATATAATTACTAGCTGTCCCGGCAAACGTTGCTTTGCCATAATATAAAGTGTTTCGTCCATATTATTTTATTGAAGTTACTAAATAAGTATGTCGCTATGGCAACGTCGATCGCTATCCCGTCGCACAAACAATGGTCGCCGTCAGTCTCAGGTTGTAATAATTTACTATTATTTATTCAACAAATGCACTTATCAATATATAAAGTACCCAGTAGCCGATTCTCAGACCTACTGAATATGCATATAAAATTTGGTAAAAATCAGTAAAGCCGTTTCGGAGGAGTTCGCTGACTAACATTGTGAAACGAGAATTTTATATATATAAGATACTTTTACCCTAATCGAGCTCTCGTAATAAATTTTCACAAAGTGGCTGACCAATAAAAAGTATATTAATTTTTACATGATACTTAAAATTTAATAACGCTTTTTATGAAGGTACCTCGGTTATGAGAGTTTGAAGCACTGTGAGTTGTGCAGTTATTGCAAATTAAAGCAGTTTAATTTGCAACTGTGTACTGTTTGAAATTTGTTTCTTAATTGTTAATTGTATGAAAGTTGATAGTTGTTTATAGGACATATTACTGCAATGTTTTCACGCTAGAGGCAGCACCAGCATAGACAGTAAACAACCATTTTTTTTCGACGTTTGACAACGTTTCTGTCAGTATTCTGATGCGACGTGTGCAACATGTCGGATTTTTTTCGGATTATTTACTGTATATGCTAATAGCGACCTCTGCTCCTTTACGTAATATTCCCTATTGCATGTAAGTAGTGATGAATGTAAGTAGTACTTGTGACACTAATGTCACAAGTACTACTGTCACCACTTTGACCGAAGCTCGCGAGCTTCACGAGCTTCATGAGTTCTCAACTCCTCACCAGGGCAAACAAAAGTAACAAATCGTTTTTCCAATAATTGCTCTCACAGGACTTTTGTTCGTGTTCTGGTCGATTCTGATAGTTTTTATGCCGGGTTAGTTAGATTTCTATGCCGGGTTAATAGCGATAATATTATGTATTATATTATGTTGAAATATCGAAATCGTATTGTAAACTATTTTAAATCAATGCCAACTGCACTAGAAATAGTAAAGTACTTTTTTTATTTTTATTTGGTCTAGTTTTCAAGAAATATAATTAATTTATCGGTGGTACTAGTGTTTGCAGATTGTATGCACTGTAATAAAAACCACAAATTCTTTTATTAGCTGCAGCTAAGAGGGATGTGAAATTATTAACGAGCAATTATTAATTAACTAGCTTTTACCCGCGGCTTCGCATTTATAATATTAATTGGGGGGGTTTGGCCACCACCACCACTTTGTTATAAGCAACATTTCCAGGAGAGGGGGGAGGGGGGGGGGGGGGGGTTGTTAAGTTGGCAAACACAGTATATAATATGAAGTAAGTCCATTAAAGAAAAAAGTTTGATACAAAATCTGACCCCCTCTTTGGTCCCCTTAGAGGGGTGGTGGGAAAAAATTTTATACACCAGATGTTAAGTTGGAAGAAGACAAATGTATCTGCGAAAACCGTATGCAAATCGGATCAGTAGTTAACGTGTTAAAGAAAAAAGTTTGATACAAAATCTGACCCCCTCTTTTGTCCCCTTAGAGGGGTGGGGAGAAAACAAATTTATATACCAGGTGTTAAGATGGAAGAAAACAAATATATCTGCGAAAACCGCATTCAAATCGGATCAGTAGTTTTCGTGTGATGCGGGAACAAACATACAGACAGACAAACAGACAGACAGACAAAAAAGTAACCACATTTTTGGCTTCCATAGCGATGTAGTAACACCCCCCGCTTATTATTTTTTGAATATCTTTAACGTACAGAATTTTCATTTCTACAGTTTTATTATATGTATAGATTCCCCTTCTGTATTAAGTTTATAACATTTCGCCGTCTCTGGCAAGTTGGCCGGATTTAAAATGAGCCCACGCAAATTAGATTCGGTTAAAGCGGACTTTGGAATTAATTCTAATGAATTAAAGAGGTACCTCAAACTACCAGTGAAAAGGGCTCCTCTAAATTTATTAAAGCCAAGTCTGGTCAGAATTCTTGGAATACTCGAGAGAAATTTAATTGGTTTAATGAATTCTAATAAAGACAAGAAAATTTATGTTGATCACAGTTATAGAAATACAGAAAAAACGTGATTGGTATTGGTATCGTTTTAACTTGCGGCAATTGTGGCAACTTTAAGACAATAATCCTCATGCGGTGGTTTTATGTGATGAAAATTCAAAAAAGTGTTAAGTGACATACCGTATTTTCCAGTATTTTCACCATTTAGGCGAATCCATACTTTACTAATATTATAAATGTGAAAGTGTGCCTGTCTTAATATGTCTGTAACTTCTTCACGCCCAAACTGCTGAACCGATTTTTCTAAAATTTAGTATGGAGATACTTTGAATCCCGGGAAAGGGCATATAATACTTTTAATCCCGGAATATACGGCTCACGCGCGATAAACGAATTTTGGCGCAACGGATTTGCGGGCGTCATCTAAAAGATTATAAAATAAAAGACGTATTTGTCCAAAACTTCAATTATACACCTGGGTATTAGCCATTGGGTAACCGGTAATAAGTTAGTAGTCTTACAGTACCTATTCTATTATTTTAATGCAGCATTAGTCAAACTTCGTTGCTTATTTCCATTTGAAACAGAGCTGGGGAAGGCTAAATAAAATGATACCAAATTTAAATGTCACCATGTCACAGGTTTTGTGCACAATAAAACAAATAATACAATGACGCAATAATTTAGTTGAGTTTCTTATATTTTTTTCCTTATCCTTATGTACTTCATGCTTTTTTTATTCTTTTTTTCTCAGGAGAGAGTTTCTCAGAAATTTACGTGTCCCGGGCTTGTATACTATGTAATATTATCTTATTCAAGTATGCAATATTTTTAAACGGTAGATATCATCCGTAACTAGCTACAAACTTAAACACAGGCTTCTAATTTAAGTAATTCAGACTAAATTAATTTAAGTCGTTTTGAAAAACCGTGTTTTTCTAACTACCATAACTTGTCCCCACGCTAACTTGATCTCGAAACTTGCATGTAATTTTTATAACGTACATATTTACTTTGATCTATTCATCGTTTTAAACGCTAATAAACATTAGTTATCGCATTGCAAAATATCGACTCAATAGGCCCAGTCTATAAATAGTTATCATGAAATAATCGCTTGTCCCATCGAAAGTTCTAATTACCGTAACGCATGCTGTTTTCGAGTGCCCACCCAAAAATAACAGGATTTGGCATATTACAAGTGCACGGTTCGCTCCTTTGCGTGTGCCGCGGCCCATCATCGGTCCCACGTCGTTAATGTTAGTGTGCCGCCGATGAAGCACGTGAGTATCTAATTATCGTAGCTTTGGTTACAAACTTTTCTAATTACCGAAACCTTATTTTGCTACTTGATTTTCAAATTAGATTGTATGATGACCATGTCAATCTAGAAAGTAATTTGGCCTACGTACGTTGCCATAAACTAGTTTTTGCATACTGTGTCGGTTTTAAAAATTTTCAAGAAAATCTAACTTTTTCTAATTTTCTAAAGCGTTCATAGATATTATTATTAATAACCATATGTTTCTAATTACCGTTGTATGAAAAACTGATACGTAGTTTTTTATCAATTGAAGTTTTCTCGCGGTTTTCACAGATTATTATTATCATGAATAAGTCTATAATAATACTAGCTTTTGTCCGCTTCGCTCGCGTTAAGAAGTATTATTATACAATCTTTCATTCCCTATTTTATCCCCTTAGAGGTGGAATTTATCAAAATCCTTTCTTAGGGGATGTCTACGTAATAGTAGCTTTATACCTGAAAAGTATCATCCCGATCGGTTTAAAATTGACAAAATTTCATACAAACTTTCATCCCCTATTTTAACCCCTTGGGGATAGAATTGACCAAAATACTTTCTTGGCGGATCCCTTCGTCATCACATCTACCTACATGCCAAATTTCTTCCCAATCCGTCCAGTGTTTTGGTCTGTACGTTGATAGATCACTATGTCAGTCAGTCACCTTTGAGTTATATAAATTTAGATTATTATATGCTAAGCATTCATAAAATTATTAATTTTTAGGATGGGAAAGACCAAAGATGAAATTAGAGAAAAGGAGGCTTGTCCCTTGGCAACGTCTAGTTAAAATTTAAAATGACCCAGTTTTATATCAGAGATCAATGGAAAAAGTGAAAAAAAAAGGATAACTAGTTAAAGCCGATCTTTGTGAGGGCTTGCGTCATCACACCTTGACTAACTGATGAATGATGATGACACATCTACATATAAATAAAAATTACTAAGTTAAAGCACAAATCAATAGGCATGATAGTTTTTCCGTAAAGTGTACCATAAAATGTACAGGTTGTGGGATATACTAGGGCTCGCTTCGCTCGCCCTGATAAAAAAAAAATACTACTTAACAGCGAAATTTCAACGAAATGGCGGAAGAAAACTCAAAAAAGAAATGAGTTAAACTTTAGAGCTGACAAAAGGAAAAGAAAAAATTGAAAAAAAATCGAGAAATAAGTGTTCATAAATAGAGATGAACTTGAAAAATTACGAGAAAACAAGAAGAAGTAAATTTCGAGCTGTAAGAGCTGTGAGCTACATTTGAGTTGGTAGCACCTCCATCGTGGGTATCGCAGACACAATAGATTTTCAATTGTTATACGGCAGCCGGCTGCCGCTTGGGGATTGATGGGTTAATCTATCCAAAGAGATTTAGAATATTATTATTTTTAGGTCCATCGTACTTAGCTCTTTAATTAATACTAGAGATCGCCCAATGGTCGAAATTCGATCTTAGTTTCAACGAATTAGGACTACTACCTATATTTTGTAAAAAAAATATTGACTTTATCATATTTTTTTAACTCATGTCTCTGGGACTCAGCTGATCTCAGACTGGCCGTGTAATCATTGTCTAATAGTATCTGAGATTCAAAAAAAAAAACTATAATCCATTTTCAATTTGTCAACTTGTTGTCAACAGATTTCAACCATAAATAAAAGAGTATAATTCGTATGTATAGGCTTGTCACTCAAAAATCTGTCATCGTTCCTACTGTGTGTGTTGTAGTGTGTGAAATGTTTTATTTGTTAAAAAAATGTATGATAAAAGCATGATTTCAAAATAATATTAGCTCGATGCACTCCTTTACCATATAAACTATAACTGTGCAAAATTTCATTCACTTACGTTTCCCCATTTTTCGTCAAAAGGGATACAAAGTTTTTCGCTCACGTATTAATATATAGTTTTATCGATTTTTTTTTTATTAAATAAGGGGGCAAACAAGCCAACGGGTCACCTGATGGAAAGCAACTTCAGTCGCCCATGGACACTCGCAGCATCAGAAGAGCTGCAAGTGCGTTGCCGGCCTTTTAAGAGGGAATAGGGTAATAGGGGAGGGTAGAGAAGGGAATAGGGGAGGGTAGGGATGGGAATAGGGTAGGGGATTGGGCCGGTAAACTCACTCACTCGGCGAAACGCAAGCGCTGTTTCACGCCAGTTTTCTGTGAGAACGTGGTGTTTCTCCGGTCGAGCCGGCCCATTCGTGCCGAAACATGGCTCTCCCACGTAATGTTTGTTTTTATTAGCTCATTTTTCAGATTTTATTTGAAAGAGTATATTTTTTAATATTGGCAGGTTATGGTTGTATAGGACATCGTTAATTCTACCCCTATTGTTACAATTATGTATGTGCAACTTATTAATCAGTGTTTTTGTATCATGTTTTAGATAGAATTATAATGCTTTCTAATTACCGTACCCATAAAAATTTTAAGTCTTATTATCTAAAAAACTATAATTAACTGTTACATGCCTCATTTATTATTGTATTCATATCTTTCATTACTTTCATATTTTAATGTGTTTAAGTCAAATCAACGAAGAAAAAAAAGGTTACGGTAATTAGGCAAAGAATGCCAAACCAGAGAATGACCATTTACGTTTTGTTTTATTTTGTTTGCGTTTTAAGTAAAACGCATCCAAAGCTTTCCACTGTTCTCTGTATCTCCCTAATCTACCACCCAATACGAATTTTTCGTTTATTTACAATATATTTTGTTATATAAATTTACTATAGACTAGTCCATCATAATATTCTGTTAAATCTAGGGAAGGAAATAGTTAAAACATTCTGACAAGGGCAGAAACATTGTTTCAAAAGTTAGTGATAGTTTCATAGGTAATAACCAAAGTTAGTGATAAATGTGGTTTGTTTGAATAACTTTATGAATAAGCTACAAATCGGTCGCCGTTGTTTAGGAACGTGCCGGAACTATAAGGTGGTGAGTGGTGACGCATCAAGAAAATTGACGATTGTATGGAATGTCTCTTCTAAAGGTTATAATTCTATGCTCGCAGCACCTTTGTTGCGCACGTTCCCTATTATAATTGAATGTTTTTTTTATAATTGGATAGTTTTTTTGAATATTAGAAAAGTCTTATCTATGTAAATAGTTTACGTGTGTTAAAATTAACATTTTTTATTTTTATTTTTAACGAATTTAATTTTTTGAGTTCATTATTTTTTTAAACCAGTAATTTGACTGGAATAAAAAAAAACTAATTAAAATAAAATTTTTCAGAAGAAATCAAAATAAAGATGCCTATAGAAATTGTTACTGAGTAGCTAAATAAGTTAATTTCGAAACCTACCCTAAAATTTAAAAGAATAATTATGTAAATAAAAATATTAAAGTATTCGAAAGTCGAATTATTCGTATTCACTTACTTGCAACGAGAAGTCCGGTAATCAAAAATAAAAACATTTTGAACTCTCAAACAACTTTCAATAGAAGTCGTTAAAACAGTTTCTACGATATCGAGAAGCGGAAAGTTTTAGCGAAGCGGCCCGCGCGCGGCTTCGCCGGAGTCTTTCGGCTAACTGAAGTCTCTACTGAAAATTCGTTCACCTAAGGTCTCGGTTACACCGTCCGTTCAGTGTATGCACGTGTAACCGAGACCTTATAAAGCCCGCTGTAGACATTGGTCTTGTTCTAAATAATCTAAAGATATTGACTGCATTCATAACTCAATACGTATTTTTTGTGGGATGATACACAAATGCTTAACAGCGTCTATACAGTGTGTAACAAAAATAAGTGATAATACTTTAGGGTGTGTACGTGTTCCTTGTAGAGAGTTCACTGTGAAAGTAGCAGCGCTGAAAGACGAAAATTTTATTTCGCTTTTGTATGGGCATGAGCCCGAGCGTCACGAGTTTCCCCATACAAAAGTGAAAAAAATGTTGGTCTTTCAGCGCTGCTACTTACACAGTGAACTCTCTACAAGGAACATGTACACACCCTAAAGTATTATCACTTATTTTTGTTACACCCTGTATACCGTCGGTGGCCAAATTATTATACTCCCTTGAAAAAAAAATCCTTTTTTGTGTCTTATAGGGTAACATTGTTTTCTTTAAAAAAGTTAATATTTTTTAGCGTTATGGTAAGTTGTAGAGCCCTGCATAATTATTATGCAGGTGCCGTCTGGCTACTATTCAGCCATCTGGTGATGGAGAGGAGTTTGCAAAACTCGCAGGGATTGGTCTTGACGCATGGTTCCTTCAACCAAATGTAGTTCCCCTTTGAGCTAATCTCGCCCCATATCGTAACCGACGAAGGAGGTTTCACTCGTTCAACAACACAGCTTTCATCAAAATTTTCAAGTCGCCTGCGGTGAACAAACTGGGAATTGTCCTAGAGGATCTGAGTCAATTGGGTCATATTAAGGTTACGCCTTTAACCTCATAATTAAAAAAATGCTATTAAAATAACTTGTTTTCTTCCTTCCAGTATTCCTCAGTCCAATAGTCAGGGATCCCTAGAACAAAATTTCTTTGATTACTATCAAGCTAATTTTTGTTAGTAGCTTCATTTTGATAAGACGAACAACAATTTTATGATATGCGAAAAATCTCGAAAGTCAACAAAGCTTGGTTGACTACGAAATCCTAAAACGGAACCCTAACCATCTGATTTTTTTATGTTGATAGGTTAATAGTTATATAATTTAAGAGTAACATTGTCCTACAAATAGAACAATCCATATTTTGGGACCATCAAATCAAAGTATGAAATCCTTTCTATCTCTGTTAGCTACCACTTTCGAGATTTTTCGCAGATAAAATTGTTGTTCGTCTTATCAAAATGAAGCTACTTTGGCCACCCACGCAATAAAACATACAATGTGTAACAAAACAAAGTTATAATAGAGTATGTATGTTTTGCTACAGGCTACAGCCTATATTAAGTAGTTAAATAGCACTGATAAACCAATCCTTTTGTACTTAGATGACTCGGTGATCTTTTTATCACTTTCAAGTTTCATCCGAATATAAACCTTCCCTGGACTTCCACGAATATTACAAGATATTAAATTTAAAATTAGCCAAATCGGTTCAGATTTTTTCGAGTTTTAGCGAAACTAACAAAATTTAAAATTCATTTTTATTTTTATATAGTTTTCTATCGTGTATACTTATACTTACTAATCTTTACTAATATTATAAATGCCAAGGTGTGTCTATCTGTTACCTTTTCACGTTTTAAAGGCTGAACCGATAAAAATTAATCTTGATATGGGAGATATTTTAAGAGACGAGAAAGGACATAGGATAGTTTTTAGGGTTCCGTACCCAAAGGGTAAAAACGGGACCCTATTACTAAGACTTCGATGTCAGTCTGTCTGTCTCCAGGTTGTATATTAAGAACGGTGATAGCTAGAAAGTTAAAATTTTCACATATTATGTATTTCTGTTGCCGCTATAACATTAACAAATACTAAAAACAAATAAATCAAATATTTAAGGGGGACTCCCATAAAACCAACTTTTTTTTGCATATCAATAATGGCTACATGTAGCCACTTGAAATATTCACAAAATACTTAATAGTATCAGTACTTTAATAATTGATTGATAATTATAATAAAATAAATATGTATACTTTTTTTTGCCTGTTTTTGCCCTTAAATGGTACGGAACCCTTTGTGCGCGAGTCTGACTCGCACTTGGCCAATTTTAGTTACAGGGTTACAATTTACAATTTTACAATTTTAGTTGAAGTTACAGGCCTCATCTAATAAGTTTACCTATGTAAACTTTTAATTAAAATACACGACCGGTTTAGATAAAAATTATCATCGGGTGTGTAAGTACCCGATGATAATTTTCTGCACAGTCTACTATGTGCATCGTATTCGCAGACGCTGAGCAGTCTGTACCATCGAAGAAATTGATTCATAGGCAGTTGACGGACTTACTTCATTTGGTTGGTTTGTTGTCAATTCAATATTAGTCGCGATCTGTCGGCTGGGTTCGCCATAACGCGACTAAATAAACTAGGTCCGCCATATGCCTCTGAATCAACTTCTGTGATAATACGAATACATACTTCTCTATGCTTTCAGATGAAAAGGGAATAAAATTGGATACAATGACACGGGTCGTGAGAGATGGGAATACCTTTAATGTGGTCTCCGCGATCATTTCAATAAGAGGATAAGCCTTTGAGAACATTTCTCATAAAACTTTTTCCATTACAACAGATTGCGGTAACACCATTTTGCTAATCTCGCTCGGCTTTTTCTATGGAAATGACGTACGAAAAAGGATGTTTGCCTTGCGACTCGCCACCAGAGGAGTTATAACTGCTATACTAGTTTTTTTTTTCCAAATCCTAACTTCTAAAACCAACAGACGCAAGCGCCATATTAAGCCGGTTATCTGTGCGGCCGAAGTAATTTAACATTTAATAATAAATTAACTTTTCTGGTAAATTGTCCAATTTACTTTTTTTTTTACCATTTATATCAGGCCGTTATTTAATCTTACCGACTAACATACATGATAATATAATTATTACTAAAACTAACACTAAACATGTATTATCTGCGACCAATGCCTATATCTCTACAAAAGCTAGTGTCCCAATAAGGCCATTCATGTTACACACTTTTTACTCACAGAATGTTTTATTTACGCCTGTAATAATGTTTGCTCTATATTCCTCATAAATATTTAAAAACCTGGTTACTCTGTGAACCGAAATATCGATACATGAGCTTGACTTAACCTGAGCCATCAAAGGACCACCTTATCAATAATAAATAAGGCCTCTTATCGCATTTAATATAATATTTATTCGAATTACGGTCAAGCTTGAAGAATATTTTTTTTACAATTTACATAATTATTAACCCAACAATCCCCAAGCGGCACCCGGCTGTCGCATAATAATTGAAAATCTATTGTGTCTGCGATTCCCACGATCGAGGCATTAAGAATGCACCTCACACCTGACCCTAACTTGACTACATACTTAAAACTAGATCTTAAAATCTGTAATGTCTAGAAAACTGATTTTTTTACACAAGTAACTTCAGTTCATGAAGGTTAAATGCTCAAGACGAAAACACGATTACTGAGAAAATGCTCGACAGGTTTTTTTTTACAAAAAACCTTGTTTTAGACACATTTTTGCTTGGATCTTCGAAATTTGCTGTCCTTTCTTTAATATTTTTTAATATCTAAAAAGGCATTAATAAAACCAAAATTTGCTTACTTTTTTCATAATCATTATAGTTCGTCTTTTTAACCGACTTCCAAAAAGGAGGAGGCTATATGTTCGGCTGTTGATATATTTTTTTTTGTATGTTCAACGATTACTCCGCCGTTTGTGAACCGATTTTCAAAATTTTTGTTTTGTTCTATTAGGTTTCCCTCCAATTTGGTCCCATTTTTACAAAAGTGGTGATCTAATGATGGGATCCATGAGTAATCGAGGAAACTCCTCAAAATTTATATGGAAACATATGGTGATTTTGGTTTTATGAGAAGTATCCTAAGCATATGCTACCAAAACGCAAGATTTTGCACCAAGGCATACTATGGTTCCGAAGATACTAAGAGAACTCCGGATTCCTTATAGATACAAGTTTGGGGGTTTAGGCGCTGTTTTAATAACTGAAAGTATATGCTACTATGCAAATTACATTCATCATCATCATTACCACGTCAGGGTCACCAGTGTCACATGGTTGTATATGGATACAATATGCCCGCCCCCACAACACCATAATTATATCATCACGTTATGTCCTTATAATAATTTGTACTTTTCATAGCGATTTTAATAAAAATATAATGTTGTTTCAAAATAAATGATTCAAGTTCTAAGCGACTTATGTACCACAAAATTGAACATAACAAAGTCAACTTTAACTCCAGAGCGTAAGGCACACATTTGACATTACTTTTGAGATTCGAAAGAAAAAAGAGAAGTAAGTTGCTTCGATAGGTACTACACTAGTTTAACTATTAACCCATCAAGCCCAAGCGGCACCCGGCTGCCGCATAACAATTAAAAATCTATTGTGTCTGCGATTCCCACGATCGAGGTAATAAATTGAACCCTTAGTATGAAAATACTTACATAGGAAAACAATCTACATCGTAATAGGAATAAGAAACAAATTGTAATAAGATACGTAGAATATACGCGATGGTTTACTAGGTAACTAAAAAGAGTGAAATTATTATTTTTAACAAAAAATTAAAACCGACTTCCAAGGTAAAAACAATAATAAAATCCTTATAATATGAACTAAAAAGTATTAAATAATGTTTCCTATCTAATAGTGCCTTTTTCCGAATTCGGCTAAACCTCAACTATTTTTGTACTCAATCTTCATAATTTTGAAGTTGGTGCTAGTTCCAAAAGTTTCAAATATCTATTCTGTCAGAGAACTAAAGATTCAGCTACATCTGGTACCGACTTCAAAATGATGAAGATTGAGTACAGAAATAGTTGAGGTTTAGCCGAATTCGGAAAAAGGCACTATTAGATAGGAAACATTATTTAATACTTTTTAGTTCATATTATAAGGATTTTATTATTGTTTTTACCTTGGAAGTCGGTTTTAATTTTTTTTTTTAAATAATATTCATAGTAAAACTAACTTGACGATGATTCCACGTCGTCCTATTTCACCTGGCATATGAAAGACGGGCGTGGGTGTGAAGAGAGAAGGACGATGTTTGATTTTTTGGGTTAGTCGCCCTCTTAATATATTAGGCATGTTTAGGCTGCGTTTCCACCAGAGATGTGTTGCGAGGAATGTTTTTTTAAAAACCAATAGAATCGCTTCATTGACGTGAGCTTGCCATGACATCGCTCAGCGCGGCGATGCTATTGCATCTTAAAAACACATTCCTCGCAACACATATCTGGTGGAAACGCAGCCTTATGCTCCGTTAATAATTAAAAGCCTTTATAAGATTAACATAGGTCAGCATAGAATATAGAATAAAATACCAATTACAAACCAAATTGGTGCCCTCATAGGTCTATTCCTACTAATAAAAAATACATAGGTACAAAATAGAAATAGAAGAGTACATAACTGACTCAAAAAAAAAAAACAACAAAAGTAAACCTACTTAGGTGTACATTTTGTGGAAGTTTCATACTTTCAGATGGTTGTAAAACTCGTATCGGATAAATACTTTTCTTCGTCTCGTTCGCATTAGCCTCCAAGATGCGATGGTCAGTGAGGCAGAGTTTTAGAAGTATAAAAATTTTGGGATGGGCCGTGCTGAATCAAATTCTAAGCTCGAGCGGGCAGTGAGACAAAATCAGCCTTATAATTAGCATCGTGATGAATTACAATATATTATGTTACTTCATACTCTGACTGCTGCTTGCTTAACCTAAAATAAATAAAGATGATTTAATTTAATTTAATTTAACCTGAATTGTTGTTATACATTGTTTAATAAGCAGCAAGGCCTATAAAACTTAAGCAGACCACTAAGAAGTATGATCATTGAATACAAGAATTATCTTAAACTTTGAGCTTACTTTCCCATTCAAAACCTTGTCAAAAGCAAACTACCAAGCTAGACAACAAAGAAATAAAAGATTAACTCTAAACAGATATTTAAATTTAGATTTAAGATTATAAATATCAATTTACGTTTGTTTATCAATATGGCATGATTAAATAGTAAAACAGATTAATTTCTGTTATTTATCACAAGTCAATTCTGTTATCTTTCATAATTCGTTATGTCAAACGATATTAATTCTGTAGAAAGCTTCAAACGAATTGTTTAATTAATACGTAATTAAGGTCCGTACACACGCCTACTCTGTGAGACAAAAAATTGCTGAAACCTATGCGATGGCTGTGTATGTATAGTGATACAGTCATAATAACCAATTAATTAAAATATTTCATAATACCCCTTTACTAATAAAAAAAAAAACAGCAAATTATTATAAATCATTTTCGTCCAATATAATATTAGTAAAATTACATATCAGACAAAATCAGTGGACCCTAAATATTTATACTGACAATATATGTATATAATTATCTCTATTAGTAAAAGGGTATGAATTATGACTATTGCCTTGCTATTGCCTGTTCAAATTTCTAAACAGTTTATTAAGTAAAAAAAAACTGACTATAGGTCAGAATCTGATGGCAATTTTTGACAGCAGATTTTAAAAAAATATCCTTGATCATTGGATAAATTTTTATATTTGCATGTTTAACACACAGAATCAGCCGCTATAAGAAAAAAACGGATCAAAATGTTTTATTCCAATTACCCCCGTATTGCTAGAGTCATTTTATTTTCTCACTTTTTGCCATCAGATTCTGGTAGACCTATACATTAATGTACCATAGCATTTTAAATGCGCACATAGCGCAATTAATAATTATTAGGTAGATATACGATATTTGAATTGATACCATCCATTATACCATACATGATTGGTATAGTTGTATTGGCAGAGTGTGATATAATTTTGTTCATAATATTATGTAGATATTTCCGCTACGCCGTAGCGCGTCTACGGCGTAGCCTCAAAGTCGACTACAATAAACAATCATTTTTAGGGTTCCGTACCCAAAGGGTAAAAACGGGACTGAGACTTCGATGTCTGTCCGTCTGTCTGTCTGTCTCCAGGCTGTATCTCAAGAACCGCTATAGATAGACTTCTGAAATTTTCACAGATTGTGTATATCTGTTGCCGCTATAACAACAAATACTAAAAACAAAATAAAGTTAATATTAAAGGGGGGCTCCCATACAACAAACGTGATTTTTTTGGCTTTTTTGCTCGTATTCCATAATGGCAACAGGTAGGCACTTGAAATATTCACAAAATCCTTAATTATATTCGTACTTAATTTAATATTTAATAATAAAATTAAAATTAATTAAATAATTAGGGGGGCTCCCATACAAAAAACACAATTTTTTTGCTCTATAACGGTACGGAACCCTTCGTGCGCGAGTCCGACTCGCACTTGGCCGAATATTTATTAAATTTTTATAACAATAAGGGCCAACTCACACGTACCACAACCACACGACAACCACAACCACACCACAATACACCATGTGGTCGGGCGTATATTTCGTATTGTAAATGAACTGGACTATTCACACGTACCACATTTTGCAGTCCTTGTCGACTACTTGTGTGATACAAGTCAATACAATAATCGCAACCACAAGCAAACTAGTGGCCGACCACATCGCAACCACAACGTTGCGTCGATGCAATGACAGTGCGCGCACACCGCCCGCGCTCTTCCCCCCCTCCGTTTCATTGACTTTCGTACGTAACCACATCGCAACTACTGGCAACAACGCAACCACGTCGACATTTTGTCGGTACCACAACGCAACTACAAGAAGCTGCAGCTACACCATTCACACGTAACCACTGCTCGACGGCATTTTGTCGTTGCGACGTGGTGTGGTTGTGGTACGTGTGGGTTGGCCCTTATTACGTATATTATGATTGTGAAATATCTAAAATACTTATTGGTACCACAACTCACAAGTTACGGAGATACTTTCTACACAAAACTAGAAACTCGGTGAACGTTTCACTTCCCTTCTAAATAATATAAACCTTCCCGACTTCCACGATTATATTTTCGAGACTAAAATTATCCAAATCGGTTTAGCCGTTCGCGAGTTTTTAAACTAGCAAAATTGAAAATTCATTTTTATTTACCTAGAGGATTTAAATTTGTGCGCACCAACCTTTAGAGTTTTGATAGAAATCGCTTTGTTACCCCTTGCTAACTCATTCGTCGTAACATAATATTTTGTTCTTATCTGACATTTGTTTATTTGTTCCATTAATTAATTTCTGACGAGGTTTTGATCCAACAATTTATAAAGCTAAAAATATAATTGAAATTGTGGAAATGGAATATGTTTAAGTATGTTGAAACATTTCAGGTAGGTATTATATAATGTTATTTCATTCTCTTCTGACTTGACACGAGTATTTAAATTACAGCTTAGCAAAAAGACTACGTTTTAAATGAACGCTTTTCTTTAATCAAAGGCAACGCTTGAATGCACTTTTGACACAAAAATATGTAGGTAAATAAATAAAATAAAAAAATTACAAAAGTTTACATTATAAAAAACGAAACAGTTCGAATTGGCGGCCTTACAGCTGGAAGCAGTCTCTTCCAGGCAACTGAAAACTAGGACTACTGTTGACAAGTACAGTATACTGTTGCCATAAATGAAAACTTTTAGTTCTAGCTGTCACCGCGCCAGACTCTTTTTTGCCTAGCTGCAGCATACTTATTTGCTACCGTGAGTAATTAGCATTGCATATGAAGCAAACAAAAAACCAGACATATTTTTGTAGATTAACTTGTAGATTTTTAGGAACATTATCATAGTCTCAGGCCCGTATAAATAGTCAGTACTTAAGATGCGACCCGGTCTCAAGACACGGTTCAGGATCTGTGATTGGTTGGCTGTCAAAATTTGGAAAATTGATAAATTTAATTTGTGTGGTCAATCCTTCTAGGTACCTATACGCAAAGTCCGGTCTTTCTAGTGTTTATGGCGCTCACTTACATACATTTAAAAAAAAATGTGTTTGAATAAAATATAATATAATGGTTTTGTTACTATTATTTATAATAATATATAAATAATAGTAACAAAACCATTTATATATTATTAGATGACACGTGAACTTCGTACTTATTACTTTCCTCCTATTATAAACCTTCCCTAGACTTCCACGAATATTTCAAGAGTAAAATTTGCTGAATCGGTTCAGCCGTTCTCGAGTTAAAGAGACTATCAAAATTTTAAATTATTTTTTATTTAAATAGACAGCCTCTAGGTCACACTAGGTGGGTGTAAAAATACCTACATAGGGTACGCAGTACTTATATGTCAGTGTACATAGGTAGGTACCTGGTGGCTGGTACTTAGGTACTTACCTACCTCAAACAAGCTACGAAGCAATATAAAGCAATCAATTTCACACAATATGCAAAAGTTGGGACCTGTACCACTCAACTTTATGGCTTTTGTTGCCAAATATGTTTAATATGTCACGTGAATATTGTTTGACTTTTCAACACAAACAAGCCCGCCCCTCAGGTATACTTTGAGATGTCAGTTTCTGTGAAATATCAACGGCAGTTTCCCCTTATCCTTATTCAATTTCGCCTATTATTCTTGCTGTCGTGACAAATTCCGTATGATTACTTGAAGTCTTTTACGGGACATTTACCGCTGTAATATGGAGCTTACGAAATCAATTACCTTAATTATACGAGTCAGAATATTATAATGTTTACAGTTCTCATTTCTATGTTTGAAGATATCAATGGATAGGCGCCTATTTATCACAATAATTATATTAAGTATGTCTTTTTGAGCAACGTTTTAACCTAACAACAACAACAACAAATACAACGAAACGTAAAATGCCTAAAACTTAATTTTTTTCCTAGTTACAATCATTTAATTAGTCGAATTTTTACTCTTGAACAATAATTGTGTCCAAAATTTTTGAAAAATAGACCCATAAAACGGTGAAGTGTTATCTATGTTAGCTCTAAAAACACCCTTTTAGAGCAAACATAGATAACACGTTTCACCGTTCATACCATACTAATAATGATTTCGGTGACGGTGGCCGGTTCCATTGAATCCAGCTGGCCAGTTAAATCATTTTATAGTGCCCAAGTGTGACCGACCGACACGACTGGCGAGAGATCAGGCGCAGGAGTCAGGAATCAGGAGTCAGGACCGACTTTTTACATGCCCAATCGACGAGATGGATCTTACTTGTCAGACAATCAGGTGATCAGCCTGTATTGTCCTAACCATACTTGGAAATAATATACGTTTCCAACGCGGGAATCGAACCCACGACCTCCGAGTCAAGAGCCACGCCTTAGGTACACCACGGACCACGATGGCGTTTACACTATACTGCCGGCCTACTTGAATGGTGTTTATCATACAAAATATTATATTGTTTCAAAAAGTTTGTGTAGAATGTTAATGTTATAAACTTAAATACCTACTAGTTCTTATTATGTAAAATACTTTACTAATATATTATTTGTAAGACTGAGTTACATATTAATAAAGTATTTTACAAGTACTTAAGTATAATAAACTAATAAGTTACTTTACACTCCTCACGAGTCACGGGTTAACTTCAAATAATTAGGGTTCCGTACCCGAAGGGTAAAAACGGGACCCTATTACTAGACTTTGATGTCTGTACGTCTGTCAGTCTTCCAGGCCGTATCTCAAGAACCGCTATAGCTAGACTTCTGAAATTGTCACAGATTATGTATTTCTGTTGCCGCTATATAACAACAAATACTAAAAACAAAATAAAATTAATATTTAAGGGAGGCTCCCGTACGGTGTACAACAAACATGATTGTTTTGGCCTTTTTTGCTCGATATCAATGACGGCAACGGTAGGCACTTGAAATATTCACAAAATCCTCAATTATACTTATTTTGTACTTTAATAAAAACTTTGTGCGCGAGTCCAACTCGCACTTGGACGATTTTTTTAAATCTTGTACACGGACGCATACTATCTGACACTAACGCCACCCATTCTAGAAAACCAAACCCCAAAAATAGTATCATATTAGTTTTATTTCTGTTTTCAATGTGAAATATTGGTTAATTAAGTATTTATTGTCGTGTATAAGTGTTGTCAAGTGATAAATTATAAATTATAATACAATAATTTCAAGAAACGTACTAGTGTAGTTTTACTCAAAAACTCTATCTAAAGGTTTTAGCAAAGCGTCTACCACTTTACTAAATCAACTGACTTGACTTATTGACTGCTCTGATAAAATTTCTTAAGACTTGACCATGAGGAAAAACGACGTTGAAAACTTTTTACTTTTATTTCCCGCTTTTAATTTCCCTCTTTTAATTTATCGACACTGGCATTTGGCAATGGTTTCTATAGCCGTAAAGCCACAATAAAATAACTATAATGTTTAATATAGTCTGTGCCGTTTTTTATCTGTCCCACTGCCCACACATCATCAACTGTCGGAGTTTTATCGGGAATACGAAAGAGGGAGTTTTGTCGGGAATACGAAAGAGTGACGTTGTGTTTTTGTATTATTTTCCTAAAATTGTGTTATTTCGGTTTTTAATGTGTTATGTTGGTAGAATATTAACCATTAAATATTCGATGTCGTGCACAAGTGTGGGCAAGTGATACAACTTCAAGAAACGTGCAATTTTGTGTTCCCTCCAAAACTCCATCGAATGTTTTAGTAAAGGGTCTACCACTTTACTAAAACAACTGACTTGACTCGTTGACTTTACTGACTACTTTTTTAGACTTTTACTAGACTTTCGACTTGACGATAATCTGGAAAAACGACTTTAAATTTTGTAAACTTTTTACGATTTTTTTTTTTCCCCGCCATATTTTACTTGACACTGGCCATGGTTAAAAAGCCGAGCGCCATAATAAGAAAAAAAAAATACGAAAGAGTGACGTTGTGTTTTTGTATTATTTTCCTAAAATTGTGTTATTTCGGTTTTTAATGTGTAATGTTGGTAGAATATTAACCATTAAATATTCGATGTCGTGCACAAGTGTGGGCAAGTGATACAACTTCAAGAAACGTGCAATTTTGTGTTCCCTCCAAACTCCATCGAATGTTTTAGTAAAGGGTCTACCACTTTACTAAAACAACTGACTTGACTCGTTGACTTTACTGACTACTTTTTTAAACTTTTACTACTTTCGACTTGACGATAATCTGGAAAAACGACTTTAAATTTTGTAAACTTTTTACGATTTTTTTTTCCCCGACATATTTTACTTGACACTGGCCATGGTTAAAAAGCCGAGCGCCATAATAAGAAAAAAAAATCATCAACTGTCATTAACCAAGAGGACATGTCATTAATTTCTGTTTTTGTGGTGACAGACGACACTTGTGGGCTGTTTTCAATAATTATTTTTGTAGTATCCAATTTCCAAAACAATTGAGTTGTTATACCTAAGAGGCTTTGTGACCAAGCTGTTTTAATTTTATATTTATTTGAAACAACAACTTGCATCCATGCACTCCACACAATACTGAAGTATGGATTGTATAA
The DNA here is from genome assembly GCA_905187585.1 of Cyaniris semiargus. NCBI lineage: Eukaryota > Metazoa > Arthropoda > Insecta > Lepidoptera > Lycaenidae > Cyaniris > Cyaniris semiargus. Next base: position 7,990,777 of record LR994561.1, on the reverse strand, counting down.
CAAGGATTCGAGGTATGACGTCTTTTATAAGAATAGATCCATAATATATCTAATTATTACATTTAACTTCCTTAAACTGGCTAATATCATAGTTTCTTGTAATTACCAACTCAGGCAAAGATGATGAGTTTTTTCACTATTGTTTGGCAAAACAGTACTAGGTCTTCAATAATTTTGGCAAAGGTTTCTATAATTGAACAAATTTGAATGGTTTTGATAACTAATTTCTTATGTTTTAACTCGAATATGTTATAATTTTCCTTGTTTATCAATATCAAAAGTGTATTTAAATTATGTTATGCAAATAATACTATAGATACATATTTTTAATTTTAATTTCTTGTATGGCTGTAGCCTGGCCCTTCAAATGTTTAATAATAACAACCCCCTGCTGAGAAAGCTAATGTGTTCATAAGTTAATCTAACTGCATTATATGCTGCAAGTTTATCAAAGCCAATCAAAATTTATTTTATGAAAAACATCATGTTAGATCACATTCAAGGTTTACATTTGTTAAATTATAATTTAAATTATAGTTATAAATGTTTCATTTCACCATGTTATAACAAATTACTTTTATTGAAAAATATCAGAGTAGATCAATTATTGCAAAAATGTATACTTAGTGCTCCATTATTTTTATTAATTACTAAATCACCACATTACCAGGATTTTACTGTAAGTGATAATTGAGATTAAATTACCTTTTATCATAAGCTGGTATTGCATTAGGAACCTGATATGTAATGACCAGTGTCCACCCACATTTTTTATTACAATAGTTTCATATCAGGAAATTTACTACCTTGTTTATTTTTATGAGAGCTTTGCACAGCAATTGACTTTTTAATTACTAGAGGAAATACTAAAGATACACTCTAATAGATACCTAATAATTCCTGCTGTAAAAATTGTATTCAATTCAAGAACAAAGACTTTACATTTTACTTTTTAAAGTTTTTACATATTAGTAAAAATGTATTGTAAAACGGATGATCCAATAAAAGTTATTTACAGGTTTTAAATTGAGTTGTTCATTCAAAGACAAGGAACTGAACAAAATTGCCGCATTCTTCAATGTGTCGACATTTCTGTTGACTTGTGCTGCATTGGTCCAGCCAAGTTGGTTCCGCATCAGGGGGCTGCACTGCACCCAAAGTCTTTCCTTGACACAGTTTTTCAGTTTTGATGATGATGACGATTATGATAATGACCAGATAACTATACGTCAGAATGAATTTGGGTCTATGGACCAGACTGCTGACAGTGGTAAGCTTATATGTAATAATATCATTGTATAAAAGTTATCATAATAGGATATAATATTATTGCAATGTTTTCACGCTAGACTGCAGCACTAGCATGGACAGTAAACAAAAAGTTTTATTTGACGTTTGACAATGTTTCTGTCAATATTCTTATATGATGTGTGCAACAAGTTGGATTTTGCTCAGATTATTTACACATAGTTAGCACATAGCTAGTACCAACCAACCAACCCTCTGCTCCGACCTTATTGTAGCAGCTTTACAAGAAGAATGACAATGTAAAAAACTGATTTGAACTATTTCTGATGTAGTGTGCTACTAGAATAATTAGTTTGCTAATTCATCCACACTGTGTATACAGACATTGTGATTAAACAATATTTTGCTCTTGTCTGACATGTTAGAAAAGAGACCGGTCAGACAGGAAAATCAGTACATTTTTTATACAGTTTTCCTTGTCTGTACACAGTGAAGATTAATTAGTAAGGAGTATTACGTAGTATGATGATTTAAGTCTTTTTTACCTCATTACAGGTTTGCCTCCATGCATCACAATAGAGATTATAACTCTTATGAGACTACTAATTCTGCTGTGTTTCATGGTATTGCTCTGTTCGAGCATCGGTGTACTGATCAACTTTACCAGTCTCAACAGTAAAGCTATCAAAATGCTGCGAAGAAATGCAGTGCCGAGCATAATGTGCGTGTTCTGGGTTATTGCAATAGTTGGTGTGTGTTATTACACAACTGTCGTTCTTGGTAATGAAAACAACAGTGACCCGAATACAATACAAGTTGATTATGAATATGGATTTTACACGATAACTGGTGCAGGTATGTTATCTGTTAAAAAATTCGCGAGATTATCATTATGTAAGTTGGTTGCTGGGTAGTTTAAAAATCTTCTAACAAGCTGTAAGCTTAAAAGCATCTGCAAGCTAGCATATTAACTGTTAAGTAATCATAACCTTTTTTATTTTAAAAATAGTAGTGCTGGTATTTTGATATATTTTGATTTTATTACTTTAGTTTTTTTTGGTAATACAACAATTATGCATATAAATATTGCAGATTATGTAGACATTTAGTGCTTGGCACAAGCCTATATTTTCAAAATACTAAAGAGACAGGTGCAAATACACACCTGTCGCTCCAGCTGCCGTTTTTGTTCACTGTGTTGCTACTTGCTATACAGTTATATTAAATATAGCCTACTAGATGTTGCCCACAACTTTTCTCATTGGTTTATCGCACAGAAACCTTAAATTTTTTTGAGATAAAACAATGTATGTCCTTTCCTGGGTCACTGATAGTGTCTCCATAGAAAATTTTATCAAAATCAGTTCTGTTGTTTAATCTTTAATAGGTAACAGACAGACATACATTTTTCCAATTACGAATAATATATTGTACATTGTGTAGTTTACATTATTGTACAAGTTATTATTATTATTGAAAAACTTTCATGATAATACTGAAAAGGTTTTGCACAGTAATTACATTTGATGTTATTATTTTATGACTGACGCATCATGCAAACAATTCGATTTTTTATTCTAGTTTTTTCGATCGCAAGATGTATAAAATTTTTGAACACATATTAAAATGTTTCAGGCGCCTTGGCTCTGTTGGCATCTGCAGCGAATCTCTGGGGTGCTCCTCTGTCCAACGACGAAGACATACAGAGACGTAACCTCATGGAGGACTGGGACGGCTACGAGGCCCACAGTGTAGGACCCACACCAGCGGTACCAACTCTGCCTCCGTACACACCGACCGCTGACTACGTACCCAGTGTACCCACGTTCACAGCACCTGTATTGGGCTCCCAGCAATACTTCCCCTTCGATGACCTCTCTATACTACCCCCTCCTCCACCGTATACTCCATAGGTACCAAATATATTTTTATAGAGCTTTTGTCTGTAACGGCTAATGTTTTCCGAATACATATTTAGAGTTAGCTTGTACATAATGTAGACAACTATTGACTTAGTGATAGTATTTAATTTATAAGCAATCGAACGCCTTGTAGTTTTACGCAAAAGTTTATCGAAAGTTGAGAATCTCAAATTTAACTATTGTTGCAAAATAAGTTGCATGACAAGAGATTGATTAGTATTATTAGTATTGTTTATAAATGAATTTTGCTTCTACTAATTTCAGTTGGTTATATAAACCAGGTTTCTGAGGTTGTTTAAAAGGAGTTTATCTGTTCAATAGTGATTTTGATAGACCAATCAAATATTACGATAGCCATCAAAAACTTTGTTGGACACAGAATATAAGCTCCTGTCAAAAATTTCAGAAACCGGCCATAAAACTATGTAATTTATTAGGGGGCCCCTAAACTTTCAATAAAATTGAACAATATTTTAATGCAAGTACCATCAAGGAAATTGATTCCTAGGCAGTTGACGGACCTACGTCCACGTCAGTTGGTCAGCTTATGTCAATTCAATGTTAGCTGTGATCGGTCTGATTGGTTTAACTTAACGCGACCATATTACTTAGGTCTGCTTAGGAATCAACTTCTCTGATAGTACAATAATATTGAAAGGCGCGGCAATGTTCAATATTAACCCTAAACCGTCATATTATTGCACATTTCGTAATATTGGGCAATATAATTGATCGTCTAGAGGCCACCTTAGAAATACATACATATTGTGTATGGATCCATAATCTCCAAATACTAATTTGATGTGACAAGTGAGAAAATTTTATTGCGTATCGCAATTTAAATCCTCATACATATTATGCTTTAGCATGGCCTTTAGGCCAGTTGACACTGGGACGAGATGATGAAATAATAAAGTTGTGTGTGGCCTACATATAATTCAAATATTATTACTGTGTGAAGTATGAAACTCACCGGTTAAAACTCACAAAGAAGCTGTTGGCTACAAAAATCATATAAATTTCCTAGTAAAGTTATGTCTAGAAAGGATAGTTTAAATGTTAAGATTAATATTTGTTTGCGTAGATTAACATTTGTCGTTAATTGTATGCTTAATTTTGGACTCCATTTCTTTAGGACTACTTAAAGATGATTATTTATTTTACTGTTAATTCTAGGTATGTATGTAATATTATATTATATTGTATTTGCAAAAAATAATTAAATATTATATTAATGACATTTGGTCGTAATAAAATACTTTCATAATAATAATTTAGTTAAAACAATCAGTAATAGATTTTTAAACAGATGAAATCTATTCACTTATCAAATGTTACAAACTGTTAAAATGTACTATCAGAAAAATGTATTCTTTAAATGGCGGGCTTGCGTTATTTGGTCGAGTTATGTCAAGTCAATGGTTATTTGTAAATAGGCCAGCTAGGTTTGGAAAAACCCGACCAAATTATGTAGGTCCGCCGTTTGCCTACGAATGAATTTTTTATAGTACCTTATCAAAATATGCTTATTGCTTAATTAAAAAGTGAATTAAAGGTTACTTTGTGTAAATTAAATAAATTTCGTTTTACGAATTCTGATTTATTTTTGCTCTGTATATATGGTTGTGAGTAAAATTTTAACCATTCTGTAATAATTTTAAATGTGATTTGCCATTTCAGTGCCTACTTGTTAATAAACAAGTACATCTTGCGTTTAATGTTATGTGTTTAGTCATAAGATAATAATTTCATAGGTCGTATAGAAATTACATTATTTTTTGTGCTTACAAATTGTTCTTTAAAAAACCTATTCTTTATATTACTGTATGAAATGTTCTTACTCAAAGGTATGAAACACCTGAAGTTTGAAAAACGATTTTCTGATATTAGCACTCATTTTTACATTGCATTGCATTTAATTTATACATACTATGTTTTAATTTTCCTTCGGCCAAGAATCATCAAGCAGTTTTTAATAAACATTTTGGTTTTTTATGGAAATAGTGGAACTGTTAACATTTTTATTTAATTGGAAAAATGTACTATAGCAAATTAGCCCATGTTTTCCTGCTTAGAGAAACATAAAATTTTATAATGTCTGTTTGATAGCTGCTGATAGTATTGTAAAGTTTTGTATTTACACTGTATATTTTGTGTTACCAAAAATATAGAGTTTTAGTATTTTAATATTGTTTGTTAAACTGAAATTCCTTCTAGATTTAAGCATAGTTATTCCTAGTATAGTAACTGGGAAATTTATTTTTACAAAGATAAGATTTTATTTTTGTGTAAGACCAACATGTAATACATATCTAATAAAAATCAATTGGTTTTATTTAATCTGCCCGGCCTTTAATGTTTAAATAGTATTTATGGCAGTAAATATTTTACAACAAATTGTATATCTTAAAGCAAATTATCATAGTTATAGAAGAAAGAAAATTAAAGAGGATTAGTATTAGTATTTTGTGTGGGTGACACTATTTATTTGTTTACAAAAACAATAGTACTATTTACAAAATAATAACGAGAATAATAAACATTGTAATTATTGTAATATTTAAAACACAAGCTATGTAAAAAATACAATAACACAATGGTCCAAAATAAGTGCTAATGTATTCTTAACTGTTAATAATATCGGCGACAGGTAACATTGTGAATTATGAGAAATAATACTTGGGAGATATTTATGACAAAAAAAAAAAACAATATTGAACACTTGAAACAAAAATCACCCAAGTATGTCGTTATAAAGCTGTTGCATAATAAACTAATAAATAAGTAACAACTATTGGAACTATTTATTGATTACCATCTTTCAATGCAAGTTTTTCAATGTCCCTTAGATTCAAAATAGTACTTGGGTTTTGGTCCCTTTCTGTTCCAGTTTTATTACTTGAAACATCACAGCCAAAATTAAAATCAGCTGCCGTAGAAATATTAAGATATTTCATTCTCTCCTTTTCCAAATAACTTACTTTATCTTTCAATGTGTTGTTTTCATCTTTCAACACTTCAACTTGTAGCACAAGTTGTTCCACTAGAGAGTGTAAACTTTGGCTAAGAATTTGCAACTCTTCAACAACAGTTTGCTGGTTTTTTTCAGTCTTTCTTCCTTCGGGAATAAAATCTTTGATTATTGTTTGAGTTTCATTGGATTTCCCTTTGTCCGTTAATAAGCTCAGTAAGTTTTCGGATTCGTTCAAGTTTTTATAAATTTCTATTTGTAGTTTATTGTGATCGCTGTCTCCGACATTCAAGCTGGGATCTATACCGAGACATTTTATATTTTCCATTGCCTTTTTCACTCGTGCATACTGTTCTTTTTTACACTTAATGATATCTTTTTGTTTGAGGTGATAGCTATGTTGTAAAGTGATGGATTCTAAGGCAAAAGTTGATGACGTCGACTTCATAGCGTCCAGTAAAAGTTCTGCAGCATTCTGATGACATAGCATTGCTTCATCGTATCTATTGTTTTTCATGTGCGCTTCGGCTCTACGATACTGTTGGTGGGCCTAGAATATAAACGAATATGCGTAATTCTAATGCGTTGTAAGGCCTAATGCTAGAAGCTAGTTATTAACTACAAATTATTAATTTTACTTTACCAAATTCAACGGGTGATCATCCATTTTAATGCTTCTTATCTTACTAACGATTAATAAAATTTATAACATGGAGTCAAATTAAATTTATTTCTTTGTTAAAACTTGTATTTTTGGTATTTTATTTTTATTTGTTGTTAACAGAGTACTTTTTTATGTTGTTAAAACTTAAAAGCGTTCCTTTACCAATCAAGTATACTGGCCCGTGCGGTCTGACGTCTTAACAGCCAATGAAATCTCGTCAAATAGTACCGTTCGTACGGTAAGTGTACTAGGACTAGTGAAGGAACGCTCAATTTTGACATTAATTAATCATTACTGACGTATCAGATTTTTTATGTAAAAAGGCACAAAATAACGATGTTTTGGTTTAAAAAAGAAATACTATAATTTGTAATCAACGCGATTTTATTATTTTAATACTAATTATTTATAAGCACACTTTTAAGCACAAATAAGATTGTATTTGATTATGATTTATATTTAACGCCACATGCAGCGCCATCTAGTGATTGACCTATAAACTTGTTATGTTAGCATTCTGACACTTGATGCTACGTTAGCATTCTGACACTTGATAAGTTTATTGATTGTGAATGTAGAGGGCGAGAGTAACTACTTTAACGTTAGGAAATGATAGGTCTACCAGAATCTGATGGCAAATTTTGATAGCAGATTTTCAAAAAATATCCCTGATCATTGTATAAATTTTTATATTTGCATGTTTCACACACAGAATCCGCCGCTATAAGGAAAAAAAAAAGGATCAAAATGTTTTATTCCAATTACCCCGGTATTGCTAGAGTCAATTTCTTTTCTCACTTTTTGCCATCAGATTCTGGTAGACCTATAAGATTTTTTTATTAGGAAAATTATTATTCTACGTTTCTTTTGGTCTCAGATCAAGTAATATATAAAATCACACCACGCTGCGCCGTCTTTGCTTTTAGTTATTACTGAAACCACATAAGATTCCCTTTCAAGTTTCGAGCAAGGCTAAGTGATGATAGTTACTTGGGATTATTCCCATAACCCTGAAAATCCGGTGCGAATGATGTGCTTGGTTAGCTAAGAGAGTAGTAGAACTTGATTTTAATGAAAGTTACAATAAACGTGAATGTAAAAGTCAATACTATTTTGTTGTTAGTAGATCTATAGCGATACTTATTATACCTATTTTAGTCTGACGCTATTTACCAAAAATATATCTATTAGTGAGGTTTCTAATTAGTGGCAGTTATATTTTGTCGAGGGTCGTGGTAAATTTCGAGGCGACTAGTCTAAACTCTAGTGCTTCCGCAGGCGGCGGGTTACAGAGACAGACTTTTTGCTCTCATGCTTAATCGTTGTAGATGAACTAGATGTATGGGGGGCGCACAACAAACGAAGATACCAATTACCAAAGTATCAGTACGTGGTGCGCACATAAACCCTAATTTGGTCAAACTATCGATCGACTAATGTCTGCGGGGGTTCTGAGCCTTTTCCATTTTTTCCAGCACTACAGTCAGTAAGAGAACGTGAGGTAGTCAAGACTCAAGAAGTTACTACCATAATTATTATAACATCTTAAAATAATTTCCTTACAAAAAAAGGGATTTAAGTATATAAGTAATAAAAAAAAATATATTAATATTATAAACTGGCAACCCTACAGGCTGTAGCGAGCGTAGGTTGCGCACGCGCCACGTCCCTACTGACATCAGCCGCAGTAGTCATGACGCAGTAGGTACCTACCTAATTTATATCAACAAATTATTTTTACAGTCTAAGGCTACTTGCTTCTTGATCGAAACGGGAGAGGTGTTCTTTTACATTTTGTCGACGTTTGCTCGTGTCGGGAAGTGGGTGGATGATGAAAAAAGTCTGTAATGAATCGAATGTTACAGTAGTATAATAATGGTTTGACCTTTGTTTTAGCTCCGTGGATTAGACTACCACCTAGTACCAAGTAGTTGTGACGCTAGGGTTGTATTTAACTATTTACATTCACAACAAAACAACATTAAGACCAAGATACCTCCTAGGTAGGTATAGGACAAGCATAAAACTATCCAGCTAAAAGTGATACAAAGATTCAAAGATTTTATTTGCAATTTAAATGCTTGATAATCTAGCTACCAACGCGCAACGTTATTCTCTAGTTTTTTTGTATGAATGACAGATGATGGAACAATAAAAATAGGACAAGTGCGAGTTGGACTCGTGCACGAAGGGTTCCGTACCATTATAGAGCAAAAATAATTTAAAAAATGTGTTTTTTGTATGGGAGCCCCCCTTAATTATTTATTTTATTTAAATTTTATTATTAATTATTAAAGTATTAACACAGCTGAGTATTTTGTGAAAATTTCAGGTGCTTACCTGTTGTCATCATTGATACCGAGCAAAAATGTTTGAAAAATCACATTTGTTGTATGGGGTTCAATATTTAATTTATTTTGTTTTCAGTATTTGTTGTTATAGCGGCAACAGAAATACATAATCTGTGAAAATTTCAACTCACTAGCTATTACCGTTCTTAAGTTACAGCCTGGAGACAGACAGACAAACGGACAGACATCGAAGTCTTAGTAATAGGGTCCTGTTTTTACTCTTTGGGTACGGAACCCTAAAAAACACTTTCGCCTGTCCTGGATTTGGTAGGACGCAACATAGGGAGGCACGAGCCGAGTCATTATTTATTATTGTAAACTCTGCTGTCTCAAGGAAAAATATAAACAACAAGACCGTTTCTTTTGAATGTGACACTTTGCTGGGTGGTCCCTGACGTTTTATAGGTGTAATGAAATATTTTGTACTTGCACCACCGATACAAAATATCACTTTTATTTCTTATTCTGTCTCCTAAATATGGCGGTATATCCGTTAAACATTGACTGAAATAAAAATAAGATGTTTTTTTTTGTCTTTTTTATGAAGTCGTAAAATATTTTAAAGCGCCAAAAATGATTTATTTTTATTACTCACTTAGCAGAGGACATTTCGTAAACTTAAAGTTTTTTTACTCTACGAAAAACCTTACGGTAAAAACTTTTAAAATGCACAAAATACCTTTAAATCTGCCTACGGCCCCTTAAAACAGCCTAATGAAGATTAAAATGAAATCAGAAATGTTAAATCAGACGACTCAAAATTTTAAGTTCTAAGGCCGAGGCCGAGGCATGTTCAAGCGGCGGCAAAATGTCTTGTTATTTTTAAATTAATAAGGTGGACGAAAAATAAGAAGAGTCGAATATTATTGCCAATAAGTTTGCTAAAAACGTTACATTTACAAAAGTTGGCAAGAAAAGTAGACGATAAAAATTATTCGTTTCTCATAAAGAAGCCTAACAGTTGCAATGAGAGATTACCTGCCTATCAATGTATTTTTTGATCCCCGATAAGTAGATTTAGATAACTAATTAATTCTCGAATACGAAAATAAAAAGAACGACTTCTTTTTATTTTATTTATCCTCCTTACCGACATCAAAATAAGTATAGGTACCTAAATAATTTCTCTGAATTTAAAATTGTGTGTAAATCTCGTTTATGAAAATATGTTTATTCCATATCAGAACTACAACGACACGGAAAGACAACCGTACAGGCAGACAAGAAATACACTCCTTTATTTCCGTCAAGATTTAATAAGGTAGTAACTAGTAAGTATCTAATATAATAACAAACAAATGAATAATTTCGTATGATAGTATTCTGGGAAGTGTCCATTCATCCTGTTGACACTAACTTGCAGTGAGTAATAATGATTCTAACCGCAGGCTATAATTAATACAGATATTTTAGACGAAGCACTTACTGATACCTGGTTTCTAAGGTTTTTTTTGACAGAAGTTTATCTTTTTAATAGCAATAGTATCGGTAACGTGTTTAACTTTAGCCGATCAAATGAATAAACTTCTGTTAGAACTTGGGCATAAGTCAATATAGGGTTGAACACACTCAAATCTTAAATAGATATATATATATGTTATATCGACAAAGTTAAAGAACTTTTAAAATAAACATCCATGTTCAAACTTTTAGTACAAAAAATCCTCAAATTTTTCAAACGCAAATGAAGTAATCGCAACAACTGCAGGATTAGTTAAGACTACGTATTATGTACGTACGTGTGTGCGCAAAATTCAACGGCGCTGCTAAAATACTTTCGGCACATGCTTGGAAACTTTGTAAAACTGTGTAACTCTTGTTGCTGCACTCAGAGAGGAATATTAATTACCTAACTGAAATTAAATGAAGATGACAGACAATGTATGGGGCTTACGTCAAAATCTTCATTTACTTAATTACATTTAAGTAATTAATATTCGTATTTGAGTGCGGAAGTAAGCCATGACTAAGTGACAAAACCTTTCGATTACAGGCATATGCCAATTTTTCTATCCAAAACCTTGAACCTAGATGCTAGATCTTGTTTATAAGTTTTATCGCAGGAAGCGGGGCCATCGTAAATTTAACCGAACCGAGATCTGAGACCGGTTTGGCGTGTGCTTGCGGCCGGAAATACTGATGGACAAAAACTCTACATAAATTACTCGTTTATCTGGGCGTGGTGCGCTTAATATTCAGAGATTTTGTTGCGAGAGCGCCGTGATGGAGGCAAATGGAGTGATGTTTCTTATGATTGCTGTCATTTTGCAGAAAAACTGATGAAGGTTGGGAAACTACACAATATGTAGGATGATGTAGGTAGGTATAATAGGCTAGGTATTCTATTATTTTTATCAAACTATCTATAACTACGATAAAAACTTGTATAAGTTTTCATCGTAGTTATAGATAGTTTGATTAATGACGTATGTCTCGAATTTAGAGCTTTGCTCATCGCTTTCCTTAACGCTGGATTTAAAGTGACATGTGCAATACAATAGACTCTAGTCGAGGCAGTAAAGAAAGAGAAAGTACTTTAGTTACTAGAGTAATCTCTCTTTATATACATACCTACTGCCTTGACAAAACGGAACAGATGACCAACATGACTGACGCAGAAGCAAAATTTACTTTTTACAATAATGCGTTTATTACTGAACGTTGAATGGACAATTAGTTTAGGCAATTCTGTATTGTTAGATGATCAGGCTGCACTGTTGAAAGATGCTTTGCTGTTCCTATTTAAAAAAAAAACCTGATACCTTGATTACGCAGGCGTCTCAGCATCATAACCCTACAAAACATTTCAACAAAATAGAAATTGCTTGCAATTTTAATGCCATTATTTATAAACAAACACCTGTCACAGCTTGTAATAACGGTGTTCCAGGCTTGTAATGTACACAGACAAGGTTTAAATGAGCATTATCATAATCGCCCGCAGGTAAGTCACCAACGGACACCGCAATCTCAGACCCGGTGTTACACAAATTGCCTAGCCGATTTGCTGAATACATTTACAAGCTGTAAGTCTAAGCTTGTGAAGTCAATTGTGGCATTTTTTTATAAAATAAGGGGGCAAACGAGCAAAACGTGTCACCTAATGGAAAGCAACTACCGTCGCCCATGGACACTCGCAACATTAGAAAAGCTGCAGATGCGTTGCCGGCATATCCAAATTAGACCAAATAATATTATTGTGTTCTTTTGTGATTTTACCAAAAATTAACACAATCGTCAAAAATAATCTTTCAAACTAAGTAATAACTAATATGCAATAGGTATTATAATGTAAATTGTAGGTATCTGATTCTTCCAAAATAAAGCCGTGTTTGCCCGAGCGCTTGTATCAATAGGACTGAATAAAAGATTAAAGAAGTTTACAACTGCGGCTCTTTAAAACGCTGCGCTGCGACTTTCCATAGTAATAAAGAAACTGAATCATATAATAGAAAACAAACTATTACCTAGTACTCCCTAGTACGAAATACGATGCCATTGACAATAATGTTGATGAATATTTATTTGAATAAGTTATTATTATACCAAACATAATGTCATGGACAGAGCTAATAATATAATAGAATCAATAATTATGCCAGATATGTAAAACAATATATTACAAGTCTTGTCCAAAGGTAGAGAAAATAATTATTAATATAATTTCTAGGACTTTCTTTTCTGCGCAATATTGTCATAAATCACATTGATTGTCAAATTAATTTTATATAAAAATTACCCTGCCAGTGCTGCCTTGGGGCGCAGGCCGCAGCGCTGCCCCAAGACAGCACTGGCAGGGTCGCCATGCAATGTCAGGCTCTGGTGAGACTTATTGAAAGATGTTGTCAAGACTGAACTTTATTAACTAACTTATTACTAACTTATGCTACCTTATATAATGGGGAGGTGAGCCACACACTACAAGATTTATAGATATTTTCCTTACTCTATGTTTCTAGCAAACTAGCTGTCCCCCGCGGTGTTACCCGCGGTTTAAGTGAAATAAAATAAAATACTATGAACAGTACCAACAATAGAGTCATAAGAGGACGTTGCATGGTATGATGACTTATGGTAGTGATGATGATGATGATGAATGTAATTTGCATAGTAGCATATGCTTTCCGTTCTCAAAACAACAACAACAACGCCGAAACTCCCAAACTTGTATCTATAAAGAGTCAGGAGTTCTCTCAGCACCTTCCGAACCATGGAAGCAAATCTCGGTGCAAAATCTTACTTGTTGGTAGCATTTGCTTAGAATACTTCTTCGAAGTCACCACATATTTCCATATAAATTTTGAGGAGTTCTCTCGATTACTTATGGATTCCTTCATCAGGTCACCACTTTTGTAATCATGGTACCAAATTGGGATCATACCCTATACTATACACCGAAAGAAATTTTTTGAAAATCGGTTCACAAACGGCGAAGTAATCGTTGAATTATGTTCAACGATTACTCCGCCGTTTGTACGAAATGAACATATTAAGGCCAGGTAGTCCCTAAAATTAGCAAGTCGATGTCTGTCAGTACGAATATCGATGTAATGCACATTAAAATAACATTCATATCAGCACGCCTTGTACAGTGGCGGTTATGACTCGCCGCGTCCTTGATAGGGCGAAATAGGAGTTTTTTTTTTATAATATTAGTAGGATAGGATTTTTAAAACTTAGCCGCAGACCAACCTAATTTCAAGCTCTGCTCTAAGTTAAAAGTTTGCTAGTAGCTCTCCTACAGTAACTCTCTCTGTCGGTGAACTGATTTGAACAAATAAAAAGCGGTACTCTGTATTGGGATTGGTACTTCGTATAGAGAAACGTATGTTTACCGCGCGATAAACGAATATATCCGCAAACGAAGCTGTAACAGGCAATATCTAGTATATTCTAATACAGTATTTTACCTTATTTTAATGTATAATATTCCGATGATGCAATCACCAGGGCCCAGGGGAGTGTCCGATCAGCTGTTTATTTCAATCTCGCGGTAATCTAAGCCAAATGTCAGCCTCGAGGCGCGGGGTTGTTTTAATTTAAACTTAATGGTCAAACCGAAGTATTCATTAAATGTAATCGTTATGAAAATATCTATCTGCCATAAAATACTGCTAGTGATGAAATAAGCTAGGTGTTTAGCAGTTTATAGTACTGTTTAATGGTTAATGGTGTTAATGGTTATACTAAAATTAAGTATAACTTTTTAGTAATAAAAAATATTATCTACGTTTTGATGCATTTAATAAGTACATAAGTTACGTAGTGTAATTAATATTATTATGAAGCTTTCATTATTAAGCTTTGCTGAGCAAATAGAGAAGAAGATAAGCAGATTGAAGCGTGGAACGTAGTTTGATTAGGTTATTTCCGAGCCCAATTATGTAGATAACGTCAGACTTGATATAACCCAACCAAATAATATAAGTCCACCATTTTCACCACCATATTATTAGGAATCAATTTATCTGATGGGACACAATATACCCTGATATACAACCTGCATTAATAAGGTGTTATGACACGCACTCTTCAACTGGCCACAGATTTACATAACCATTACAGAACCTAATGAATACATAATGCAAATAAACGAGATTGTAATATAGTGTCCTCATGACTCCGGAAGCCAACTCTCGTAGATTAAGAGCCAGCGACAGCCAGGCTTGCGTCATTTTATAAAAGCTGAAAGTTTTCCTGTACATGACCCTATAGAGTTTCGGTCGCGGTTACTTTAGGAGGTATACAGTTGTGAAGGTCTACCTTAAAGTACTTTGGCAGTCTGGCAGTGGGAAGCGACTGTCATAAGTTCCCGGCAGTGCGAGACGAGTTTTCTATAGTTATCCCGAAGAAAATAAGATAAAAAATTGAGCTTTATAATCGTCGAAGATTATATAGACCTTTCCTGCACAAGACCCTATAGAGTTTAGTTCGCGGTTACTTTAGGAGGTATACAGTTGTGAAGGTCTACCTTAAAGTACTTTGGCGGTCTGAAAGTGGGAAGCAACTTTCATAAGTGACCGGCAGTGGGAGACGAGATTCCTACAGGTATCCCGAAGAAAGTAAGATAAAAAAATTGAACTTTACATTTTATCGAAGGTTCGGTAGACCTTCAACTGGATACTCTTGTAGTAACCGTAACCGAAATTCCATAGTCGCTGGTTCTTACCTCTATAGTGGTCATAGACAGATAAACTTTCAGCTTTTATAAAATGACGAAAGTCTAGCTGTCGCTGGCTCCTGGGCCGTCATAATAAACTTGAGCATTTAATTACAGAACTCAGAAACTAGATCCGATCTACATAACGACTGCACAATCTTACTCAATGCACCTTAATAGTGTAGAAAGTAAAGAAATTTATGCACTATCACTTTTCAGTAAGTAACGAAGCAATGCACAGGACTATCTAGTTTTGGCCATCTCGCCCGGCCCGGGTTATCAATTAGGTTATATTGTTGGACTCTTATTGAGGTGAGATAAATTGCGAAAGTGCTGCATAGACGCTTAATAAGATGGGGGAAACTGTAAGCTATATTGGTAGTGTAAGTATTATTCAATAACCTGTGGACTGTGGTATTTCTAACTGTAATATAATTTTATATACTTCTTTCGGCTTTCGGGTTTAATATATTATTATCAGAAGATATTATTTCATTATTACAATTGTCGTCTTATGCTGAACATATTGTTATGCCTCGTTCAAAGAATCCATACTTCCATAGTTTATACTTAATAATCCATACTTACTAATATTATAAATGCGAAAGTGTGTCTGTCTGTCTGTTACCTCTTCACGCCTAAACCGCTGAACCGATTTTGCTGAAATTTGGTATGGGGATACTTTGAGTCCCGGGAAAGCACCCCCCCCCCCCCCCCCCCTACAATACTAATCCATGAAACTTTGTATTATTTTAAGTAACAGTCGATCTTTTGATTTCCAATAATAAATTATCCGCCTGAAATTGACAGACTGTCGCAAAACAAAATTTTGTTTGTGCGTGTATCTCTACCTCTATATAAAGCTGTAGTGCCTTAAGACTGTTGTATCTCAAGTAGGGGCTGTACTTGAGATACAACAGTTAAGCATCTATTATATTTGAGTAGCTAATTTCATAGTCGTATTCCGAAATGTCATCGGTGTGGAAAGCCGTTTCCTTCCGGTCGCCCACGGCCGCCCCCGTACCGCTGTCGTATCAATCACGGTACTACGACATATTGACTACACGGTACAGCCTTAGCTATCATAATATATACAAACAGTTTGCATAATAGTAGCTATGAAATTTGTTTTCTTTATTTGGAAAATTTTGCAGCAAGACCAACATAGACAAGTTAGACAAGTACTTATATGTAGAGAGTAATGTTACTCAAGTCAATCTGCCGCGAACATTAATTATTTAAAAATGTAATTAAATGAACATTTTTGCATAAGCCCCATACATTATCTGTCAAACTGTTCATTAAATTGATAAGGAATCATAATTAAATGTCTCTGAGTGCGGCAGTAAATGGCGAATCCAGGCACAAAACTTCATAAAAAATGATGATGATGAATGTCTGTACATGGGCGTACCCAGGTAGGGGCAGGGGGGGGGCAGTTGCCCCCCCTAGAAGTGAAAATAAACGTCAATTTTCCTGGCAAGTGGGAATTTAAAACGTGTTACCTACTCTGCACAAAATGAAGTGTTGGAAACAAAATATCTTTTCATTTATATTCTGATTTTTTACAATATCAATAGACCAGATCTAAAACAAGGGTACGCCCATCTGTACCTTGTTACTTTCATACTAACTACGCAGTCGCAGCCTGAGATTACCCATATTTTAGGCGGGACCGTGACGCGCATGCTAAGACTAAAAGCGACTAGTTTACTGCTTGTATGGTTTCCATGGGATTTCCTTCAAAGCCACGAAGTAGATCATCATAATATAATCATATTATCGCAAAAAAGGTTTATAATAATTAGGTTCACTTACTGTTCTCACAGCACGCAGCATATTAATGTAACCTAGTCAATAAAATTCATTCAGATATCGATAATCTTATATTGACGTATAGTAGCAGTAACTCTTTATTTAATGGCGTAGCCCACCTGGGGCTAAGTGGCCACCGTGGTTAGGAGACCAGCACACCTTAGAAGCCACGTGAGGTAGGAATAACTTAAGTTAATGTCTCCAGAGTACACCCCGCGGACTGATCCCTGGAATTCTAAAGAGATTTCCGCCGTTGGTTACGACTGGCCTTAGAGTAAGGCCAGTCGTAACCAACGACGAGTTGTGTGGAAATGTGCAGTGGGACAATGTGTAAGATATTACGCTCGTGAAAAAAAATCATACGTGGGAGAGCCATGCTTCGGCACGAATGGGCCGGCTCGACCGGAGAAATACCACGTTCTCACAGAAAACCGGCATGAAACAACGCTTGCGCTGTATTTCGCCGAGCGTGTGAGTTTACCGGAGGCCCAATCCCCTACCCTATTCCCTTCCCTACCCTCCCCTATTCCCTTCTCTTCCCATCCCTACCCTCCCTTATTACCCTATTCCCTCTTAAAAGGCCGGCAACGCACTTGCAGCTCTTCTGATGCTGCGAGTGTCCATGGGCGACGGAAGTTTGCTCGTTTGCCCTCTTTATTTCATTTAAAAAAAAAAACGCAGAACACCTTATACCTTCCGTACTTTCTGTGGTTTGAATTAATTGTTTATGTTCGAAGTAAAGATACAGACAAAACTAA
Organism: Cyaniris semiargus; assembly: GCA_905187585.1. Lineage (NCBI taxonomy): Eukaryota > Metazoa > Arthropoda > Insecta > Lepidoptera > Lycaenidae > Cyaniris > Cyaniris semiargus. The sequence goes on along the minus strand of LR994561.1, from coordinate 7,972,888 downwards.
TAGAATATTGACATTAATTGACTCTTGAGGGAGTTTAAAATTGTATTTAAGAGCGTTTGAATACTATCACACGGTATTTCACAGTAAAGGCTATAATATAAACAAATGGTTTCACATATTTGAGAGGTACAGTAAACATACTAGTTACTAGTTAGTATAGTTACTTTCAAGTGTTTGGGCAATACTTTGGTGATTCTAGATGAAAATTTTAGAAAAGTTACATTACACTTCTACGAGGTAATCTAAGGCCAGGTTCACACGGCACAATCCTGCACGTTTTTGCAGTATACGTCATAACCTACAGTGGCGCATACAATGTATAATATATAGGTCTACCAGAATCTGATGGCAATTTTTGACAGCAGATTTTCAAAAAATATCCTTGATCATTGGATAAATTTTTATATTTGCATATTTAACACACAGAATTAGCCGCTATAAGAAAAAAAAGGATCAAATGTTTTATTCCAATTACCCCGGTACTGCTAGAGTCAATTTATTTTCTCACTTTTTGCCATCAGATTCTGGTAGACCTATAGAACCATTCACACGTCGATTGTACTGCACGGTTTGTTGCAGTACAATCGGCGTATGAATGTTAAGACGTATACCGCAAAAAAACGTGCAGGATTGTGCCGTGTGAACCTGCTCTAAAGCCTATAGGTGAAATATTGTTATGAGTTTTTTATATATGTATTTTTAAGCCTTATGTTTATCTTAGAAACTTTACTTCCTTGATCCATAGCATCAGGTATAACTTACGTGACCATCTGTCTCGATTTCGACGGGACAGTCCCGCTTTCAGGCCGTTTGTCCCGCTGTCCCCCGCACGACGGAAAATGTCTCACTTTTCGCTATAAAGCAAGAAAAATTCTACGTCCCAATTATAGATAGCAATCTTTTTTTTTATATGCGATTACCTAGATGTCGCTTTGTAAAGAATAAGTCACGTCGTTAGGTATAACAGATATTGGGATCGGGCAATATCATCTAATTAAGTCCCAGATGCAAACTGTATCACAACACGGTACGCTCAAATGATTACATCACGTCTAAATCTGAGCGAAGGTTGAGTGGGGGCGTCCATTCAAATTGATATTTCCTTTCAAATTTACTTCAATATTAGATAATATAAATATTTATTGCGTGTCACGTCGTCGATTCTGTTTTCAATAAGATAATTAATTCGCAAGTTATGATCATATTTTATAAAAAAACTTCCTTTTACTGATTCATTATTCTCAGATGGTAATAAAATATGATTAGCGTTTGTCTTAGTCAACGAATATTGAATTTGCGCGATTTAGTGGTGGGGAATAATATATGGCAACGACTTGATAAAGTTATATTATTGTTTTTCGTTTTGTTTTATTATTTTAACGCTTGCCAATTTATACGTTTCAAATATATTTATACGTTTCAAACCTAATGTATGAAATCAACTAGTCGTGTTAAATTCATTCAACGCATGAGTCTTAGCGACACATGGCAATATGAAAACTACGAAACCCGAACGTCATGACGTCCATTCATTCAACTCCAAGGCAAATCCTTTATTGTTCTTGAACTATAATTAAGGTTAACGTATACATATTTAATATTTTACAAACCCGCTCGGCCGTGACACGTGCGTACGACACAAATTCGCTTTCCATTGATAAAAACTTCGCCCACACTAGCCTCCATTCACCGGCGCCATGAGTTGCGCAACCGTCCCCTCGTCCCCTTCGTCCCCTCGGCCGTCTGTCCCCTCGTCCCCCGCCGGGGACCTTCGAAGCCTTCCGCAACAGTTGTCACTTGTCCGCAATCTCTCGAGATGGACACCGTTAGGCAATAACAATGAAGTTACAGTAACCGTCTAAAGTTCAAGATAACAATGAGGCTGCTTTTAACGTTACGCAATGCTGTTCAATGTTTTAACAATATGAGCAATAAATATATGACTTTACTACAATCTAAATGGTGTTTTTATGTTCTACAATTTACCTTCTCATCTACAACGTTGGTTGGCACTTGGACATTTTCGTTTCGAAAGCTTCAATTTTCTCCTAGTTTAGGAGTTTCTTACTCGTTAAAAACACATTTCGGATCTAGTGCATAAGTAGGAACATTAGGAAGTGGTTTAAAATATATAATTATTTATAATTACTAGAGTTAAAGACGTAAAACTACGTGTTCTAGCTATAAACTAAAGGAAATAATTGTTGAATCTAATCCGCAAATAAATTAAGCGTACACTTCACTTCTATTTAACTGGGTATATACTTTAACGACTGACCCGAGTACATTATATGACCGGTCGGCTATCGCGATGCCGGTTCACTTAATTCCGAGTTACTCCTACATTAAATCATTAAATGGGCGCATACGTTTCACGTTTTATACCATTCCCCCTATCGGGTCTATCAGAAATATAAATATTGCCGTAATAAGCGCTATTACTTCTGGGTAATATCCAATAAAACGAAGAAAAGGATTGGAAATGAGATTATCGGTTCGTAATATAATATCACGCGGTGGCGGGAGTCGCTTCGCTATCACATTAAAGTCCGATCGCAGCTCGGTCTCTCATTAATTGATGTCCAATTTATGTGAATTTACAACACCCCGCACCTGAAATACGGAGGCCTCGCGCCCATAATATCACAAATTTACTGCTGATTACGTATTAATGAAATTTAATTAAAAGATCATAAAATTGTAGATTTTTATGCAAGGCGAAACGGATAAGGATAAAAATACATTACTCGGTGAAGTTTAATAGCTTACGTCAGGATTTTATAACACCAGATCATGGAATTGTTTGTTATGCAATAATTGAATCATTATGTTATAATTTGATACAGTTTTGAACTCAGTCTCAGCTATGAAGTCATAATAAAGTCTGGAGACTGGAGAGCAAGCGTAAATAAAACAATCGGCCGAGTGCGAGTTGGACTCGCGCACGAAGGGTTCCGTACCAGTATAGAGCAAAAATAGGTAAAAAGTACTGTGTTTTTTTTTGTACGGGAGCCCCCTTTAATTATTTATTTTATTTAAATTTTATTATTAATTATTAAAGTATAAATACAACTGAGTATTTTGTGAACATTTCAAATGCCTACCTATTGCCATTATTGATATCGAGCAAATAATAGCAAAAAAGTTACGTTCGTTGTATGGGAGCCCCCTTAAAAATTTAATTTATTTTGTTTTTAGTATTTGTTGTTATAGCGGCAACAGATACACACAATCTGTGAAAATTTCAGAAATCTAGCTATAGCGGTTCTTGAGATACAGCCTGGAGACAGACAGACGGACAGACAGAAGACGGACAGACAGACATCGAAGTCTTAGTAAAAGGGTCCCGTTTTCACCCTTTGGGTACGGAACCCTGAAATAGGTATTATGATTTTCTTTCGTAGTTGGATGAAAAGTAAAGATCCTATTAGTTTTGCTTTTCTTATCATGTTAAAATTCAATAATTTTGGGATCTGGGTTATAATAATTAACTGAGCGTAAAATATTATGTCTACATGTAGCTCTATGCATTTATAAACAGGACAACATAATATATTTTAATCCATAGTTAACTTTAATCCATTTGAGCAATTAGGCTTTATACCGTTACACATACAACACAGTATTAGAAACAAAAATTATTGTTCTAATTAAATAAATTACAATTGAACTATTTACAGTAAAGTAACAGTCGAATTAAAGAATAAATAAAGACGTAATGGCCGGTTTACATTATAACAGCAGTAATCCATACTAATATTATAAATGCGAAAGTGTGCCTGTCTGTCTGTTTGTCTGTGTGTCTGTCTGTTACCTCTTCACGCCCTAACCGCTGACCAATTTTGCTGAAATTTGGTATGGACATACTTTGAGTCCCGGGAAAGGATATAGGCTACTTTTTATCCTGGAAAAATGTACGGTTCCCGCGCGATAAACGAGTTTTGGCGCAACGGACTTGCGGGGGTCATCTAGTACTGAAATAATGTAAACGGGCACTGGAATGCAATCAGTACATCCAGTACCCATTTACTTTATTCTAATAGCGATGGATTGGATGTCTGGATTGGAATAATGTAAATATTTTCGACTCAGCTCGCAGTGATAGTCGTAAGTCGGAGTTGGATGTAGTGAATGTGTCTGAACCAGTTATCAATTAAGAATACATTTAAATTCATTAAAAATCGTTAAAACTTTCCACGCGTTGGTAACACAGTGAATGATATGAATAATAACATTATGTATTATAATTTTTTGAGCACCGTGACGATTTTATATTGAATATGATTTTACAGCATAAAATTGATATTTTAATCAGATTATAGAAGTGTATCTTTGACAGATATATATTTAGATATATATAGAAATTTAGGAATATTTTACATTCGTAGAATAGTAGCAAATTGAAAATTCTGTGAACTTAAATATTTAGATTTCTAATAGTTTAACTACTACTTTAAGCTAAGTTATTGTTGTTATGTCTTTTTTACCGACTTTCAAAAAGGAGGAGGTTATATGTTCGGCTGTGAATATTTTTTTTTTTATATATTTTTATTTTTGTATGTTCAACGATTACTCCGCCGTTTGTGAACCGATTTTCAAAATTTTTGTTTTGTTCTATTAGGTTTCCCTCAAATTTGGTCCCATTTTCACAAAAGTGGTGATCTGATGATGGGATCCATGAGTAATCGAGGGAACTCCTCAAAATTTATATGGAAACATATGGTGATTTTGGTTTTATGAGAAGTATCCTAAGCATATGCTACCAAAACGCAAGATTTTGCACCAAGGTATACTATGGTTCCGAAGATACTAAGAGAACTCCGGATTCCTTATAGATACAAGTTTGGGGGTTTAGGCGCTGTTTTAAGAACTGAAAGCATATGCTACTATGCAAATTACATTCATCATCATCATCATCATCATCATCATTACCACGTCAGGGTCACCAGTTTCACATGGTTGTATATGGATACAATATGCCCGCACAACACCATAATTATATCATCACGTTATCTCCTTATAATAATTGGTACTTTTCATAGCGATTTTAATAAAAATATAATGTTGTTTCAAAATAAATTATTCAAGTTCTAAGCGACTTATGTACCACAAAATTGAACATAACAAAGTCAACCTTAACTCCAGAGCGTAAGGCACACATTTGACATTACTTTTGAGATTCGAAAGAAAAAAGAGAAGTAAGTTGCTTCGATAGGTACTACACTAGTTTAACTATTAACCCATCAATCCCCAAGCGGTACCCGGCTGCCGCATAACAATTAAAAATCTATTGTGTCTGCGATTCCCACGATCGAGGTAATAAATTGAACCCTTAGTATGAAAATACTTACATACATAGGAAAACAATCTACATCGTAATAGGAATAAGAAACACATTGCATTGAGTGTGACTCTTAACAAATTGTAATAAGATACGTAGAATATACGCGATGGTTTACTAGATAACTAAAAAGAGTGAAATTATTATTTTTAACAAGAAATTAAAACCGACTTCCAAGGTAAAAACAATAATAACATCCTTATAATATGAACTAAAAAGTATAAAATAATGTTTCCTATCTAATAGTGCCTTTTTCCGAATTCGGCTAAACCCCAACTATTTCTGTACTCAATCTTCATAATTTTGAAGTCGGTGCCAGTTCCAAAAGTTTCAAATACCTATTCTGTCAGAGAACTGAAGATTCAGCTATATCTGGTACCGACTTCAAAATGAAGATTGAGTACAGAAATAGTTGAGGTTCAGCCGAATTCGGAAAAAGGCACTATTAGATAGGAAACATTATTTTATACTTTTTAGTTCATATTATAAGGATGTTATTATTGTTTTTACCTTGGAAGTCGGTTTTAATTTTTTGTTAAAAATAATTAATGGTAATAGTGTTACCTATTATCATTAACAAGAATCAAGATCCATATTGTATGTAGATAATAGTCACAAAATGTTTTCCTTACTCTTTTTATTAGTAAGTCGCTTGTCAAACAAAGACAAAGTTTGGACATCATACTTAATATAACTATAAGGTAAGTATGAATCTTTTTACTAATAAGGGGGTTACAATATACTTCATATAAGTTCAGGTCAGAAGTGGGAGCCTGCCCTATAGTGGGCGGAGTGGCGGAGGTCTGGAGAGTGTATTTCATATTTAATGGACGATCAGATGATAAGATCCCCGCAGCCTGCTCCTCATCTACAAGTCACGAGGACCACAACACTGGCATATAGCATTGACAGTTATAAATGTACAGATGTTGATTCATAGGCATATGGCGGACCTACGTAATTTGTTCGCATAATGTCAAACCTATCCGACAGATTACAACTAACATTGAATTGACATGATCGGACCAAATAACGTAGGTTCGTCGACTGCCTATGAATCAATTTCTTCGATGGTACAATGAGACTAGACACTAGCATATTGCCTAGAACGAGCACCAATTAATTATAAATGTTTTTATTTTTCTAGGATTAACCCATCCGGGGACACGCAAAGTATTTCCCCATGTAAAAAATAGGCCAGAAACTTATCCTTACTATCCTACTCGCCCATAAATCCTAAAAACTTATCCTACAACGCCTAATGACATTGATGAAGATAGGACGATTAGGTCTAGATAATAATAATAATAATATCTATGGACGCTTCACACCACGTCAGTCTGGCCCCGTGCTAAGTACCTGAAGGACTTGTGTTACGGGTACCAGACAACGGAAATATATTTACTACTTTTATACTATACACATATTTAAGATTTTTATTATATGATACACATATTTAATACACATCCATGACCCAGGAACTTTGAAAACTTTTTTTTCCGTCGGCGGGATTCGAACCCGCGACCCCCGGCTTGAGCTACCAACAGCCCACCAACTGAGCCACAGAGGTCGTCAGATATGGAACAGAGTTGAAAACATGAATACGCTTTAAATTAAATATTATGATATTTTTTTTTAATTTTTAGGCCAAAAGGTCAGCGTTGGTCCTATCAGCTTGTCAATTAAGACACCAACCGTCAACTCATGTTAAGTGCTCGCACTAATTATTTTAATAACTCCGTAAAATGATTACCGTTATTTGATAAGTAATATCCGTCGGATGATTTATTCAATAAACTGTCCAGTGGTTCATTACACGTCCCACTGAACTATACAACGTGTCAAGGAGAAGTTTTTGCCACATGCTATTAAGCCTATAATTTGCCACGACACAGATAATATAATACGTATCAGGCTGACCGAGAATTAGTCTCGCTGCTTTCTAAACTATTAAAAAAATTAGCTCCTAAATTTAAAATTCGATATCAATATCGAAATGGACGATTTACATAATATCCAATAATATATTTTGTTAAGTGCACACGGGTGTAACATAATTTTAGCTTAACGCCAAACGCCAATGGAAAAGTAATGTCGAAACCGAATCATTTACGACATTAAACCAACTTAAGAAGACGTTAACATAAAATAGATGTAACCGTTTAAAACTTGAACAATAATTATTATTATAAAATAAAATCAATAATTTTACATGACAGTATTATGTCCCAATGTTGCAAGGATTTAATGATGTCGAAGAAGATTATTAAGAAATTATCAATCAAGTTTGAGATAATAATTATATAAACGTTACCAATTATTGAAAAGCTGGTCGATACAGTGGGATCTCGTACTAAGTTTGCTAAGCGCCGCTGAATCGGACGTCTACACAAGAACACAAAATATTATGATAATATTGAAATAGTTTCACCAAAACTGTCGAAGATGCAGCATTTTTAGGGTTCCGACCCATAGGGTACAAACGGGACCCTATTACTGAGACTTCGATGTCTGTCCGTCTATCTGTTTGTCTGTCTGTCTCCAGGCTGTATCTCAAGAACCCCTATAGCTAGACTTCTGAAATTTTCACAGATTGTGTATTTCTGGTGCCGTTATAACAACAAAAAACAAAATAAAGTTAATATTTAAGGGGGCTTCCCATACAACAAACGTGATTTTTTGGCCTTTTTGGCTCGTAATCCATAATGGCTACATGTAGATACCTACTTGAAATTTTTACAAAATCCTCAATTATATGTGTATTTAATATTTAATAATTAAATTAAAATAAAATAAATAATTAGGGGGGGCTCCCTTACAAAAAACTCTATTTTTGCCCTACTTCGCGCTATAACGGTACGGAATCCTATGTACGCGAGTCCGACTCGCACTTTGCCGATTTTTTTAAAGATGTTTTGAGGCTTTCTAAAGTAAAACCTTAAAACTGTCCGAGGTAGTAACGCTTTTAAGCATGTTACTACGAAATATGAACATATTATAGCATATTTTATTGTTTTCATAGATTTCCAAGCTATTAAAGTTAAGAGACTGAGATAATGGTATCTCAAAGTTCTAACTTTAATGGCAACGAATAAAATGCTATAGTTGACTATCCCCTGATTCCCTGAAATCTAACACCAGAAATCTGACCTTTTCGTAGCCGATGGTTATTAGTCGTATTAAATATGAGGCTATGCAGGAAGTGAGAGGGCAGAGGCATTAAACAATAGTATTGGTGCGAGCGGCGGGGGCGGCTGTTGAATGGACCGTGAGTCAGACCAACCTTATTCATAACAGCGCATCATGCGCACTCTATCTTGATCAAAACAAAGATTTGCTATCCACGCAACATATAAGGTAGAACGCCCAATTATTGGCACTTTAAGAGCTTATATTACAGAAAATTCTTTTATTTTAAAAGTAAAATCTTAGGCGCCAATAATAGGACAACGACTAACGGTAGTTTGCCCTAAGTGCAATAATATGCTTTGCCTAATTATTAACACGAAGATAGTTACATAACTGTTAACGATGAGGTAGTTTGTGTTTATCCTAAATGCAATGATATGCCTTCGCTTATTATTAAAATTTAAAACCAAGTTCAAAATCAAAATGAATGACCCAATTAACTTAAGCTATGTTATTTTAGATGTTCTATGATTCATTGAATACATTTTTGTTTTCGAATATAGAAACAGAAAGCATAAATAACATTTTCATGACAATATACTAAATGCATTATAATTTATAATAATAAACAGAAGATAATGAACTTCTTGTGCTTGCTTATTCCACTAACTCTTGCTCGTAACTTTTTGCAACCATTACTTGTAAGTGTTAGAAACTAATTATTGTTAAGATGAACAAATAGACGAACCGATATGAACTTGCCTATTACAGAGGATTACTCTTTATGGAATCTTACATAAATTTTACTTAAAATTATAGCTTAGAAAGCACGCGTCTGAACAATGATCCAGTTCAAGCATAAAGATACAGTATTAACCAAATTAAAATATAACTTACCATTAGTCATTACCTTTAATAGTAAAGTAAATACTAGGCTCAAACTAAAAACAAACAAGATTTACGTGGTCAGCTAAGCCTATTTCTCATGAAGGCAAAGGTTACGAGATTTTGACCTGGAGATCTGCTGATAGCGTTTAACTAAACGCATAATTGTTTGCTGAACGAGCAGTCTATTTTATTTATTGGTCTCTACACACTATAGCTAAGATATGGTTTGGATGGGAATGGTTTTAAGATAAGTTCGCTAAGAGCTATAAGCGTAGAACAAATAATAGCGTTAAAGACACGGCTGTATAATAATGGAAATGAAACTATAGAATCATGGCACCAATGCGATTCCATGCTCTACGACTTACGAATATTAACAACATTTTTTAAAGAAAGGATTCGAATCTGAGAATTCTGGCTTGAGCGTCAACGTGTTAACCACAGAGCCACAATTAATGTCCTCCGTGCATTTTACTTTGTTATGTAGAAATGATTATAAGCAGTCTATAAATAACTCCCAACGAATATAATTCCATTTAATAGCTATTTCAAGAGCAAGATACCAAAATACAATCGCCGGTGGGCGGAACACACAGACAGACATTACAGCAGAGACGGTCCTACAAAGAACTCGATATCCCCGGGCAACAGAAAATCATAAACTCGACTAAGTACTACCAAAACCGTCTGCGACATTAAAACGAAACCATATTGGCTCCGATAAATGGCAACTTCTAGATAGTTCTAGATAGCTAATCAGACAGCCGGTATATTTACAGACCGCCATTTGCATTCAAACAATCACAGGTTTAGGGTCGGTGCGTACGGGCGACTTAAGACAGCAACGCGTGGCCACCAACAGCTTCTTGAATGATGCTTATGTTTTTTCTAGACTAGCCGTATATGTGTAGCTGGAGTTCAAAGATAGGTTTTAGGCTGCAGCATCCATATTATACGTTGACACAAGCAACTCAAGGCATCAACACAACTCTACATTCCGGTACCTTTAAACGTGCTTTAAACTCTAGCTCTCCTAAATTGTACGTTGAACCTGTCGATATGTCGATCTGTGACAAAGTTTAAGCTCAAATACATAATGTTATTAGAATTTTTTAATCCCTAGTGACATACCATGGAATTTTTCACATAACCAACTGCATCCAACAACAATATCACTTCGTAGCTTGCGTGGCGGCCCGTCTGCACCGCGTCCTAGACGGAAACCGCCAATATCGGCCTAACAAGATCTGTCATATATAATGCGTAGATAAATAAACGATAGGCAAACAATAAATTGCGTAACCGGGCGGTCCAATATGTTAACAGTTTAGCTCTGATAACAATCCCTTGGCTAGGGTTGTCAGCTGATGGATTATATATAGTAATCTAGTAAGTACTCAAATTTTGCTCGTCGAAACATAAGATATTATATCTATTATCTAGCTTAAACATTGAACAAATTTTAATGAAATTTAATTGGTGATATTTCGGTAAAGAGTCATTTTTAGAAAAGGACACATATAATCCGGTTACACTAAAATACAAATATATTATGAAGGACAAAAATAAGGATTCAAATATAAAATATGAATTTCGGCGCAAAGATATTTCGCATTAACTATTCGCAATTTTAGAAGTACCTAGTAGAATTTTTAAAGCTAATGTTTTAAAATTTAAAACTAATATAATTTAGGCACTATTTTCACTCAGATAATTTTAAATCACTAAGATAGCAAGCTCCTTGATTTGATAAAGAGGTATAATCTCTGGTACATTATGTCATGTCCGTAAAAGGGCGTAAAAGTTGTTGCCCTAAAACGCTCGGAATCTGAGGTAAAGTAAACACCGGATTAGATGTGGCGGTCGGATAATCTCTTATTTATCACCACCCTTGTTACACTTTTTTTTTTAACTTCACATTCACCAAATAGTTTAGAGCTATTCTAGCTTATAATATATTAAGCTATTTCGTTTGTAATTTGTTATTCATTTGGAATCACAAATAAAGCAGTATAAATGCTAATCTTTTAGAATACCAGTGAATTAGGTTTTAAAAGACTCGGCAGTAATGCAGCTGAAAAGCATATTTCTATAATATTTTAAATGTCAATAAAATAAATTTATCAATCATGCTATTAAAAGCAACAAGCTCAGAAGAATACATCTTCATAAAAATCTTTACCAATCGAAGGCAACATTTCATTAAGTAATCACGACATGCAACAACAATGTTTGTAATTGAAATCGTACATTTCATAACTCCGTAATAAATATAAATTTAATGATAATCCGTATGAATGTGCTTGACCCGTTTGTCGTAGAAAGTCGGGTTGCCCAAGCTGAGTTCGCGACGATTTTGGCTCAGTCGTGACATCGAAGGTAGTCCGCGCTATAAACTTTCATAATTGTAGAGTCCGAGCGAGACATCGGCTTCGGCTTCATCCACATTTGGCCAAACCTTCGAAGCTAGAAACTCGTCAAAGGTTTTAAGAAGAAGGTTTTTGAAATTAGAGATACTAACGCAAATCTTTATAAAGGCAATAATTTTTAAAGTTATTAAAACATCTGAATTGAAAATATTTTAAATACTTGCAGTAGTCATGCTAAAAAAAATTCTTCTTCTTATGGATGTACTTAGAGACATATTATTTTAAAGATTATGACTTTAATTTTTTTTTATGAAATAAGGGGGCAAATGAGCAAACGGGTCACCTGATGGAAAGCAACTTCCGTCGCCCATGGACACTCGCAGCATCAGAAGAGCTGCAGTTGCGTTGCCGGCCTTTTAAGAGGGAATAGGGTAATAGGGGAGGGTAGGGATGGGAAGAGAAGGGAATAGGGGAGGGAAAGGAAGGGAATAGGGTAGGGGATTGGGCCTCCGGTAAACTCACTCACTCGGCGAAACACAGCGCAAGCGCTGTTTCACGCCGGTTTTCTGTGAGAACGTGGTATTTCTCCGGTCGAGCCGGCCCATTCGTGCCGAAGCATGGCTCTCCCACGTATAAATTTATTGTTATATGTATGAGCATTTTGTTATTATACCTCATTTTCTGTCAAAATCTCCCTTAAATCAAGGTAAAGTAATCTTTCAATACATCTGAGTGCGGCCGTTACACTTTTAAAATTTTATATTTCGGCTCAAGCTTCGGCCGATAACAAACGAATTATCGGCTTCGGCGTCGACCAAAAATTGACCTTTAGAAACTGCATAATATCTCATTCAAGCTTTGCCACTAAATTGGTTTATATTAAGTCCATCTATTTGGAAATATGATCGTGAGTGGCTATAAAGAAGCAGGGGAAGATGTTTATCGTGTAACTAGCTGTCGGGAATGGCGACGGGCGACGCAGCACAATCTCTATTGCGCTCGCTTTTTCCACTTAAAATGCATGTAGGCTAGAAAATTGCTTTTTACTTTGCTTGTATAAATAACAAGCAAATGTAGCGATATAGAGCGACGATTTCAGCAACCAATATTTAAGTTAAATGTTGATTATATATTATGTCGTAAATGAACGCTTCATCTTATATTAACCCTTCAATCGCGGATTCTTGGAAATGTTATTGTATTCTATTGTTTTCGCAATCACCAGTGATCGTATGGGGCTTGATGAGTTAATGCGTATTTTGTTCTTGTCGATGAAATCAATACATATATATTTTGTTAGCAATGTAATTCTCAATTATTAATGCGAAAGTCAAGAAAGAAAAGATATTACTTAATCTGTAATCTCTTATTAACTTTAATTAACGAATTCATTGCCTATACACCTATTTTATTACTCACAACGAATCTATTCCGAAGAAGATTATGACGTAGATAAAAAGAAAATGATTATTGTTATACAAGTTTTATTGTTCAGAATAAGCGATTTAATAAAATTATGTACGCGTTATGTTCAATTTATTATATAAATTATTATATTGACCGGCCCCCCGTATGGCTTTCGAATATTTTTTGTTTGGAATTCAGAATTAGCCTAAAAAACCCATATTGAGTAGCTAACTGTGGAATTCGAATAGCTCTCCTTATTTACGAGTTTATATTAAACACAGAATCTTCGGAATTTATGCGATTCGGTGCCCGGTGTGTCCAAGTCTAAATATTTTAAAAATAACTGTTAAGTGTTATGTTACTTTTGTTTTATGTTTTTCACTTATCATATTTTAGTACTTAATTATAAAATTCAAAGTAAGCCGCATTACATAACATACAAATCTTTAAAGCCAAAACCACTTGTATAGTTTACAATAATTATTCTCTTCCTAAACCGTGACCTTACAATAAATTTTCAATTAATTTCCTCATTTTCGTATCAAAACAAGCACACACACACGCGCCTTACCGATAGATGTATGTGTGCGGTACACCTACACCGCTAGTTTTGTGAATGGATGCTATCCGAGGCTTGCAACAGCCGCCTACGTTCGCTCTGAGGTCGCCAACTTTCATTCATTATTCGTGCCCACTTATTGTCTTGCCAAAATACTAGATAGTGCGGTTATTTATCTATTTAATTACCGCCAAGTTTAGCATTGGCTTGTGTTTATTGTATATCGGTAACTATTATTAACAATTTGCTTTTAGTGCTAAGATGTCTGTGATAGAAAAACCTTTAATGATATTATTGTATGTATAACAAAAACATTCTTAATCAAAAAATGGAAGACCCAAGGGGAGGCCTTTTGTGCAGTGGGACAACATTAAGTTGTCTATATAAAACCTCAACTTATATAAACTCTAAATAATTGTTGAAACCTTTTTAACAATATTTAAACCGTACCTACAGGTAATAAAAGCGGAAACATTTGGAGGCTAAGCCATATTTATCATTTGAATTCTGACTCAGAAGATTAACAGATGGTCATCAAAATAAATAAGCAAGTAAGATGGGAAGCCGCGATCACGGCGGATAAGATTATCGTTTAAAACAAGATGTTTGTGTAATGGCCAGCATAATTCTTGGGAGCATTCAGAGAATTTTTTGAAGATTTTGTTAAAACATACAGTCAGTTATTTAATTGTGATGGAACAGACCTCCAAGACATACCATTGCCTTAACTTATAAAAAATCTACAGAGTTTATAATTATTCAGTCTTAGGCCGACCGCATAAACACGTTTTCCGTATGCGATTTCCGAATTCGTTTTCCGTATTAGGAAATCCGAATGCATGGATTCAGTAGCAAATACATTAACTACCGCAAACGTGCGTTTTTCTCCGTACTGAACAAATTCCGCACGTACGTTTCAAGTGCAAGCCAGCGCGTTCGCGCGTGAAAAAAACAAACGTTTGCGCTAGTGACACCGAAATACGAATACGGAAAACGAATTTGGAAATCGAATACGGAAAACGTACGTTTGCGGCCAGCCCAAATATGCTTTTGTTTGAAACGTTAAAAAAATCACTTGAGGGTATGACTTAACAATGTTGTTCTAATTATTATACTTAAAGAGGGCGACGTACGCAAAAAATCATACATCGTCCTCTCTTCACACTCACGCCCATCTTTCATATGCCAGATGAAAAAGGAGGACGCGGAATCATCGCCAAGTTAGTTTTTTCTTAATAACTCGATAAATATACAACATTTTAAAAATCCGACAGGTCAGTGTCTCAATGATAGAATTTTATACAATGTTTTAAAATATTAACTTACTTTTATGCACGGTTACGGCAATATATGAAAAATTTCTAAAAATTAGATGCATCTTTGTGATATTTTTCTATCGAGAACATTTTAAGATATTGTGTTTTAGCTCAGATCAAATTCTTGGTTAAATGTAGTATCTATGTTTAGAAAATGAAACAATTCGGGGCTTATTTTCAAGTATAAAAATGAATTATAAAATCGACAATTTTGGGTTAGTCGCCCCATTAATCAAATTAACGAGGCAGAGTTTCATACTTTTGACGTTGTGTATAAAGTTTAGTGCTTCAATTCGCTGTTTGGATTTTATAACATCTGTACATACTGTGTAGACCTTTTTTTCATAAAAGGGATAGAGTATGTTTACTTTTTAATAAGTCTACAGCATGAGTAGGTGCTACAGACATAAATATGTATTTTAAAATTTAAACTTCAGTCTTACATTTTAAACCAGTCTAGCATTTCAATCCGCAGATAGACTATCAGTTGATTGGTCTGATAGATCGATAAGAATATTGATTGCATTTTTAGAGAGAGTTTTAACGTGTCAGTATTAAGGGGGCGACTAACCCAAAATTATCAATTTTATAATTCATTTTTATACTTGAGAACAAGCCCCGAATTGTTTCATTTTCTAAACATAGATACTACATTATATTTCCAAGAATTTGATCTAAGCGAAAATACGATATCTTAAAGTTTTCTCGATAGAAAAAAATCGCAAATATGCCTCTAATTTTCACGAATTTTTCATATATTTGCCGTAACCGTGCATTAAACTAAGTTAATTTATTTTAACACATTGTATAAAATGTATAAAATTTGAGACACTGACCTGGCGGATTTTTAAAATGTTGTATATTTATCGAGTTATTAAGAAAAAGCTAACTTGGCGATGATTCCGCGTCGTCTTTTTCACCTGGCATATGAAAGACGAGCGTGGGTGTGAAGAGAGAAGGACGATGTTTGATTTTTTGCGTTAGTCGCCCTCTTAATGAGACCGGCACATAAACTACATTGCAAAACATTTAGATTAGCGTAATCCACTTTCACAGTTTGTCTACTTCGTTAGTGCTTCCCGCGCTAATGACTAGAGACTATAAAACAAAAACTCATCATTTCTTTTCATCTTGACTAGGGTTGTCAAAGATTAAAAAAAAGGTTTTTTTTATGAAATAAGGGGGCAAACGAGCAAACGGGTCTCCTGATGGAAAGCAACTTCCGTCGCCCATGGACACTCGCAGCATCAGAAGAGCTGCAGGTGCGTTGCCGGCCTTTTAAGAGGGAATAGGGTAATAGGGGAGGGTAGGGATGGGAAGAGAAGGGAATAGGGGAGGGAAAGGAAGGGAATAGGGTAGGGGATTGGGCCTCCGGTTAAAAATTTGGCTTATTTTCTTTTGTATGCCATCTTTGCAAATCGTATTACAGTTAATATTTATTTGATACGCAAAATAGTTTTACATAATTTTATTATGGTAACAATTGATTTTGCAAAAACATTTTAAAAATTTGAAATGAAAGAAGAGCCGAATTTTATGAAAAATTTAAAATGATTGCAAAAAATTAGCAGCCCTAGTTTCTGTGTAAACTTTAACCTTGTATTATTACATAAAGTATCTAGTGCTAATAGATCGCTTGAATGACCGTTTTAGCACTTGGCTCTTTCACAGACTTCGATGTTGTGTTAACAGTATTTGGTAATCTATACTAATATTGTTTTAAGGTCGAAAAATCTGTCAATATTGAGTTTATCACATTCACATGGGAACACCACTGTTTGTATTTCAATTTTATGTGCAAAGTAATACTTGAGTCTGGTGAGAAAATTTCGCTGAAAACTTATAGAACCAAAAATCGTTATAGAATGCCGCCATATACTTTTTTTTATATAATATTTCTAGTACCTAAAACTCCTAGGTAAACTAAGTATATAGCATATACGTGATATTATCAAAAGCAAGTAGCTTTTTAATACTGTTATTTGCAATTTATTGTAATATCATCTTAATGTATAATAATAGCGAAGTTTTGAGGAAAACGATTAAGCATTTCTTGGCGTGTTCTAAGATATTCTAATGACTTCTACGGTCCCGGACAGGTTCTACATCAATCGAGGTGGCACACGTCCACCGTCCGCCGTCCGTCCGGACTCCACCCAGCGTCCGAAATGCCTTCGTTCATTGACACGTGCGGAACCAGTTTTGGGCGAGTTTTTCTCAATGGCCGCTTCCTTTGTCAGAGTAAACATATTCAAATGTTGCGATTAATTCATAGCTTATGGCTTAGGCTTATGAATGAGCGTGTATGTGTGCTGTGCGTATAGCACACACGCAAGACGATTTGCATACCCGTTTAGGAGCGCCGCGTGCAGTTACTTTTTTAATATACGATGTTAAAATGTAAATTGTGCTTGAAAGTCAAATGCAATAGTTTAGATCAAGGAGACTGTAATGAAGGCCATAAAAATGCGGCTATGCCGTCAACGAGTAGGACTGAAAAGCAGAAAGTTTGCTTTATATTTAAAAACAACAAACATTAAGGGTGAAGCCAAACGAGCGTAATTTGTGAGTTGTGAGTCGCATAATTTCGGCTGGCAGAAATTCTGCTGCATTCAGTTTCATACAAAAGTCCTGTTTGATTCACACGAGCGTAATTTTGTGAATCGTGATTTGTATGAAAAATAATTTACGCGACCGAAATTCTGCGACTCACGACTCACAAAATTACGCTCGTTTGGCCTCGCCCTTAGTATTGCTACACGAAGTACACATGTTGACTCTACTGAAGTGTAATAATTTTACATATATAATTATAATTTAACACCTGAACTAGTAGTCAATATTGTTTTATCTACTAGTTCCGCTGATGTTTTGAATCATAATATTTTTGAGAAAAGTCTAGACATCAAATTTAGCCATATTATTGTAAAAACCTATGCGGCAGAGATCTACGAAGTACAAAGTACCTAATTGAAAGTAATTCTGGTTATACTTTTTTAATAATAATAGTAATACATTTTTATCTACATTTAAATATTGTTAGTAGCCCAATCTACAACCTTATGCCAAGACAAACTACCCTTGGGATATAAAAGTAATAATTTCTTAAGATTGATTTTGAGTAATTTCTAATCTATCTCTACATAATGGATGCTATTAAGTGATCCATTCAATATATTCTATATTTAATATTCTAAATGCGATACATGAATTACAAAAATTATAAAATGAATATTCATTAGATATTTTAAGTGACAGTGGATGTTTTTAAGTAGCAGTTGCTTATACAACGATATCTGTTATACTAGATTGTGTTATAAATCTATAAACTACTCTAAGTATACATTTAGATTTTAGACTCTTTATAATATTAGTCCAGTCTAAGTGTACTTGAGTTCTCTACTTTTAGTTTCCTTTATCTACTATCTAGTTTGTATTTTTACTATAATACATCTGTACCTACTTAACATTTTGGTGTCTCTAGCTATTTTTGCTTTAATATTATTATCTAATTATGTTTTTTTTCAACATTGCAATGTTCCTATTAAACATTGAAAAAAGTAACTCTACTTGCAAATTCCATTCAGGTATAGTTTATGCGACAGTATATTCTTCTAATTTATTAAGAGCAACGTTTCTAGATATTTCTACGTTCGTCGTACTCTATTAAAATTAATACACAAACGAGCGGTTTACAAAACCAGAAGTTTTAGTTTTGTATGGCGCCGACCGACAGCCGACAGTGACAAACGCACAGTCGGACGAGATTCGTGATATAAATTCATTAGAATTAATGCCGAATATTGAGCAGCCATTAATATTGTAATAGATCATTTAAAATGTATTATGTATACTTAAAAGAATTCTGGAATGTCCCAAGTTTTGTGTGGCCATTTTGTGTTGGAACTTGGAACACATTGTGATGAAACCTGTGTGATTTTCGAAGGCACGTCGGGGCTATAGGCTACGTTCGTTGTCAATAAATTATAAAAGTGATGAGACTTTCTTAATGCGATATAGCAAAAGATTAAGTACTATCAGAGAAGTTGATTCATAGGCAGAGGCCAGACCTGCGTGATTTGGTCGCATTATGTCAAACCCAACCGACAGATCACAATAATTAACATTGAATTGACATGATCCAACCAAATGACCTGGGTCTGTCAACTGCCTATGAATCA
Source organism: Cyaniris semiargus (assembly GCA_905187585.1). Lineage (NCBI taxonomy): Eukaryota > Metazoa > Arthropoda > Insecta > Lepidoptera > Lycaenidae > Cyaniris > Cyaniris semiargus. The sequence goes on along the minus strand of LR994561.1, from coordinate 7,953,698 downwards.
ATTTCTTCGAAGGTACATAGAGCCTTACTTTACTGACATTGTGAAAATAATGAGTTCCAAAGACCTTCGTTATTAATGAAATGAAAATGAAAAAGTTTATTTAACCAAGTAACGTAGACTCACTTGTTAGTAAAGGCTTATAAATTATGTTAGTAACATCATATTTAAGGTTTAAATAAATAATATAATGACTACATTATGTACATCACCTCTGCTCCATGCCGTTAGATAAGGTGCAGCAGTGACGCACATATTAAGGACAATCGAGTCAACTGGCTACCATAGCATGATAGTGATAAACTTTTGGTCGTTCTTTATTTTTGTTTCGTTTTTTTTTTTAAATAAAAGTTTGGTAAATAGTAATATATGCCATTTACCAAACGTTAGTATATTAGACTAGATGACGCCCGCAACTTCGTTGCGCCAAAATTCGTTTATCGCGCGGGAACCGTACTTTTTCCGGGATAAAAAGTATCCTATATCCTTTCCCGGGACTCAAAGTACCCCCATACCAAATTTCAGCAAAATCGGTTCAGCGGTTTAGACAGACAGACACACTTTCGCATTTATAATATTAGTATGGACTAGTATGAATAGCAAAAGATTAAGTAGCGCAGCTTTATTAAAACTATATTAATTAATGATTCAGTCCCGATTTTCGTACTCTAGATACGATAAGACAAAACTTGGAATTTGGATGGATCATGGAACACTATTTGGATAATACCTCCGCTACATCGTTATTCGTAATAGCTCTATACCTATTAAATAATTTAATGATATTCTTAATTCCTTTTATCGGCTACGATCTTCTTTATCTTCGATACCGCTTATAAAAATCTAATAACTGGTATCAATAAAGATATGAAGGAGGAACTAATGGAATATTTTTGTTAATCTCTATATAAGTTTTGCATATCTGACAAAAACCACTCAATTAACTTTATAGTTTCTATATTACCTCAGTAAACGTTTTATTTTTTCAATTTCCTACAAAAGGGGATGTAATTAAGTTTGGCCTATCTTTTTACTTGTTTGTGTTATCAAAACTCTGAAAGAAGGAAATGATTTTGTTGTTTTCTGATAACTGCTGACTTGATAGAGTCAAACCTATTGAAATGGCAGACACGACTGGCGAGTATCAGGCGCAGTACTAACTTTTACATCCCCGTCCGACGCATCGATCATCTTTCTTGTCAGAAAACCACGGGATCGACCTGCATTGGAAACACCATCTTTTAACGCGCGAATGGAACCCACGACCCACGTCTAGAGCCACGCTATAAGCCACTAGAATAATAGTACTCAACCTTTTTTTATACGGGCTACAAACACGTTTTGGTCTTGGTGTTGCGGGCCGCAACCAAAATTTTTTTAGGGTTAAAAAATAACGTCCTTTAAAATAAACGATTTAAAAGTGGAAAACTTTCTCGAAGCCTGCATTATTTTGCCGATAACTCTGCACTATTTTGCCGTGAATTTCAAAGTGGTTTAACTTCACGCGGGCCACTGATAAAGTCCCGGCGGGCCGCAGGTTGAGTATAGCTGCACTAGAACCTCTGAATGGTGTGTAGAAGCGGGATGAGCAACGCACAAGTCATTTCCGCTGGTGTGTCGCAACCTGGTGCTAATTTATAATCGTCACTGACTCACGAGGCTCTGTGTTGGCGGGATTATATTTACATAATGCCCGATAGCTCTTATGTAAAATGTTTGCCAATGTAAACAATGTAATGTGCATTTTGTAAAACCATTGTATATTATAAATGCGAAAGTGTGACTGTAGCTGGTAACTTACGTTCAAACTTCTAAGCCGATTTTTATAAGTAGGTATGATAAACAAATTTCTTAACGAAGTTTCGAGCAGCATTTAGTACTAGTTACTTCACGCACCAATCGCTATGTCGATTTGGATAAAATGGTATGATGATCTGAAATGGTATAGTGTGGAGTGCGGAGAAGCACTTGACATTACCTATATTAGAGGTAATAAAACAACACATTTCCCTTAACAGTGTGATTAGGATTTCTAGGACTTTCTAAGGAGTCTTTCTTAGGACTTGGACAGTTCATCTATGACCATGACCACCCACGACTAATGGAAAGTAGCCGAATTGTCGGAAAGAAGAAAGGTGATCCGCGACAAAATCGGCTAGTGTTCTTAAAATTAATCCCGTAAACATTTTTGACAATAGGCCTACTTGACCTATATTCAATTTCATTGAACAAATGCGTATTTCTAGTAGAACTTGGCCTAGGAAACCGTATTTCACCCTTATCATCAAATAAAAGCTTATGATTGATAAATAAAGTCGATTTGAAAATATGATTTTATATTTTTTAATTTAGACTGACGAAAACGCTTTTGCGGTACTTCCGATTTGGATATGACGTCATCACACTAGTAATTTAATATATTTTATTTATCGCACTCGTTATATGTAAGTTTATTTGTATCTAAATAATAAGAATAAGCCTAGAAAGATTTGTAAAATATATTTTCTTGAATGATTCAAATAAAACATCAGTTTTATATTTTATCTCCATTTATTGTAGTTGGGAAATGAAATGACCAAAACTTTTCTCCAAAAGTTTTCAACATTACAAATGATATCTAAATTCTTTTCTAATTTTTTGGCACTGTTAGACTCGTACGTTTAGCACATATTTTTTTTTAATAAAGAAAGTATAAAATACAAAAAAAAAAATATGACGTCACACTATGGCGGACAGTGTTTTCGGCGCCATTTAAAAGGTATATTTTTCAATCAACATTTTTATGGGTTTCTACTGCTTAAAATATTAGTTTTTTTGGTGAAAATGAATGATTAAGAAGCGATTAGCATGAAGAAAAAAAGTAGGTCAAGTAGCCTATTCCTAAAAGCTCTCACGAAGAGTAATTAATACTACTAGAGATCGCCCAATGGTTGAAATTCGACCTCAAATAAAGAATAAATTATAAGTTTCTTTCTACGCTTTTCTATTGATATTCTATTATCAAAATATTGACTTTATTATTTTTTTAGACATAATTCCTGCGACAGTCTCAGATTAATAAAGTCAAATGATGACAGACTGGCCGTGTAATAATTGTCTAACAGTATTTAAGATTCAATAAAAAAACCTAAATCTATTTTCAATTTGACAACAGACTTCAACCATAAATAAAAGAGTACAATTCGTGTATATAGGCTTGTCAATCAAGATCTCCTAGTGTGTGTGTTGTAGTGTGTGTAATGTTTTATTTGTTAAAAAATGTATGATAAAAGCATAATTTCAAAATAATATTAGCTCGATGCACTCCTTCACCATATAAACTACAACTGTGCGAAATTTCATGCTCCTACGTTTCCGCATTTTTAGTAAAAAGGGTTCCAAAGTTTTTCGCTCGCGTATTAATATATAGATAATGATGTACTCTGTTGCTGCTTGCTATGCTATTATGTATTTGGGATAAATAATTAAGAACCAAAATGTTAACGGTTACATATTTTGACAATTGGGCTTTAAAACTACACAAAGTAATAACCTCTTGTAAAAGTTATTTAATTATATTTCCGAGGTTTTTGCCTTACATACAAAGGAAGAATAAAAGGTGCGTCCAACCGTTTACCGGTTTATATTAAAAATTAAAATTTTAATATGATTATTATTGGATTTCAAAATTGCTCTGTTTTTATTAACAATAAAACCGCCCACGTTACTATGACTAATCGACCAGTTTCTTACCAATTTCGGATTTTGTTTACCTTCTGTTTACTTGACAATCTTGGCACCTTGTTTCAAAGTAGGTACTTTACGATGTTCTTATAATGAGTTTCCGTAAAAGACGATCTAATTATTGAGTTTTAATCCGGATAATAACTTGTTATTTGTAAAACGAAAAACAGTTTATAAATTTTTAGCGATAAATTTATTTCATTTATTGCGTCGTACTTGAAATTCGAAATAATATTTCAACAGGTGCCGATGATTTGCGCTTTCAAATACTGTGTGATACGTAATTGTTAAAACGTTATGAATTTTTAGTAAAAGGCCTTCCAATGGGTATTTTTGGTCAGGCAATGTTTATTGTTGAGCAACTTTTTAGGCCTCCTTTCCTCGCGTGGCTAATGGACGGCCCCGTTCGTCATTATAATTCTCAACTTTGATAAAATCGAAACTTCTTCGATCAATGGCTATTGTGCGCGACAGCTAACAGTTATGTTAATCTCATATCGAGTTTCATTCGGACCGGAAATATCCCGCCATGCAAATTAACTCCATAAAATTTATGGTACCAGTTCAGTGGTTAAAACACCTTTTTTGTTAAACCAAATACGCCCATGCAGTAGAAACCAGTCCTAGCATCTGCGATTTTACTTGACACAGAACAAACGCGCGGCGCCTCTCTCGAAAGTTCTGACATTTCAGTGATTAATCAACCTAGTCTGTGTGTAACAAGAAAATAGTTAAGAATATATCTGGATTTGGAAAATCTAGTACTTATGAAAATACCTAGTTGCATGACACCGCGGCACCGTTTGGATATATGTATATTTTGAAAGTTACAATTGAAAAAACTTGAAAAACCACATACCACTAAGGATCGTCTTCTATACGTCTCTTTTGTTTTGTATTTTTAACCGACTTTAAAAAAGGAGGTTATCAATTCGACGCTGCCGCTGTTTTCGTATATGTTAGTCTATATCAGCGCCTGAACAAATGTACCTACCTACCAAATTTCAAAAGTGTATGTATGTATGCATGTATGTTTTTATGTTTGTGTTCGCATATCTCTGGACCTACCAGCCTGATTTCAGTAATTCTTTTTTGTTTTATTAGGTATTGTTCAACTTAGGGAATAGTGCAAGTTTCATCAAAATCTGTTCAGTAGTTTTGGAGATAGAGAGTTTTAATTCTCAATAACGTACAATTTTGAAGTCGGTTTTATCTTTTTAAAATACATAATGACATTTTGTTAAATCATAAAATTATAATCAGCTTTAAGGTTCAACTTCGCTTGAACCTATGACTTCACCTAGAGAACCCTAAGACTTAAAAGTATTTACAAAAACAATAATATTCTAAAGTCATAGGAATAGTTAATTGAGTTATCAAAAACAAATTTCGTGGTCATCGGCGAGTGACCACGTCGGACGTGGGCGGACAACGGGACATGGCGCCAGCGTTACGTCGTGTGCGATACTGTTTTGCAATCTGTCACCATTTGATCATCATTGGCGCCTAACGTAGGTACTATTCTATGATCGTTTTTTGCATAAATAAGTCACAAAGTTATAGTACCTAGATTAAGGTTGTTAATGCTCGTCGTATATTATTTAATAAATCGTTTGAAAGTGTCTGAAATCTTAAATATTTCGATTGATATTTCTCTAGTTTCTTCTTTATAATTTGGCGTAATACTCAGTAAGAATATGACCAGAATATGATAGGATCGACACATAAAAACATAATAGGTAACTTATTATGTGCGTTTTGTTGAAGGTAGCTTGTTGTAACACAAAAAATAACCGAATCTACTTCTATAATTATTATCTACCTACTTAATATATCACTGAGTGTCATAATATCAACATTTCCGGTATATCAAATACGTAGATAAAAATGCAAAAATAGCCACATTATTTATTGCAAATCTCGAATATATATTACGATCACGTGTCACTAATAATATAATGTATTATGCAACGTCTGATTTGCTTAATGAGTGGGGGCGTTACGTAAACAAAGAGTTGGGCGGATCGGCCACTGGGGGCACCTCCTTTCCCCCTCCGTCTCCCCCTTTCTCCGCCTCCCCCCTAGAGGGGGTGAGGGGGTTCCCCCACTACCGGCTACCTGCGCAGAGGCAAGGTATTCGCACAAAAAATTTGGCAACGCCAACCGCCCGCGAACTCCAAATATCCTCATAAATAAAACGACGCAAGCGATTATGTGCTTTCAACTGATATAAATAACGGAATATTATGCAGGTGACATTTTTATTGGTCTATATTATCATTAAAATATATAATTTTTATGTACAAACATTAGTTATGTTCCGATTTAGACACTCGCTCTGTTTCAACGAGGACATGTTACATCATACATGATCCAAAATGCGTGTTTATTTCTAATCTATTACTGTTCTATTGAAAGTATGTTACTAGTATTTTTCCATGTCATAGATGCTTTATTATGTTGTTGTACATTTGAAACACCTTTCTTTGGCAATAAATTTAAGACAGTTCTAAGTCTCTACGTAGGTAGAGAATAAACATAGAAATACATAATATTAAAAGTAAGAAGTCACCACAACTTTTTATGCCTTTATTTACTATCCCTGTCTTATGTCTATATTTCAGCCACCATCTATGTGTGTTTGTTTATAGATTGATATCGCTATATTTACCTAGATTTATAGCGATCTTCCGTGTGTACGTCTTGTGAGTTAAACTGATGAGTAAATATTAATTAATAATCTTATTTGAGTTGACTATTAGAGGAGCAAAGTTGACGGAACCGACGACCACATATGGCGCTCATTCACCGCTACCCACTAATTGAGAGTAACAGAGCATTTCACCATTTATGGTCACGGCTTTATTAACTTGATCGGCAAATAAACTAGGATTTTGTCTGGGCCCCTAGTTAAAATCCATTTGCTAGTTTCGATAGGGAAGTTGATGTCAATCGCTAAGTTTCATGGCGCTTTCTATACATTTCTAACTTCTCTATCGAAACTAGCCAATGCAGTTTGCCTAATGGGCCGAGGATAGGATGTGTCATTCGGGACCGTGATTAGTGGTGATTAGAGTCGCCGGCCGTGGGTGGTGGGACGACCCCATGGCTCTATTGTCTTACAACTTTATAACACCATACCGTTACGTAGAGTCTGATGATTCAATTCGATCATACTTCGAACGAGAAGTCTTCCCGCCTTTTCCGGTTCTGAGGAGTTTATCTTTTAACTAGCACTTTTGATTGGCTAACGTCAAAACATTAGCGAATCAGCAACGCTTTTGAAAAGATAAACTTCAGTCAAAAACCCTTAGAAACAGGTAGACGCGTACAATTCTCTTAAAATTTAAAACCGTTCCCCTAAAGTTTAAAGTTTAAACCATTAAACTTACACAGTTCAGTATTTTTACAGCACTCATGTCAATAAATGATCAATTACGCGGCGAAGAATAACCGCAGGGTCAAAGGTCATCTCGGCTTCCATTTATCGCGCTATACCTTTATTGCGAGTCGGCGCTAACAGGTACGTTTATTGTTCGACTTTCAGGGTTATATATGGTTAGGCCGGGGTGATGGTATCTGCTATCATCGCGGATAACCAGTCCGCGTCCCCGTCCGCCCCGCGTCCCTGTCCGCCCCGCGTCGCCGGCGCCGCGCGTGCCGTGCGTTTTATTGGTGTCGGCGCCATCACAACTTTCACGTGTCGCGACAGCGATACTCGAATTGGAAAATTTTTATAGCTTCCACGCATTATCACAACGCGGGCCGTAAATTCCCTGAACCACTTAGCTCTGTTTGCTCGTTACCTCGGAGTGTCTAACGGAGGCACCCGAAAACGTTCCCACAGTCGTCGATCACTGCGGAAAAAAAACAGTGTCTACGAATTAACACGTCCGCTGCGAGAGTATGAAAACACTCCCGGGGCACTGAAGGGCTCTCGTGCTGACGGACAGGCGACGCCACTGCGCGTAAGATAGTTGTCCGTGCCTTTAATTTACATTAATTTCCAATACTTAAGTAACGGCGCACCGAGAGCACTCCACGTACGTCAATCCGTTTCGACCCGACGCGACGGGTCAATGGGTGTTTATCAATTAAAAATATTTCAATAGCATCGAACTCGATGCTCGTGAAATGACAGCCAATATTTGATAAAAAGGTTGGTCCATTCGGTCTGAAGAATGATCGTTGTTTTAACCAAATATGTAGTCTAAATAAACTGCATAGTATTGATTCAACAGAGGAATTCCATTGAAGACATTTCCCATGCGGCACACCCAGCAAACACGCGTATTGTGTGAAACCCGGCACAAATCAGACTTCCCGTTAATGTTCAACGCAAACAAATCCTAATCTCCTCTTATTTACCACTCGTTGTGAAATTAACAACGAAGGGCTATATAAACATTAGACTTACGCGGTCCATTCATACTAGTACGATTATGGCTTGAGATTGACAAAGGAAAACAAACGGTAAAGATCATAGAATAAAGTCCTGATTACGTGTGCTTTCTTGGATTTAATCTGTATTTTTTTTTTGCATTTTACATTACAAAATCCTAAACACATGAATTTAAGCATATTACGTGACATGAAGTTAGGCTAAAATCAACTAAAAAATTTAAGAAAATTTCCAGTCAAGTTGTACCTTAGCTGCTACTACTTAGTGCTTATTCCTTCTTTTCCTTCCTCTTCCTTCCACTTCTCTGAGTATACTGCCATATTAAAGTTAAAATAAAGATAAGCCAGAGCTACTTGAGTTAATAACTCGGCTGTAGGCGGCTTATAAAGATAAGACGCCCAGTTCAGATGTCCTATTTCTAACACCTCAGTTCTGACTAGTTGTGGCAAGTCATTCTATTTTTACATTGATCAACTGTTATTAGAATTATTCATCATTACTACATAGTATACAACAAAATAGCTTTCTGCTGTCTATGCCTAAGGGCTAAGTTTGAAAGACCTAGGCCCTGTCAAATGACTTTAAATCATTAAATTAAAAGTGCTCAACGGATTTTTGTGTATTTTTTTATTGATAGTGTTTCAAGAGGAAGGTTTAAGAGTGTGACATTTGCATATTATATGGCAAAACGAGCTCAACCACGACATATCTGCATATTATATTATTTTGTTTGTCATTTTAATACAACATTGGCCTAGCATTCTAAACTTTATTATGTACTAGTCCTCGGTTCGAATGCAAATATCCAAGTTTAGAGTAGTCATAAACCGACATACAAATTAGTTTTATTATTGTAAAATCATCCTAAAGTCTGCTACAAAACTATAATAATTTTCCCATAAAACTTGCAATTTATTATATCGAATACGTTTACAATAGAACTATGTTAATAATATTTTACAAGCAAATTCTGTTTCTAGCTTAGTAAACAATCCAAAATTAAATCTACAAAACACATGTTATGTTTCTGAGTCAGTTATATATCAAGCCTTGAGCTTTGGCCTTTGTAAAATATCGTTAAAAATGCATTAATTGTTTGTGCAAAAATGCATTTACTTCTATTATTATTGGTTTTGACTTTGGAGCATATAGGTACTATGCTCTAAACAACGATACGAAACACAAAACTTGACTGACTTGACTCCTTGACTGTATTGACTCTTACTTAGACTTTGACTAGACTTTGGACCTGATGATATAAGAAAACAATGCTGAAAATTGTATACAAGAATATTATTTTCTAGCCATTTACTTGACACTGGCCATGGTTATATAGCCGAAGTGCCATAATAAGAAAAACAATCACAAAACTTCATAATATCAAAATTGTATGAAAGTTTGTGGCTTGTCTCGCGAGTCGCGGTTAAGTTGGGAAAATCTGCAACAACCAGCATTTAACGTCGGGTCTGTATCAAACGCCCACATCGCACGTGGTCCATTTTATTGAATCGCCTGCGATTGTACCCATTACTCACTGGATCAAATAGTCTGTCTATCAAACAATGCCCTTTTCGCAACGAACAAGCCCTTTAGTTTGAATTGTTATAGTAATAAATTCGGCCAAGAGTAGATTTTTAAAATTAAGGTTAGGATCAAGACAGGTCTTCTAAGTTTAACATGTAACCTTAAAAAAAATCAGGTTACTTAAAAAATAAATGTTAGTGTCAACACAAATAAAAAAAGTGTGTTGGCAATATTTTAAAACTTTCCAAGCATATTTCTCGAAAATAATTGGCAAATGGCGACACATCTTTGCTCACGTTTAATTCATGGAACTATTCTTTCGAAGCTTATAGTAAGTCAGGCCCTTTATCCAAGACGTTTCTTTATCGCTTCTTTATAGAATCGCCAATCAAAATGAATGAAATTGACATAAGAGTTCGATAAAATAAAGTGGACATTCGACTCATGTTATGTCAATTCCATACATTTTGATCGGCGATTCTATAAAGAAGCCATAAAGAAATCGTCTTGGCTAGATTCTCAGGTGTCCTTTAATTGGCAGGCAGGATAATACAGGAGCGTGGTCGGACATAAATCCAAGATGGCCGCCTAATTGATTTACTGCTTGGCGCTAATTGGTGGCAGCTCGCGTGACTGTGCCCGTGTCACGCCGACTATTGTAATATTGAGATGTATGGACGTTTGTAAATTATTGGACGGACCTAAACCTTGTTGTCATAAGCTCTTGCTTTTTTAAGGAAATAACGAGGTAGTATTTTAGCATGGTTAGGGCGCGCGCTCACTTGACACGACAGGCTTATGACTATTGTAATAAAAAATATATGACGATGCGCACACTTGAAACAGATATTTTAAATCACAATAATTATAGTCCGGCAACTCACCTGCAGCTCTTCTGATGTTACGAGTGTCCATGGGCGACGGTAGTTGCTTACCATCAGGTGACCCGTTTGCTCGTTTGCCCCCTTATTTAATAAAAAAATAAAAAAAGTCTCCTAGCTGCCGGTTGGCAGCGGGTGACATGAAGCGGCGGCAGACGACGTGTCGTCGCGACACTACTGGTTTCTATGTATTTCTATGAAATGTGTCGCTAGCTTCGTGTCGCTAGCTGCGCAGGGTATTTCGCTTCATGTCGCCGGCTTCCAACTTGTACCTTAAGACTGTCATGTCTTATGCCCTTAAAGCGAAACTTAGAGATCATCATTAGAGCAGTAGAGCCAATCTGTAACATTTTAAGTCCTGTGACTGCCTATATGATCCTATTATTATAAATACAAATGTGTATTTGTTTTTCAGTCTGTAAATTATTCACGCTTTAACCAGCCGTTTAACATTTAGATGAAATTTGGTATGGACTATGGACATACTTTGAGTCACGGGACAGGACATGATGTTAGAATAGTTTTTTTTTTAATGAAATAAGGGGGCAAACGAGCAAACGGGTCACCTGATGGAAAGCAACTTCTGTCGCCCATGGACACTCGCAGCATCAGAAGAGCTGCAGGTGCGTTGCCGGCCTTTTAAGAGGGAATAGGGTAATAGGGGACGAGAAGGGAATAGGGGAGGGAAGGGAAGGGAATAGGGTAGGGTATTGGGCCTCCGGTAAACTCACTCACTCGGCGAAACAGCGCAAGCGCTGTTTCACGCCGGTTTTCTTTGAGAACGTGGTATTTCTCCGGTCGAGCCGGCCCATTCGTGCCGAAGAATAAAAATTTTGTTTCGGAAAAACGGTAAGTACGGTTTCTGCACAATAAACTAAGTTCATCGCTACGAAGTTGCTGGCATCATCTAGTTCATATTAACACCTCCATTGTGGGTATCGCAGACACAATAGATTTTCAATCGTTATGCGGCAGCCGGCTGCCGCTTTGGGATTGATGGGTTAAACAAGACTTAAATAAAAAGTTAATCTGTGCAGTACCGTAATTCACCACATGACATTTCTCAGGTAACTTAGCACGTATGAAGCGTACCGTATTCAAACAAGTAAATTAGTGAGTGCTCTCTAAACAGACAATTACTGTTTCGCAGTGTTGGTGACGGTGACCGGACGCGGTGGTCGTGAACCGAAATGCCGAGCAAACACCACCATGAGATGCTTCGCGGTGATAAAGGTTGTGAACCAGCAGCTATAGCTATGCTTTCGACGAAAGAGATAAGATTTAACGAAGTATAGTACTAAAATTATAATGTTTTTATTTATACAAGGTGTAACAAAACTAAGTAATAATACTTTAGGGTGCCTCCGTGTAACTTGTAGTGATTTCACTGTGAAAGTAGCAGCGCTGAAAGCCCTTTTTTAATTTTGTATGGGGAAACTCGTAACGCTGGGGCGCTTGCCCATATAAAAGTTAAAAAAAAATTTGGTCTTTCAGCGCTGCTACTTTAACAGTGAACTCTCTACGAGGAATACATACACTCCCTAAAGTATTATCACTTAGTTTTGTTACACTCTGTATAAATTCAGGCCAATACTTTTAACACAGAGACGCTGAAAATGGGAGGGGTTCAATAAAAAGAAGAGCCTGTGTAGCCTCATATAAATAATAAATAGAATAATAAATAAATGTCATACAATAAGTGCAGATGCCAAAATTTTATTCTTATTGAATAACACTCTTACTAATAAAAAGTTACACAGCGTGTATAGAGGGTGTATAAGATTTTTTCTACTAATAATCATTTTTTGACATAAGGCTGTATAACGATGCTGTCATTTCCATACTAATTTCTCTGTATAGAAGAGTCTATAATGTAACGTGTGTGTAACTTAAAAACTCCTGTTTAACTATTCACACGTTAAACGCATGTTCAAGAAGTTTTTATTAGTAAGAGGGTAAGACTATAATGTTATAATATAATAATAGTATATTGTTACACTCTAACAGTGATAACTACCAATGATTGTAAAATTATGTGACATTGAATCCTTAAGCACAGGTATTAATTATATTATTTTGTTAGTAACTAGCGACCCGCCCCGGACTCGCACGGGTATAAAATATATAGCCTATGTCACTCACTGAAAAAATTACTAAAATCGATTCAGTAGTTTTGATTTATATTCATTACTACCCGTGGCCCGCATTGGTCGGTACCGCCGCAAAAGCTACGTCCCGCAGTTTTTAAAGCTGTAATATCTTCGAAAATATTCATTTAAATCATATTATCATTCATTCATTATGCTGTAAAGGGCCATATAGATCTATATTAAATCAACAATGTATTTAAAGTATTTAATTGAATAAGGATTAATGCCGTATTGGTTAAAATCGCTTTGGAAATTAGCAATTATTTGTAGTAAAAAGTAAATGACAAAAAAATGTTATTGTGGGATATCCATAAGAGATAGACATATTATACCATCGCGAAGTTTTCTGTAGACCTTTTCATTGTGTACAATACTTAGTACATTATTTTGATAAATCTCGTAGAGTTCAGCCTGCGTTTGCAATGTAAGCAGAAAAAAATGTTATTATTTACGACATCAGATTAGAAACCTCAAAAATAACAATATTTCTCCACGATTTAATGATTGTTATTATACTTATAAACCTTCCTCTTTAATCACTCTATCTATTAAAAAACCGACCGCACCGCATCAAAATCCGTTGCGTAGTTTTAAAGATTATAGGGAACAAAGGGATATGAGAACAGAAAAAGCGACTTTGTTTTATATGTAATTGATTGTACTGTCGGGTCTTGGTGGAAATTCATTTTAAACACAAATAAAACACAATATTACTTGCACTTTTTCCACTATATTCATTAATTACTACAATTTTTACTTTAACACTATGTTTTATACTATATAGTGATGAAAACAACATTTTTGTTACACCATCCACGACTTAAGCTATAAAGTCTTTGATCTGTAGGAGACATAAAATTGTAACTCTGTGTTTATACTTTTTTAATTAACTAAAAACTTATTTAAGCCCCATTAGCACTCTTGATTATATGATTATTTACCAATAAAACCTGTGATATACATATTTCTGACGGTATTAAAATAAGCCCACATAATCTGTTTTTTATTCGATACTTATAGGAAAAATTTCTTTTAAATTTTTATTTCTGTAGTAATATTCATAAATCATATTATGTCATTTACTATATTAGGTATAGAATTTCAAGTAATGTACTCTAGCTGTAAGTTTACTGCTTCAGTAAAATCTTCAAAATATATATGCTGTTTTGCTAAGCATGCCATGTTGTTGTCGGTCTTCGTAGGATTTCAGTCTATCATTTAACATTTAAGCTACTTATAGTACTAGCATAGTTTCAGCTATCATATCTTTCAGTGGTGCACAGTCTAGCAGCACACGTACGGAGAGGAAAGCACGTTCAATATTTTAGTAGCGAGCGGACAAACAGAACTCCTTTGTTGGGGGTCATGTGTGTGAACTGTGAAGAGAGTTTCCGTGTCACACTGGCTGGTTACACATTAGCGGACATCACAAATATTTTTTTGTTTTCCCATGATCGCTATTTAGCCATGACATGTTTGTAGACTGGTTGGAAGTTTTGTTTTTTTTTTTTTCATACGTTTCTCTTGTAGTTTAAATTGAGAAAGGTTTTTGAAGAAAGAATTGTTTTAATATTTCAACATTTGTATAAAAATTAACATTGAGCAAAAATCTTTAGCTGATAATGATGATGATTAGTGAACTTCAATAAAAAAGGTACATAAAACATAATATGGTTTAATTTAGTATCAGCTCATCTCCATTATGGCGAAATGTTTAAGAAATTTTATCACCTGCCTCCTCTGATTATAAATGAGCAAATTAAACACCTGCAAAAAGCCTCCATTGTAAACAAAACGCGTAGATTTATATGGACTAGTTTAACATTTAGCATTCTAACTTTTATTACACTACACAGCTACTAATTTGCACTAATAACTTTAAAATTAAAATAAAAAACATAACGTATATTAGGATTAAAATACTACTTTATTAGAGATGCAAAATGAAAGAGAAGACGCATAATATTCAATATACATAATAATCAAATGATTATTGAAATAACAATTTATTTAAACAATAGCGCTTTCATAATTTATGGGTTTATTTTGTTTTCGCTTGAATAGAGCGAACTAGAAATAAGGAAAATATCATGATAATATCGACACGATTAGATGATAGCAACATCAAAATATCTACTAAATGGCCCGGTGAACTTCGTATCACTTTCCTTCTGATATTATGAATATTTCAAGAATAAAATTAGCTAAATCGGTTCAGCGGTTCTCGACATTTAGCGAGACTAACAAAATTTAAAGTTAATATTTATTTATATCTAAGACATGAATGTGCAGATCGACTCCGACTGTATCACTCGTTTCTTTCGTGTCCTTTACCCATGGCTGTAGAACCAAGCTTAAGTAAGTTTAGAATAAGGTAAAGTTAGCTTTAGTTTCCAGCCTGACTCCCGCTTTTGCTCATCGTCATTAGTATCGCCAAGTTCAATTAATTTAAAACTTTAGTCCATTTCTGAGGACTCGTGCTACCGGAATCACGCGACCACACTTGGCCGGTTTTTGAATCGTGATAAATTAATACCTGATTCTCGGTCTGTCTGATAAGATATCGTGCGACATATGAACACTGATGGTATCTCGCCCTCTCAGGTATATTTTGATTGGCCTCCTCGCTACAAATTACTACAGATACCATCGTTAGAATATCATTAATTAATAGAACACAAATTATTAATTTAAGCTCATGTTTGTTTGTTACTATCGCGGATACCCATCTTAAGTTCTTGGGATTTTGTGTCATAAATACTCAAATCCAGTTCAAAGTAACTATTACTCCAAATTAAAGATGATGTATCTCGCTTTCGATGGAGGGCTATCTCTAGTTATATTCTCTTAAACTCTTGTTCAGCATCTATTAGTTTCTATGTTAATTACAATCCCTTAATAAAATAATCTTTTCACATATTTTTTTTGTTTGGTACTCCAAGGAAAATATAAAAGCGTAGGTCGAGAAACTTAACTTCTAAAATATTATTTAATCTCTGGAGATAGCTTATACATTTTATAACTTCGGATGAACTCTATACTAATAATAATAGACTTTAACACGAGGTTCCTAACCGCTTTAAGGCCACAATACACCAATAGTTTTGTACAAATTTTATGTACAAAGATACAAGCTATCTGTAGTTATAATGTTGATAAAAGTCAACGCAATACAGAAATAAACATGATAAGAAATAAGACGGGAATTTGTGGCGTATCCCTGGCCCGGTTATCAGGTATACAAGTAATAGCATATTAATGCCACTTAATCTGTAATAAGTGATATATCGCATATGAGACTTTGTTGGTTAGATAGAGTAAGATCATTACATGTGAAATGTAAGGTGTATTTTGCTTCGATGTTTCCTTCCAAAAACAAAACAATTAAATATAGACAAAGAGTCAAAGATATAAAGAGTCTATGACGTTTGAATAGAGCTTTTATTATAGAATTCAGCTTTTGGTCCAATTGGGCTCTATAATATAATATTATAATAATTAGCATGCGATATTTAGTGTACGTAGGTAAGTGACAGTTAATATAATAAAAATTTCATCATCATCTCTATTAGTATCTTAATATTTCAAAATTTAGAAGTGCCGCTTTTTGAAATAGCAATAAAATCGATATTCCTTTTAGTGAGTGTCGGTGAATAGCGAAACGCGTCTATTTATTAAATTTCGATAAGGAATTGATGAAAGTGTAATTTATTTAAAATTATACAACATAAAGCGTGCAGTAGCCGCGCGGTGGAGCGATCGCGATACGATCAATTAATGGCCATCGTAAAATCGCTCTAATCACGTAAATATTAATATCGCATATCGTAATTTCGTTAAGTTATTAAATATAAATCCCGCCAAACGTGTAGCGCCGAGGATTTTGCATACGCAGATAAGAGCTCATCTCGAGACGTCCGCCTCTATCTCCACACCATAAATTTATTGATATTTTAATGTCACAAATGATCTGTATGTAACTACGAGATATTCCACAAAGTATTAACGCTCGCGCCTTCGAGATATAATATGGAGCATATTTCTCAGTACATAAATATGAAAATAGAAGGTGCTTGAGTCGCGGGGAGCGACGCGTCGGGCGAGGCTAGTCCATAAGTTATCGGCCGTAATAAAATTAAATGTAACACATTTCTCTTTTTCCTGTAATCTTCATAATTTATACATTTTTAGTCCGCGGGATCGGCACCGCGGGCGCGGAGCGGGTTCGGTTCCAGCGTTTATCTCGCTGAATATCTTTATTACTAATTCATTTGAAATGTCTTCGAAGCAATGAATATATAAATATTTGTGGTAACTATTTGTATGTTCCGTAACATACGACAAGTTTAATTAGGAGAGCAGTGAGGTAGAGTCGGTTGACAAGATTTGCCACATTCCAAACAACGATGTTAGTGACAAAATTTCATACAAATTTTGACATAACATACATATATAAGGTTTTATAACTTGACTCATGGTTTGGATAAAATTTGTGGAAGTTAATAACCAGCTAGCAATTTTTCCCTAAGCATAGACTATGTCTATAGAGCACAAAAGTAGAAAATTGTCTCCAAGAACTTTAAGTGTTTCGCAGTTGTAATAATTTTCCTCTTATGTTTCATTATTTTAGAAGACGTCTTTGAATATTTTATCATTTATTTATCATATTAATAAATAAATGAGCAAATTCAAGGCAGCATCTAGATTTCTAAAACATGCTGGAATATTGAAATACGACAGGACATTTAATTACAACACGGTGCAAATGTCGCAATTTTAATATAACATACACACTGCTACTGCTTTCATAAATAATTGAATTTATCGACGAATCCGGCGTGTAACGTGTTACACCACCGCTACATGACCGCAGAATCGATTACAAGTGTAGACGCATCTTATTAATACATTAGTAATTAATTTTCAGTACGTAATGCCCGGCAGGTTCAGCACGATATAATGATGATATCCCCCACACCGGTTTCGGCGACGGTGGCCGGTTTCATTGAAACCAGGCCCAGTCTATGAGACCCAGTAAGACGGATGACCGACCCGACTGGCGAGAGATCAGGCGCAGGATCGACTTTTTACATGGATGCAGGATCATCTTACTTGTCAGACAATCAGGTGATCAGCCTGTATTGTCCTAACCAATATTGAAAAATTAAATAACACTTTTCCAACGCGGGAGTCGAACCTAAGTCTGAGTCAAGAACCACGCTCTAAACGTGAGAATCGAACTCCGAGTCAAGAGCCTCTACTGTGCTCTAAACCACTGGACCACGACGCACGGGATATATCAACATTCAGCACCGTATTTATCAGCACGGTACGTATCAGCACGATATGTATCAGCACGAGATCCATCACGGGTGTACCGCGTGATTTATATGATGATGGGCATGCGTGTTCGCGGGGAGAATGGGCTTCTATGAGCCTCCCGGGGCGCCGTCAGGTGGCGCACCAATAACGCAATAAATACTAACCTTATCGCAAATCTCGACAATTTATCCCGCGTGTTTAACCCCGGCCATCACTACGGGTTACTCGATGATGGGTGAGTACTTAGACAAATTGCCCGCGAGACTATCGACAGCGAAGTTCAGAGATTTTACCTCTGGTTTTTTTTGCGTATGATGCTTATGCGTTGGCATGAAGATCAGAGGTACTAAGACGGTTTATCGGAAACTAAAATGTATGGCATTTGACATAACGCATCGCTAAATGACTTGACGTTCGCGATGCGTTCTATGTCAAAGTCTACACACTTTTACTTTTGAAATCGCCGTTGAAATTATCAAATGCGAGTTGTCTAAGTACCCTGGATGTTGTTATTTATAGCTGTGTAATTTGTTTGGTTGATTTATCACCGAATCATAGATAGCGATATTACGTATGGACTTAAATAGGCCGCTTATCTCTTTTTTCGTTAACGAAACCGCCTTTGAACATAAAGCTGAAATAGTTTAGAATCCTGCTGGGTCATTAATCGCAATGCATTTAATGTCTCAAAGATATCAACTCGAGACATTAAAACATCGATACTAAGAGTATAAATGTCAAATTGTGTCTACTTTTCTGCTGGTCTTTCTGTCTATTAGCTCTTCACGCTTCGAACATTGAATATATTTGGAGGATATGAGGAACTGGATACTTTGATTATGACATCGGATAGTTTTTGGCGCGGAAAATGTGTGGAACTCGCGCTCTAAACGAATAGCTGAGTAACGAAGATGCTGGCAACATGTAATAAAAATTAAAATACTCTTCAATTTAGAAGATTTTAATAAGTATACCATCGACTTTCTCGGAAGAAAAACGTTGTGTCAATTTATGGGAAGGAAAATAAACCAACCTAAATATCCCAAAATAGTTAATAGACTCAATCGCAACCTCTTCAGACTGTAATAACACTAGTTCTGAAATACCCGTGTAGCCTTTGACTTTGTTATCATAAATTAACTTTTGACATTTAACAAAATATACATCTCCGAGAAAGCTATTAGTATGGACTGTTTTATTAAAATTTAGCGAGATATCTCATAATTTGAGTGAGCTGAGGCTGAGGATATGTTTACGAGCTGGGTGTAAGTTTATGGTGAGTGTTAACAAAGTGCAGTATTGTCTGCTTATATCTCGGGTGTCAACTGTTAGAGATTTACTACACGATTCGACTTGCAGGTTTGAAAGATGAAAATAGGCAATAATGATAAAATTATGAAATGCGTATGGAGGACATAAAACACATCAAAATGTAACAAAAACAAAATGCGGAGTCGCATAATATGAAAGTTAAAATTTGTATCTCTATTATGCATCGTCGTGTCACGCCTCGTTACGACTAGTTTTGTGTGACCTGACCCTTAGGGTTTATATTAACGAAAAGAAAGTCTTATTAGACAGCAGCCAAAAATATAACTAAGTTAATAACAACCACATTCTTTGAGCACCGTCGTGCAAGACAATGTCAATAAGTATACACTTACACTGCACTAGGAGCGTCATGTCTAGGATTTTATACTTAAAACATACGTTTTAAGTATAAAATCCTAGACATGCTTATTCTACACAGTTCCGACATGCAGAAGCGTGTAACGGGGGTGTGCGGTCGTATTTGTTATGCGACAGGCGTCGACACCACAGTGTTGCTCATCTGTGTACACATTAATTGTTGCTAGACGCTGTTCTGTACTGTTTTAACTTAGTGTCATCTTAGTTTGTAGCCATTTAAATTATTACACGTTTCATTTTTGCCTGACTGCACTAGAAGGTTTATGTTTTTAGAGAAGTATTTAGCACGCTCTAAAGCCTAAACAGATTTCAGCTTGAGAGGTAATATTTTTTTCTTAGTTGCCATTGTAATACCTGTTATTACTATACAATAAATTTTTGAATTCTTAAACTAAATCTATTATTTTATAAATATTCCCAAAGTGTTATTTAAAAATTTGTATTGAAGTAGAAATTTAAAAAAAAATCCTATCCCAATTTTTTCATACCATAAGGCCACAATTAGAATAGCCTCGCAAGAACCTTAATTTGGATACCGTTTTTATGTCGCTGGCTCCGTTTTGAGTGCGCTAAACGTTTTATTCATCACGGCATTATCCTTTCGACACGGTAGCACTAATTGGGGAAAAAATGACTTAGAATCTTCTAAGAAACAAACACCCTAATGATACCAACATCCATAATTTTAAGGCGCAAAGAGAATTCCATTTAACATGTGAATTGGATGTGTCGGATAGAGATTATAGACTAGGAGTTGACAGTTAGAATATAATATACTTACAAGAAGTAAGGACAATTAACATTATGTCAGTAGGACTTTTATATTTAAAGAAAAATCCTACCAATTAATACCGTTTTCATAATAAAATTAGTACTTTATCATGTTATTTTATAATTATTTACTTGTAAAAGTTGTAAAATTTTAAAAGATTGGCATTTAACCGATTCAGTGCGGATGAGACGGGAGCCGTGTCATACATGTTTTTAACGTGTGGCGTATGACACGTGAGCCGTGTCATTTAAAAAACGATTGTATCTCCCTCAAATTACACTTTAGAAGGTTCTACTCTGAACAAAATCATCTTAATTTTCCACGTAGAACAAGCCTATAGGCTTCGCCTCTGAATATTCTGTGAATTGAAAAAAATTAGGGGCCGTCAACCTTTTTTAAAGGTGTATTCATTGCGGATTACACGGCAGCCGCGTCTTATGGGTTTTTAACATGTGGCGTATGACACGTGAGCCGTGTCATTTAGAAAGCGATTGTATCTCTCTCAAATTACATTTTAGAAGGTTCTACTCCGAACAAAACCGTCTTAATTTTCCACGTAAAACAAGCCTATATTCTTCGTTTCTGAATATTCTGTGAATTGAAAAAAAAGTAGGGGCTGTCTCCTTTTTTAGCCCGGCCATACATTATCCGAAATTTCTGATCAGAAAAATTAGGACGCCCGCCGGATCGCACGCTGTTCATACATTTTGTTAAGGACCCCGCATACTACCAGAATTCTGACGTGTCAAAATGTATGAGCGTCCGAATTTTTCTGATCAGAAATCCGGATAATGTGCGGCCGGGCTTTTTAGTAGTAAACTTTTAAGAAAATAAAGAAGTAATATTCGGAGTCCATATTATTCTATATTATTTTAGACTTTCAACTTCTTGCAAATTTTTTTTAAACGATAATGTAGAAAAATACTTGTTTTTTTTTTGGAAAAGGTTCTTCCGTGAACATAGTCTGAGATTCAGGACTAATATTTTCAGTTTCGCAGACCAAGTAATTACCAAGTTTTGTTAAATTGTGTTGGTCTGAAAAACGAATAAAAAAACTGAACCTACATGAGTTCAAAACACTACTAACATTATGTATTACTAAAAAACTTAACAACGAACTTCTTTAAATTTATCTACGAACGTATAATTTACATCGGAAACCCAGATCTATTTAATATACTCATTTTTCTAACTTTGAAACCTACAAAAGGTTTGCAACATCTGAATAAAAATCGTTTGCCTGCCATTTTCAGGTTAACACGTAGTAAAACTACTCGAAACTAATTCAAAACAACGTAGCCTTCCGTTAACTTCAATGGTTTGGGCTCAACTAAATAAATCAAGTTAAAACATGCGTAAAAACCAAGAAAAACAATAAACCATAAACGTATGACACGGCTAACGTGTCACGAGAAAATTGTATGCTGCTACGACTGAAAGTCTTCAAAAATGTGCGCCGCATTGAATCGGTTAACGTTTTATACACTTTACATTTCTCTCGTTTTATCACTCTACATTTTATAATGCATTTTTGAAATGGGTAAATAAATTTAATTTACAAAACAACACTAGCTGTAGCCCGCGACTTTACATATGTAAATATAGTCCTGGAGGAACGTTACACTTTTAATCCAGAACAGTTTTTTACAAAACAATCATAATATTGCGTCCTTAAAATTGTAATGTCATTATTAATTAGGTATGACTATGATCATAATAATTATTATATCCGCAATTCGTAAAGCACGTCACAAACATTTTAAAACATTATGCAATGCAATATGCACTCCAACTCCCGGCCTATAATAAAAAACGCATCGCGCCGCAGGCTCTGACATGAGTCTAACATAACAGCGTGATGGATGGACGGCGGCGTCGCGGATCCGACAATACTCAGTGTTTAAATCACAGTCACTATCCGACCAAATTGGATCTTGATTGATGGAATAATAACACAAAGTAAACACGCGTAGTGTTAAGTTTACTGGACTACGTTAATAGGACCACGCCTAGGATGGAGTTATCAAGAACAAACGTCATATTGAATATTTGAAAATAGAACATAAAAAACCTGCAAAAATACAGCGGCCTTACCGCTTCTTTAAAATAGAACAAAAAATACAAAATGGCGACCATACCGCGTTTTATATAATATATTGAGTAGTCAGTAGTTTGTTCCAGGCAACTGATTTATTATTATTATTTGTGATTTTCAATGGTAACAACTCAAATATGGACTTTTTTAGTTGTTACCGCAAAATTCTTCAAAGTTAATCCTTGTAAGAAGGCAAGTGATAAGTGATAACGGACAAGTTGTTTGATTATTTAATAGATATTATTATTTTAGACCAATTTTGAAAGGTCAAAATTAGTCACACAATACTTAACTTAATCTTTTCCTTCTTTTAAATGAGTAATTTTCTATGAATTATTTATTCTCAGTATTTTAAATGATATTTAAAAAGTGACCAGTTATGTATAATCTCCACGTAAAATCAGTGTTTAATAGGAAGTTGTCAGGCATTTTAGGTGGGCGGTTTCCAATTTTATAGTGAGTAATTTTTTACAAATTTACAAAGAATGCGAAAAAAAAATTCTGTTTTAAGTAATAATTATATTTAATACAGTACAGAAAAGTTTCCAAAACTTGCAAGATGTGGCAAATTAAGTTTTAATCCGTAAAAAAAAATATTTTTCAAAAATTTTAGTTACCTACGTCATTCACTAACGTCCTCAATTATTTATTTTATAATGTACATGCTGAGTGATAATTACATCTAGACACGCGGTAGCGTGTCAATCCATGTTCAAGTAAAACAGAACTGGCGAGCAGCACTGTGTGTAATATTACACGAACCATTTCGGGCCACTTTTGACCCCCTCATAATTCAAAAACTATTTAACATAAACAAAACATAAACGTAAAAAGGAGAGCCAAATTCAATACAAACATTATGCTTGTCTATGGACTTCGCCGTAAAAAGAATGGAGATCTAAATGAGTGCCAAGTTCTATGGAAAATTTAAATATGTATTTATAGGAACCAAATAACATTATGAACAAACAACAAAGTCTATTTCTTTGCTCAAATAACAGCAATTGTTATAGATATTCAATAAAGCAAAGAAATAGACTTTGTTGTTTGTTCATAATGTTATTTGGTTCCTATAAATACATATTTAAATTTTCCATAGAACTTGGCACTCATTTAGATCTCCATTCTTTTTACGGCGAAGTCCATAGACAAGCATAATGTTTGTATTGAATTTGGCTCTCCTTTTTACATTTATGTTTTTGGTGGGATTAATAAATAAATTACCTATAGAAAAAAGCGAAATCTGCCATACTACAATTTACGCACAAAGTAAAAATTAACGCATATAAAGGATGTGTTTTTAATGTTCGAGACGGAACGTTTCACACTTAACGATTATTTCCGGATGGTGGGCCCGAGCGGCCTGCCCTCTCGTGGCCATCACGTTAATATTATAAGTCATTAGCTCGCGCGCCGCGCCGGCCCCCTATTACTGTGTCCATATCATAACACGGAATTGTCTGCGCTTGAGGTTTTTATTTTAAAACAAAACTCGGCGCCGGCCATTGTTCTCGGCCATTCGTCGCACTTCATGCTATTCACATTCAAATTAAACGCCTCGTGTACAAAATTAATTTGTCTTTTGTCTTAGGTCGGGCTCCGCTGACACGTCTCTCGCGGCGGGGCGCTTCGCCCGCCATATTTAGATTATCTGGGTCTTCATTGTTGTTATCGTTACTTGTAACTAATGCAGTCGAATCGACGACACATCAAGAAAACCTACTAAACTAGGCCTACAACGCAACGGTTTATGCTGTTACAGTCTATTACATTTTGTGAATAACGTGTGTAATGTGTATTAATGAATTTTTAATTCTTTTATCCCGCCGGAACCGGTACATTTTTCGGGGATAAAAAGTATCTAATGTCCGTAACTCTCTCTATACGAAATTTCAGCAAAATTGGTTCAGCGGCGGATACTCTTTCGCATTTATAATATTAGTTGTATATGGATATTAATACTAAAACATCTGATTAAAAATATTTAAACTGTGCAATTTAAATAAATAGATTTCAACGTCATTTTAAAATATCAGATATAAAAATTACTTCCGCCGTTCATATTAAAGTGCTAAGAAACACACATTTGCAAACATAAATCAATCTCAAGAGTTTAAACAAGACAAGCTGTTTTCCATCTGTTAATAATTTCCTCATTATACACGCACAACTGACACTTGGATTTATTGGAACACTTCGGGCCACAAGTGCGTTATGTCCTGGCTAGACGGTGCGATTTGCATGTGTCCTGAGCATCAGAACCTTTGCTCCCATCATGAAAATAGCACACAATATAAAGATAGAATGATAAGCTGATAGTTAATACTATAATGTACAGTCATGACTACGCAGTAAATTTAATAAATGATACAGTAAAAAAAAGTTGCGCATGCTTTCATTTAGCTAAGATCATAGGGATCATGAGCTATATACTATTTATTGTTTTTTTCCTTAAAAAAAATTATACACAGAACAACACATAACAAAAAAAAGTTATAAACTACTCGTACATTTCTCTCACATGTTTAGCTACGAAAACTAGTAAATCTCTAAGCGCGCCCGCTAAAACTCGCGCGGGCGCACGCTCGCGTGTGTATAAATGAAAAATAGTAGGGGCCCGCGTCCGCGCTCCGTCGTACGCGCCTGCGCTGCCCATACTATTTTTCGTTTATACACACGCGAGCGTGCGCCCGCGCGAGTTATAGCGTTAGCCCTAAATCGGAGCGTGTATTCGTGCCGTAACAAATACTTTATTCATATCAGACTTCGAATGATGGATGAACTATCCCGATGACCGATGTCAACGGTTCATATAATACGGTTTACGATACCTTTTTAACTCATTTAAAATTCAATTAGTGACACGACGTGCATCTATTATGGATTGATTCATTTACTAGATAACATTTCATTCGACCAGACGTTAATATTTTAATGCAACTCGCTATGAGGAATTAGTGTAGATAATCAAAAATTAGTTAATATTTTAAACTAAGAAATATCTACTAAATATATACCAAGCTCAATAAAGTTCTGGTTCGAATGTAATTACAGGCTTATAGAATACAATTCAAGCGAAAAAAACAACAGCCTTTGGGTCCGTAACGAAATCCGCCCCAAAGCTTTACGTTACGGGCAATTAAAAACTCAAACAACTCCCAATATGGCGAGACTGTAACGCCTATGATTCACTGGACCTGTCAATTAAAACAAAAAAAATAATATAAAGAGCTTAATGAAAATCATTACCGTTCTTAGAATGACCAGTTGTGAATCATGACCACTCCTTTGATTGCTATCATTTTGCAACAATAAAATGAAATCATGGCAAGAACGTGTTGCTGTTTCGTCAAAGTCAACAAAAGAAAAAAGGAACATAATATATACGTGTCACTCAATAGATATGTAATAATAATTATTAATTGGCCATACTAATTCTCTGTTACCCCTTCACTTTCAATTTTTGGTTTGGTACTTTTAGTTTCAAAAAAGGACAAGGAATAGTTTTTTTTTTTTTTTTTATCCCAGAATAATGTATGGTTCTCGTGAGAGAAATTAATTGCAGAAAACGAATCACGGGCATAGTCTAGTTAAATTGGCGAGAAGAGCTAACAAATATACAAGCACTTTTACAAGATAATATTAGTATGGGAGATCTGTAAACAATCTATACGCAGCGAAGTATGATCCAATATAACCTGGTATAGGTTACAAGTTACAACAAAGGGTGATCTCTTTATTGAGGTATTACACATCCGTGGCTTAATTATAATCCAGTGACACTGCACAATTCTGACCGCTAATTTGTTCGATTGTTTATTCCAGTGATAAAAACAAATGCGATGATTCGATAAAGATACGAGCACTCAATAATGAGTTGTAAATATAATTCTACAGTGATATGTATATTAAGTACTTAATGGGTATTGTTATGATATGAATTAATTTATTAACCCACGACAATGGTCGACCTTTTACTGATAATATCGTGCACTCAGAAATGTTTACATTAATAAGCGAGGTAAAAAGTCGAGTGCGTCTGGCCATAGTCTGGCCAAGTGGCCACACGCGCTTCGGGTTCCGTAGGTTCTTTTCTACTTTTTGTAAGATTTTTTGTTCTTTTCTTGACTAATCTTGGGGAATACGTAGATAATATTTTAATTTAATAATTATTCATCGTTACATCTTATTCATCTACTTTTTCTATTTTTGAGTCCTAGGATTTTTCATTGTTCCTTACTAACTAAACTATAACTTAAACCTACCCTTGTTAGTATTAGTTCATATGTATCTGAAGGATTTACAGATTCATTCTAGTAATGTTTTAGAAGTGTTTTCTCTAGATTATTGGGTCAGCAGTGTGGACTTATCTGCTTGTATTAAAAGTAATTTAGAATTTTTAAAGACGTCTAAAAGAAATTGTAATGATTGTGAATTTAAAAACGATTGCTACCAATTCATCGACCAATATCACAGCGAGCACTATAAAATATACCGACGGTTCTAAAATTTTACGAGATAGTGGTTCAGCTTTTTTTAGACCCACAAAAAGAAATTAATAAACAATTTCGCATTTCTTCTAGTGTTTAATCCATGTTCGCTGAATTGGTTGAAATAAGTGAAGCCTTATTATATCGACGATGGAAAACAGAAAGGGCGTATCCCGTTAAAAGGTCGTAACTAGACTACGTATAAGGTCATTATCAGTTTTTTTTTTCTGCGTCGATTGGTCTGGGTCTGGTTGCTCTACGATGACATGAAATTTAAAAATAAGTAAGTATTTTAAAAAGTGTGATAATTTTTTTTTTGGTGTAACTGCCCACAAAACTGCGTATTTATACTTTTTTGAGATACGATTTGAAGAAGTTTTAATTAAAATATATTTACGCTGTTCCTGTTTCGATGCGTCCCAGATGTTACGACCTTTTTGCGGGAAGCAATTTTTATGCTTCCTTAGTTACGACATTTTAACGGTTCAGATTTTTCTAAGGACAAATAATGACTTCTTAGATACTACAATTTCATGGGTGGTAGAAATGAACTCAATCGTAGTTAATACGAATCACAGGTCCTGCAATTTGTTGAACATTCCGGACTTTCTTACATACACCCCAGGTAAGTTACCTTAGTCACGTTGAAAGTCGTGTTGAAAGGTTGTGTCAGTTTCGCTGTAGTGAAATCGTGTTGCAAAAACCTTGGAGTGTATAATTTCTCTATACAAGGTATGTTATAAATTCTAAAGATTTAATTACCTAGTAATAAGTTTCAGGATACATAATGTATTCTTGAGCTAAACTCAAAAAGAATGTAAAGAAATCGAAATCAAATTCTGCGTGGTACCTATGCGTTATAAGATTTTAGGTTTTTTACTACTATTAGGGGTTAAAGTATGAAGTTTCCGTTTTTGTAAGTAGGTGTTCGTGAAATTCAATTTTCCCATAGTAACGTTTTTCTTAATTAGGTAACAACTAATTTAAATCTAAGCATACCTACGTATTTATGAATATGTTAACTACTAACATGACACATTTTTTAACCCCCGACAAAAAAGAGGGGTGTTATAAGTTTGACGTGTCTGTCTGTATGTCTGTCGGTCTGTCAGTCGGTCTGTCTGTCTGTGGCATCGTAGCATCCAAACGGGTGGACCGATTTAAATCTAGTTTTTTTTGGTGTTGGTTCGTGAAGGGCCGATTAGCAACTTGCAGTCGTTTGGTGGGCTTTATAATATTTTGCATTCTAGTTCGTGACATTTATGAATAAATACACATTAATGGAAAGTTGAACTGGTGCTGCAGCATAACCTGGTAATCAATAGGATACCCAACTCCTCACCAACTTAGAGCAGAGGTTTCGTGTTTGGGCTCATTTTAATTGCGACAATTAGTAAGACGTAGATAACAGTAAATATTTGCATGCTGCTGCTGCAGCATCGCCAGGATTCTATAGGATCCGAGCTCCATAATATTATGAACCCAAAGTGGAGGTTTCATGTTTGGACTCATATTGACGGCCTCATCCAAGAGGACATTCATAGATAGTATTCATTGAGATAATAATATTATGATCCTTTTGATAGGAATTATTCTGCACTATAACGAACACAACTTTAAAAAGCATGAAATAAAATTAAATTAAGAAATAAAAAAAAAACCCCGTCAACCAACTTTAAGGGTCGGTTGCACCAGAAGCGTTGTTATAGTAAAGGTTAAGGTTATCGTTAAATACGGCGTCGCTTATTGATTTTAACTAGACATTTGACAGTTCATTTGTCATTTTATTATAGTTAAAGTAAGTTCCTGCAACCCACCCTAAATAGTAATGAAATAATATTTACTGACTTTTCTTGTTTTATTATAATGACCAGCGTAGTCTGTATTCATTTCATTGTAGTTGGATTGATTTTATATCTTTTCTTATAATTTTAACCGACTTTCAAAAAGGAGGAGGTTTCTCAATTCTACCGTATATTATATTAATAATATTATGTTCATTTTTTTAATGTTTAATCTTGTTCTGTAATGTTGTATATTATGTACAAGACTTATCTTTGACTATTTTTTTATTTACTCCATAAATATCATTAGTAGGGAAAAATAATATTATGAAGGGAATAATAACATATTATATTCCACTTAAATTCTTAATATTATTAATTATTATTTATTGTTAAATAATTCTTTAATGAAAAGTATAATTAGGTAGGTACCTAAAGTTACTATTGTGGATATTTGATAACCTTATATTATTTGTTTTTGGTGTTATTTTAGTGACATAATATATTATTTACTTAATTAGTTATTAAGTTGACATTGTATAATATTATATTTTTTGCTTTGTGTTTTTGGTAACTTTTTAAAAGTTCAATAAATTTACGTTTATAAAAGCTTACGACGTTTTATTTCGTCATTGGGTGTCTAGACGTTTGAGTTACAACCAATTTTCTAACCATTATAATGCATTATGAATGTGTTTAAACCCCGTTCCTAAGATCAAATTAAAACGAACACTAGTTACGACATTTTTGAGGTCAGTAAATTTCTTATATGATTCAGTACAAACGTCGTGTCAATATACGACATTTTTGAGGTCTGCAATTTTTGTATACAATGGGTGTAACTTGAATAACTTTATTTCTAGCAATAGGAAGTTATTGGCTTGTATGCCACTTTATGCAGGTTTTTATTTTAAAGTAAAGGTGTTAAAATTATGTTCCCACGATTTACCGTTAAAAGTTATGATAGAATTTCCCAATATTTTTTTGTTTTTTGGCTCTGATGTAAAGTTGCGTTAGCCTGGGTTACGCCCTTTCTGTTTTCCATCGTCGATATCTAAATGATTTAGATTCCAGTAATTATGTTATACTGTCTGATTGTAAAAGTGCTTTGGAGCACTTGGCTCGATGCAACTCGACTTTTCGAGGACTACCGTTAGCCTATACATTAATAGACAATATTCATCGACTGCATCGTAACGGAAAAAAATGTAATTTTACAGTGGATCCCTGCTCATATTGGTATAGTTAACAATGAACGTGTAGATGTTATAGCAAAGCAGGCTGCGGCCAATGGAAACCCATACAACTGTCTGCCTTATTTTACTGATTTGTACTATATACCGAAAGACAGATATAGCAAACTTTGGAAGGAGTACTTTGATGAAAGGTCTTGCAGTAAAGGTATATAGTTCAAAACAGTGCAACCTGAAGTTCCAAGTAACTCATGGATTGATGTGACCAATATGAGCAGGGATGAAGTTGTACTGGCGCTCAGGCTGCGGTCCGGCCACATTCCATGTAACAATTTTGCGCATTTGATGGGAAAATCGGAGTCCCCTAATTGTTCGCGATGTGCACGGGTGGAGGATGCTTACCACTTGCTAATGGAGTGTGACCGTAACGCGGCTGAGCGGGAATCTTTCTTTTTTTATTATAATTTTAATTATTTTGATGTAGGTTTATGTAACACTGTTTTGTCCTGTCCTAATTCGGAATCTGCCAAACATTGGTATAAAATTGTTAACTTAGGTTTAAGTCGCAGAATCACAGATAGTATGTAAGTTCATGTGCGAGGTAGGTATACAATATTCGCAATCTGTAACTATAGTAACTAACAGCAGTTAAAAGCTTTAAGGTTTAAAATTAATCTGACGAAAATGTCACTTATAGAAACCATAAAATATCGATTAAAACTCCATTTATTTTACTTATAACTTATAAGTACCTTGTTTAACAGCAGGGCTGGGGGCAAATTATGAAGTGTTATGCGATACGTATCTCGTGGTAGCGAATATCAATAATTTCGTTCGCTCCCGGCGTGTGTAATGAGACGACGGCCCATCAGATAACGTCGTGTCGTCGGTCACGATAATTATATCGTGTCTTAACGTTTTAATTAGCCGGTTCACTGGCGGTGTGTCGTCGCATGATATTCGACAACGTGTTGAGTTTTGGAAAGCGTGAAATTTCAACACTGTGTGTAAATTCTTTTGAAGGCGAGCTGATCTTTTCGATATCGATTAGGGTTTTCTGATAAGAATCTTACATCATACTAATATTTTTCTAAGCTGAGATGAAGTATTTTTTTCTAGCAAGTTGTTGACTACGTTACAACATGCTAGAAAAAGTTACGTTACAATATCTCAACACAATAAAGGACTAACTCTAATCTCAGGCGACGTTCACAAAACAGTGACAGGAACAAATACTCGCGTCTTTTATTTTTCCTGCGTATAAAACGAAACATGATGAATTCAAAACGCACTCCTCACGAGGACATTTGAAGACGTGAGTGGATGAAGTGGGTAACTAACATTTTACAACATAAGAGCAATTACTTGTTTTTTCCCTTATAATTTGAAAAAAACCTTGTAACTTGCCTAATTCATCATATAGCCTATACATAGAATCCAAATTTTTTGTTTTCAAATAATTTTCCCGGTCCTAAAGCCTCATTTATGCAAACGACAGTTTTCAAATAGTTAGTTACCCACTTCATCCATTCGTGTCGTCATTTCTGAGAACAGCTGAGGGCTTGGGTCTACCCGACACTTCAAACCTGTCTCGATCGAAGCTGTAAAATAAAAACCTCTTAAAATACCAGCGGCGCTGACACTCGTCATTCCGACGCCGATCCTTTATGTTTGTCTTTGAGACGATGACAGTGGTACAAATTACGTGTACAGATGTACGAGTGATCGATGCGACCGTCACTCGTCCGAATCACGGTGTAATTAATTCCCGCTCCGAGCTCAAGCTCACTCATTAAAACCTCAAACTTGTTGATCCCAAGCTAGTTTAAAGCGTGAGGTTGTCACGAATCGGCAGATGCTGCTATTTGAAAACCATTTGAACATTTTTCGCGATAAGTTCCACATAATTTTCTCTTATCCCTCACCTATAAAAAGTTTACATTGCGAGACTTTGCAGAATAAACACACCTCAGCAAATTTTCTATGGCAGCAACGTTCTTTCCTGCAAAAATCAGCCGTTTCATACTAAAAAGTAAAGCCCAGCCCTTAAATTACGTTTACATATGTACGAGTGATCGATGCGACCGTCACTCGTCCGAATCACGGTGTAATTAATTCCCGCTCCGATGAGAGTCACCGCTCAAGCTATTAAAACCTCAAACTTGTTGCTCCCAAGCTAGTATTTAAAGTAAGGTTGTCAAAACTATTCGCACACTTTTATCAAAGTTTTTCTTTAATCCACATTATTTTCTTTTATCCCACAACTATAAAAAGTTTCCATTGCGAGACTGCAGAGTTATTCATTTCGTTATAAGACTTTGCATAATAAACACACTCATGAATATAATAAAATTTTATAAGGCAGAAACGTACTTCTTAAAAAATATGCTGTTTTTATAGGCACTAAAGCTCCTTTAACTGCCGCCTTAGTACTTTAGTAAGAATCAGCCGAATTTTTTAAGTAATATCTATAGATACTATGACTTTAAAAAAACTAAGTAAAGTGTATTAATTTTGGAAAGCGTCAAACCAGAATAAATAATCACTCTCTATGATTGTAGCGGTCTATTTAACGCCCATACAGTATGAAGCTAGACCCAAGTGAGCCTCGCCGAGGCTCGAAGGGGCAGTGCTCTTAGCACTATTGTTGTGGCAATTTACCGCCGCCGCTTCAATCGCTGAAATATTTTGTGGCGTCCATGTCCAATCGCTAACGAGGCCGACGCGCAAATGAGTAAGCACCTCATACTGAGAGTAAGTGAATCTCAACACGCTGACAAGCAATTTATCCTAAATGTATCATAGGATTTAAATGGAATTAAATCAAATAATTATATGCTTCAGCTAGAATTTTATTGTTAAATGAATTTTGTTAAAAAATATTGTTATGACTAGGTCGTCGTAGGTCTTAATTCTAAACAGTTATTGCAATTACAGTTCAAAGTTGTTAAAAGTTTTGTGTTTCCGACGTAGTTCTGACCAATAAATTTCTATTGGTCTTGCGATGTGAAACTTAACAAATTACTATGATTTATATTAATATTACTATTTATGAGGATGTTACATAATTTAAAATCATTGATCCTTAATGAACTTTTAAGAATTTCTAAACTTTTTCTATAGATACAGCTATTTCAACTCGTCGACGTAAATTTTACGCATTTCTTGTAATAACCATTACCACTAATCCAATTACTTCATTGTGTCATAAGACTAGCACAGCTGCAGGTAATTATACTAATGTTATAGTAAGCGGTGTTTAGGGCGGGACTCTCTACACTTATCCCGGTAATACTCCGAGCATTTGCTATGCTAACTATTACAGAAATTTACAATTATAACGAGATGTAGACGCGTGGCATGGCTAAAGATGTATGCGTTTAAATAGGGTTGGTGTTGAATCATTAATATATTTACGAGTAGAAAATGTTATTATCATTATTGATTATTTCCTTGAAAATTTTAACATGGCGTTTATAATCATAATTATCTTCCTATGAAATCAAAATAAGTAATTGAGTGATCGAAAAGTCTCTTGAGAACTTAATACCATATGCTTTAAAGTTTCAACCTAAGATAACAGCATAATTGCATAAAATTTCTAGAGACACAGAGTTTCATGGGAAGCTTTTTGCAAAAAAAAACATATTGCAAACTTAACACAAACAAACAAACACAAATCCAACCAAGTAAACCAACATCGACCGCGCTGACCCCGGTGGTCTACGAACCAAAACAAAGCCTTAGACTTTTTAAGTTATCTAATAAATTAATAGAACGTTGCTGTTAAGATATATTTATTCTGTTTCCCATACGTATCCCCATTCGCCCGGGGCCCCGCTCACGCCCGTCATAGACTTAACGCGCGCTTTGTTTAGCTTACAATTATCTTCACAAGCAATCAACATCTTACGCTGAAGATAATCAAAACGCTCATCTCGAGCCGTTCAATATTACTGATATTAGAAATTGCTTTGGACTAAAATTATGTTAAAACTTATTGGAGACCTATTATAGAGGTAGAATAGAGCTTTAAAATGGATGGTGCCGAATGGAATAGGATGGTGTTATAGTATGATGAAACAGTACATAATATTATGGATTAAGCTTAACCTTAATAAAATAAGCTACTCCTATAGTTAAGAATGCATAGTTTTCAAGAATTTGCTGGCAAATGTTCGAATTCGAGTCTAAAATCAAAAGCCTAGAAGTCACTTCATTCAACGAAGTATATAGGTAGAGCGCGCCTCATAATTTGGCATAAAACTAACTTATGATCCACAACTGTCTCGTTCGATTTGCTATCGTCCTGGAAAGGGATCATTCCAGGTAATCAGCATCAGACGACCTTTGACTCCACAGACCAGTCTCTAGCAATCCCATTACGTAGCCAGCTTTACTGTCAATAACGCCGAGAATTGTAAACTTGTGCAACAATTAACTTCCCGATACACTCTGCACTATTAAGACTCTATTTGTATCTTTATGCCGTTTACATAAGGATTAGGCTCATAGACGCAGAGGTAAAGTAATTGTGAACGTATCGTAGATCGTACCGCAATAAAAGTTACAATAAAATTCCTAAGGAAGGACAAAGGTACTCTTTATGACATCGCAGCCGCTTCGTAAATTGTAAAGTAATACGACGGCGCGCTTCAATTATTCGAAGACATGGATCCAAACGTCAGATTTATACGAAAATATTGCTGAGTGTCGGCACTAATCATGGCCACATTGCTCCAGTGCGTTGCGTCGTCGGAACGGAATAACGCAGCCGCGGCAGCGCTTGATATTATAGAGGGAAAAATCCAGATTAAAATGAAATTATTATTTTTAACAAAAAATTAAAACCGACTTCCAAGGTAAAAACAATAAAAAATTCCTTATAATATGAACTAAAAAGTATTAAATAATGTTTCCTATCTAATAGTGCCTTTTTCCGAATTCGGCTAAACCTCAACTATTTCTGTACTCAATCTTCATCATTTTGAAGTCGGTACCAGATATAGCTGAATCTTCAGTTCTCTGACAGAATAGGTATTTGAAACTTTTGGAACTGGCAAACTTGGAGTACCTATCGAAGCAACTTACTGCTCTTTTTTTCTTTCGAATCTCAAAAGTAATGTCAAATGTGTTCCTTACGCTCTGGAGTTAAGGTTGACTTTGTTATGTTCAATTTTGTGGTACATAAGTCGCTTAGAACTTGAATCATTTATTTTGAAACAACATTATATTTTTATTAAAATCGCTATGAAAAGTACCAATTATTAGGTATAAGGACATAACGTGATGATATAATGATGGTGTTGTGGGGGCATATTGTATCCATATACAACCATGTGACACTGGTGACCCTGACGTGGTAATGATGATGATGAATGTAATTTGCATAGTAGCATATGCTTTCAGTTCTTAAAACAGCGCCTAAACCCCCAAACTTGTATCTATAAGGAATCCGGAGTTCTCTTAGTATCTTCGGAACTATAGTATACCTTGGTGCAAAATCTTGCGTTTCGGTAGCATATGCTTAGGATACTTCTCATAAAACCAAAATCACTATATGTTTCCATATAAATTTTGAGGAGTTCCCTCGATTACTCATGGATGCCATCATTAGATCACCACTTTTGTGAAAATGGGACCAAATTGGAGGGAAACCTAATAGAACAAAACAAAAATTTTGAAAATCGGTTCGCAAACGGCGGAGTTTCAGTAATCGTTGAACATACAAAAAAAAAATATCCACAGCCGAACATATAACCTCCTCCTTTTTGGAAGTCGGTTAATTACCGCCACATTACTGTTGCGTTCCGGTGTCGGACGGACGGAATAGCGCAGCCTCAGCGTTTAATATTATACAGGGAAAAATCCAGATTTATACGAAAATATTGCTGAGCGTCGGCACTGAGCGTGGCCACATTGTTTCAGTGCGTTGCGTTGTCAGAACGGAATAACGCAACCGTAGCGTTTAATATTACAGAGAGGAAAAATCCTAGACCTATCTAGAGATCCTAGAGTGATATGGAATTTGACACAGACATAGCCTAAACTACGGGAAAAAGCTACTGAGCTACTTTATATAGCGACAAAATTACCAATTCCTGCAGGATTTTCTCTCACGTAAACAAAGACACGGGCGTCTTAAATATTTGTTACCGTGAACACGTGCGTGTAACTGAACCATCTACAAAAGATTAAGAGGTGGTAATTTGACGTTGATTTAGGGGGATACTTCTTTCATCGGGCGTATTGTCTTACGCCAGAAAGCGAGTCGTTTTGTCTATGAGGATCTCCTTAAAAGCTTATAACGGCGTTATTAAATGGGCTCCAGTAAATCATGACAAGTAATAGCCGGATGATGTTTCATTAGATATATTAGTGGAGACGGACTTATGTTACCTATTTTAAATGACTCATATAAATAGGAGGTTTCGAGTTCAAATTATTTTTTAAGCGCGTTTATCCGCAGATAAGAAAATAATGGAAGAAGACTCGAAGGATTTTGTAAATAATAGATGTGTTACCGTTAGAATGCAGAATACGTTTACGTGCACATTATCTAGGTAATCTGCAGATTCCCTGAACCCATCCGTTAAAGTGTGAAATTTTTTTATTTAAAAAAAGCTTTTATTTGCACTTTACCTAGTTACTTTGCATACTCTTCCTTCGTAAAAGTCCTAAAAACTTTGTCTTAAGTATGTCAACCTAAGACTGTTGTTGTTTTGATTGGTTTTTTTCTAGTTGATACGATCTGTTATATTTTATTAGTGGTACTCCACTTTTTCACTTAAAATTTAATAATCTATTCCTTTGTTTATGTCCAAAAAATTATATTAAATAATTCTCTACTACTAAATAATATGTTTAATCCAAACAAGAACCTGTTTTATGTAATTTAATGAGAATAGAATAAACTGTTTTGCACTTTAACTGACTCACCCAGATAATCTGCAGAATACCTTGTTAATCTGCAGTCTAACTGGTTTACGTACATTAACGGTAATAGATATACAATTTAAATTGTATTGTGAAAAAAACGTGTCATGATAAACTTTCTTGCTAATTGCTGACCTATAGTCCGGTCGCAAGATAAAGAGTTTGTCTATTGACCTATCAGTTGCCTCTTTCTCTTGCAGATGCTACGTGAGCGAAACAACAAGATTTTCATGTGCATGTGGAAACAACAGCAACAGTATAGGTATAGCTGAATTTTCTCTATCCAGCTTGGAAGCTGGAGAAAGTCTGGAGACTTTATTTGCATTTTAAGGTGTCAAAGAGTTTCCTATTTTTGCCTGCACCTGTTTTTTCTAATGACAGTTGTGACCAGCGATCACGTAGAACGCGGTAGCGGGCGAGGCGGGCTGATGTCATCGACTTAAATGTTCTCCTTCGATGCTGCGTGGGCGCAGCTCGGCCGGGCCATACCGAGCTAACTGCAGACTCCCCATTATACAGGACTAGATGACGCCCAATGCACAGAAACTCATTAATCGCGCGCGGAAACCGTATATTTTTCAGGGATAAAAAGTATCCTATGTCCTTTCCCAGGACTCAAACTATCTCCTTACCAAATTTCATCAAAATCGGTTAGCCGGTGCAAGCGTGACAAAAAGCGGTGGAACAGATCAGACACACTTTTGCATTTATAATATTAGTATGGATATATAGTTAGTAACAAAACTAAGCTGCCTGAATTAAATAAATAAATAAATAAATAAAAAATAAATAAAACAAAGTATTTTAGGGCGTGCACAGTAAATTCAATATTATGATGGACACATACAAATAACACTATGTGTCCATCATATAGTGTAAATAAATAAAATAAATAAATAAAAATAGTTTTATTTCTGAATAGATTTTAAAAAAATGCTTTCAGAATGTTGATACTACATGGTGCCTACCACCGGTTCGGGAACTAACCCGGCGAGAAGAACCGGCGTAAGAAACTCGCACGGGGCCCACTTTTTTACCAAAAAAAGTGAGAAAAAAATTAATCTTTTAAATAAAATTTACAATGTTGTAACTTAAAATTATACAATGTCAACATAATTGTAAGTCATACACTAATGTAGAAGTAGCCTTGCAAGAAGCCATCCTACTCCCAAGATGTGCCATCGTTTATGAAATCATTGACCTTATAATAGGCTTTGGCACACAAACGTTCTTTGACTACTTTTTTAAATTTATTAATGGAAAGATTTTGAACGTTTTCTGGGATTTTATTGTAAAGGCGTATACATTGAACTTTAAAGGATTTACTGACTTTACTAAGTCTGATCACCGGCATAACTAGCTTGTGCTTATTTCTAGTATTTC
This sequence comes from Cyaniris semiargus, assembly GCA_905187585.1. Classification (NCBI taxonomy): domain Eukaryota; kingdom Metazoa; phylum Arthropoda; class Insecta; order Lepidoptera; family Lycaenidae; genus Cyaniris; species Cyaniris semiargus. Next base: position 7,915,357 of record LR994561.1, on the reverse strand, counting down.
TACAGTGAATGTCACTTTTAACTTTAAATTTACTTATATTTTTTCTAACATATATTACATTATCCAAAATGTATTGAGAAGCCACAGTTAGAATACCAATTTCTTTAAATTTATCTCTCAGAGATTCTAAAGCAGACATTTTATAAATAGAACGTATGGCTCGCTTCTGCAGCACAAATATTGTATTAATGTCGGCAGCGTTTCCCCATAAAAGGATTCCATATGACATCCTACTATGAAAATAACTAAAATATACTAATCGTGCCATGTCTTCGTCAGAAATTTCTCTAATTTTTCTGACTGCATATGCTGCAGAACTGAGCCTACCTGCAAGATTAGCAATGTGAGGACCCCACTGTAATTTACTGTCAAGTGTAATACCTAGGAATACAGTGTTATCTACCAAATTCATCTTCTCATCATTTAATAGTACATTGGTTTGGACTTGCCTAACATTGGGCAAAGTAAACTTTATACATTTAGTTTTACTAGAATTTAAAAGTAAGTTATTAACATTAAACCAATATACTATTTTTGAGAGAGCACTGTTTACCTCGTCGTAGTTCGACTGTTGTCGCTTCACTTTAAAAATAAGTGAAGTGTCATCAGCAAAAAGCACTATCTCATTATTATTATCCTTTACTATAAATAAATTCTTCACTATTGTTAATACTTCACAGTGTTCACTGCGAATTACATTAATTCTATGAGAACTAACCTAACCTAAACAATATTTAAAAACTGGCCAAGTGCGTGTCGGGCCACGCTCAATATAGGGTTCCGTAGTACCGCTATTTTTTGATAATTTTTGTATGGTCAATGAATGTAGATTTATAATGTGTTTTACACTACTAAAAACATCATCTCAGTTACGTTCAAAGGAATTTTAACGAAAAGTTCCTTTATACTTCGCCGAATACATTTTTTTCAGTTGATCGACTATTACTCAATAACTTATAAAGTCATTTTAGCCGTGATAGTTTTCCATTCAAATTCAGCATATTTCCTACTACCGTGAATTTTTTACACTTCAAGACGAAACCGTTTAGCTGGTAAACGGAAAATAAACAATAAATCGGAAAATGATCTATAAGTAAGTACTCGAAATATTTTTTAAAAAACCTATCCAACGACACCCCACACGGTGGGGTAGACGCGAAAAAAAAATCATCCCCGCTTGATGTATAGGGGATTGTACCATATTTTTTATTTTTTTATTTCATATACCATTTTGTCGGCATCATTAATATGTGCATTCATGCCGAATTACAGCTTTGTAGGTTTTATAGTCTCCGAGCAAAACCGCGGACAGTCAGACGGACGGACGGACGGACGAACAGACGGATGGACAGACCGAAACTATAAGGGTTCCTTGTTGACTACGGAACTCTAAAAAAGGAACACTTTCAGCGTTGCTAATTTCGGAATAACTCTTTACAGAGGACGAATTAACGACTTAAAATATTATTACATACAGGCTATAACAACAACAACTGATATTAGGACGAAATAATTATTGCAAAACCCACACAAAAGCCAATCCGCATAACATAGAAGCCATTATAATACTTAACCAATTAAGTTATTAAGAATCCTTACCAGAAGCTTAACTGGGCATTGCAAGCTCAACAAACACCTAAACAGAATGGGTATTTGTAGCACAACGACTTGCACATTCTGTGAGGAGGAGGATGAGATACCTATTCACCTTCTCCTCGACTGTCCTGCTCTACTACAGAGCAGGAACAGGCACCTTGGTCGCCACGAATACTCATCCACAGAGGAAATTCGTGGCACCAACCCCAACCATATCGTTAAATTTATGAGCAGTATTGGGTTGGGGATGATACTCTAGTGCGAAGGAGTCACAAAAGATCCTCATGGGTCGCAGTGACGTCAGGGCTACAGCGACCTGCCTTCTTTATAAAAAAGAAAAAGAATACTTAACCAATTTCTTTTAAAAGTTTAAAAATTAAATTAAAACCAAAAACATATATTAGCGCCCAGTGTGCCGCTAGCCTGTTTCAAAGTTATGAATGAAATAATGTTTTGCAAGAGCGGATGTTGCGAGGTTGCCTGTCGAATTAGGCTTAGAACTTACGGCCCTTTCACACCTTGCTGCGATTTCATTACGGCGTATAAGCAACGCGGTAGCGACTCTACAACTTCTAAGTTAATTTGTAACGTAAGGTTGTTTGCAACGTAATTGTAACGTAAAGTTTTCCTCAGAGTGGAAGTTCTTTTTGGAGAGTTCAGTTATGTATCTTAGAAAGAGTTGTATTGTAAAATGTCTGTTCAATGTAGCCCTAATAAAATTGGATAAATATTAACATGTAAAGAGTTTTGGACTTGTTGCTTTGGCAAACAAAAGCTTTCTCGGAGTTCGTCGCAACGAAGCCGCAAAGTATGAAAGGCCCTTACGGAGGCTGATGAATGAAACTGCCCCGCGCCCGCCGCCCGCCCGCCCCCGCCGGCACCTGCCGAACTAGCGCGATTACGTAGGACACCGCTTTTAGATAGGGTTGCCAACCTCAAATTATTGCCGAAAAATCGTTTTAAACCTGGTTTGAAGCTAGAAAACCCAGGATAATTTCCTATAAAACAGGACGCATAGACGCAAAATGCGATAGTAAAATCATTATGTAGTGAAAACAAAAATTTAGGTAATTAAAATATATTAACATCTTTTAGGATAAGTATTTCAATAAAATAATACGCGTGAAAAGTAGTTTATAATTACAATATGAAACAAACACTTTCGTTTGTAACAAAAATTTAAACTTAGTTAATTTATAGTAAACCCAGGAGCTTATTTAGAAACTATTCACGTTTCTAAACAAGCTCCTGGGACGTCTCAGGTCACTCCAAAAACTAAAATTGTTCTGGAAAAACAGGACGGTTGGCAACCCTACATTTAGATATACAAATGGAGTATTATTTATAAAGGGCACAAGTTCAATCTACGTAGGCTTAGCTTAATTTGTTACCGTTTCATTGAGACTAATTTTGATAAGGGCTTATGCACCTACGACAGTTTCGTAAGTAATGAATTATTTATTTTATAAAATAAAACAAAGTACTTTGGATGCTTTACATTTGCTAGAGGTTGCATTTACCAAAAGTTATATGTTATGTCATCTCATTCGTTCTACGTAAACATGAAAGAGAATATGATATTATTTAGACCAGGGCTACTTTTAATAAAGCTACTCATAATGGAGAAAAAGCTTACATTTGAAGCTTTATATAAGCTAATAAGTCTTTATGATGATATTGATAGGTGTGGAGTCATTTGCTAGTCCATAATATTAGCTTATGAATTAAATTAAAGATAAAAAGGATATTTATATCATGAAAATAACGAGGTATAAAATATCAAAAATATAAAGATTTAAAAGAATGATGATCTAATTGATCGATCGATAACATATTTATATCGTTATTTATATATTTTATGTTAAGAAAGTGACACAAACATACACATAAAGATTGTCCTGTAGATAATGTGAATCGACCAATTAAGAGCTCTGTTTTTAAAACGCTAAGAAATTAAATATTCATTCATAAACTATAATATGGGTATATAGTTACTTTTTTTGCAATAATTAGAAAATTTTATAAGACTTCTGGCTTCTGAGGTATTTTGACAGGGCTTATTTGGCTTCGTCAAATGTGCTACACAATCAACAGCTCTCTTGGAAGTACAAACTCATGTTAAATCTCGGAAATTTTTCAACAAGGCATTAGCTAACTTTCAAAGTAAATTTAGTTAATAGTTGAGACGTATTAAAAAGCCTCTGGAGTTTAAGGAACGTAAGCTGCCTACTTCGTTTAAATGAAAAGTTGGTTAACAACAAGAAATAGTTGGAAAACGTAGCTTACAGCTCAATCTTGTCGAGATTTATACAGGTTTAATGTTAGACTATGGTAATACGAGCCCCAGGACATTCCAGTACTCTACTGGAACTGCCTCAAATGCCAAACAAAATTAAGTAAATGGATAAAGCCAGGAGCGACGAAACGACGGATGTGGCAAGCTGTGGCCTACTTTTACGAAAACTATTGGATTTTAATCACGTTATAAAATACGTTTTAATAGATTATGGCTTATGAATTTTAATAAATCTACTTTTAATTACTTACTTTGTACAAAAAGTTTAATATTTTTTTTTTTTTTTAGAAAAATAAAATGTGTCATATTAATGCTCGCTCAATTAGAAATCTTATTTTATTGCAAAGTAGCATAAAAGCATATTATTAATATCGTTTTATTGTAGACTTAATAATATTGTAACTTGTGGGACTTGAGGTGTGGTCAGTTTTCGTTGATAGGAGACGAAACCGGAAACGCACTTGGCGATGCATAATGGCGTGCTTACATTATTTTAATCCAGTAATAATCCAGCACTGGATTGGATTACTGGATTGGAATAATGTAAGCCCGGTGGAAAAGTAATACAAAAATAAAAAAATCGGCCAAGTGCAAGTTGTACTCGCGCACGAAGGGTTCCGTACCACTACAGAGCAAAAATATGCTAAAAATTGAATTTTTTGTATGGGAGCCCCCCTCAATTATTTAATTTATTTAAATTTTATAATTAATTATTAAAGTACAAATACAATTAAGTATTTTGAGAACATTTCAATTGCCTATGTGTTGCCGTTATTGATTAAGAGCAAAAAATAGAAAAAAAAATCACGTTTGTTGTATGGGAGCCCCCCTTAAATATTTAATTTATTTTATTTTTAGTATTTGTTGTTATAGCGGCAACACATATACACAATCTATGAAAATTTCAGAAGTCTAGCTATAGCGGTTCTTGAGTTACAGCCTGGTGACAGACAGACGGACAGACGGACAGACATCGAAGTCTTAGTAATAGGGTCCCGTTTTTACCCTTTGGGTACGGAACCCTAAAAAATGCGTTATGTATTGTATTGAACTGTTTTTTTTTTAACGTTGTTACTTGCTCACTTCTTGTGATGTATTATTTTATTACATCTATTTACAAGATTTATACTGTTGTTGTTCTCCAGCTTATATAGGTTACCACATTAAATTTATTGTTATGACACATAACAATAAATTTATATATAGATATGGTTTATGTGAAAATAGTCGGAAAAACAAATTATTATTCACAAAGTGCTAAGGATTGATATGATATAGAATCACGATATAGCAATAATTGTAAACACATTGTTGTATCATATTTTATGCGAAACTTATATATTTTTTCAAACTTTGCTAAATTGTTGCCCAGTCAGCTTATTATGTTTGTTTATATTTTTTTTTCTTGCAGATTAAAATCGAACATTTCAGTTCAATATGACTGCTGTATTTGATTCTCACATACTTCAGAGTACGACCAATATTTTAGTTTTCAAGCTTTCGATATTCAAAATTAAAAAAAAAAGAACACTTTCTCGTCCGCAAATTAAATTCGCAAATTGTATTATAATTGAACCGATTGTCGTCCCTTCATATTTCGTACTTAGGTACAATTTAAATGGATTTCCGCGACCCCGGGTCGCTTGTACCATAATGTACCTGAGGTACAGTCGCCGACAGCTCGGCCTGTATAATATTGTTTGACACCCGAGACTATTTATGACAATTTGAAAGGCCGACCAGAAACTGAATCATGGGTAATTGCGCTTATTCCCGACCGATCAATTTTGTTATGTAACAAGATTTGTAATCGCTTATACTTCCTTTTATTTGTGATAAATTATTATACTATGATTTGTGTAATGTAGATCATAGTAATATCGGCAAAGTTGCCGCTTGACTAGTTTTACGATGAAAAGTTGCCTTGCAGTATCGTATATATATCATACTTAAATATGTTAATCAGTAGTTGAACCTCATCGGCAGCCGTTGCGGGGAAACAAAATTCCCAGCTTGAATTTAAAAAAAAAACTTTTGCACTAGGACCTCAAAATATTAATTATGCACTAAATAAATTGCTACATCTCCTGCAAACAGATTGAACTATGTGTGTATTTATATAGGAGCACGTGTGCGTGCGCTTGATTCAACGGCGCTGTAAAACGTTTGACAAGCAGCACCTTGTCTATATAGTATATAGTATTAGCAAGTAGAGCGTTTGTAAAGCTATATTTTTAACCTTACACATTAGTCGTACTAATTTGTGTAATAAATATTATATAATTAATTATAGTATAACAAGTACCGTAAGTCGCAACATCGAAACAAGAAAGTAAATCATTCCGAAACGCGCGACAGAACACAAAAAACGTGATCGATCAGCGACATCGATCATACCAGAATCGAGACACCTGTGACTACACTCTGTACTTACTGTGTCGTGTACTAAAGTGATTGTACTTAGTACTTATTGTACCGTGTCAAAAGATTTAAAAAAGAATCGACTTAAAACATAGTGTTCGAAATTTTTGATTTCTGAAAGAGTCGATTTAAAAACGTACCGCCATACTCAGAGACATTTAATTATGATTAACCTTCAATTAAATGAAGAGTTTGACAGATAATGTATGGGGCTTATGTCAACATTTTGAATTAATTACATTTAAGTAATTAATGTTCCACTCTGAGTGCGGCAGGAAGTGTTCGAAATTTAACTCCTGTCATTGTTTGATCAGAAAGTCAGAAACTGATATTCTAAATTCAAAAAGTATACGTACGTTTTAAATTGAATATACAATTATTTACCTTGAAGTGAATGGAATAGATATTTAAATTTTTAAGCTAAGTAATGAGCCATGGACTGTGATGATATCTGCTGTTGCCCTACAGAACTGTCATAACAAAAATTTAAATTCTACAAATAAAATTAAAAATTAAAAACGTTTTATAGAACAAATATTAATTTTAATTTAATTTCAAAAAAGCCTTTTTATAACAGGTTTTTAATTCACATCCATGGTGGTTTAAACCTTTACATTTCGTACTTTGCATCAGCTATTTTTACGGTAGCAAGTCAAGCTTCGCAATAAAACAACACAGACAGATCAGCGGCTGAGTGAAATGGCGCGTCTCCACATCTGCATAATTCATGAATACGCGGACTTAGGAGTTATCTGACACACCCTCGCGACGCAAAAGACAAGATACTCAGACTCAAAATAGATAGTAGTGAACATAAGGAAAGAAAGAAAAAAAGGTGCATTTATGTAGGCACAGACTCGTATACAGTATGATGGACGAAAAATGGACCAAGAAAATTTGTCCTAAAATAGTAATTTTTTCACGAGAATGTTACTTAAATTATCAACTGTAAGTATGTTTACGCCTACTCAGCCATATCTTTGTTCTCTTAACAGCTATAAAAGACCTCTACAAAGTGCATTACCTGTAAACAAAATGCCAAATGCAATCTAAAAATAGGGTCCGCAACAATAAACGTCTACAAAATCCTCATTTTATCTTTCGGAATGCAAATACCGAGTTAAGAACATTCTCAACCATCAAATCCAATTTAAGGTGAGTGTGTTCCTTAACATGACATCAATATCGGCACATAAGGCCGTTAAGATCGAACATTCAGTCCTTATTAGCTCGCACGCGCCCCGAGCCCCGCTCTGCACGCGAATAAAATCCCAATGCTTCCATAAAAACTGTTTATAAAGACTTTATTCGAATTTAAAAATTCTAAAGTCTTATTCAAAGTGCAAGCCCACTCGAGAGCTTAAAGTGAAAAAAATATTGCGCGTCCGATCTCGAGAATGAGACATAAATTGAAATTCGCCAAAAGTGTTCGCGTTAAATTAAATTTCGTACTCGTACGGCAAGTGTGAAATGCTCTTGTACATTACGGTTCCCTGGTAATATAACAGTGAAGACCTGTATGTATGCAAATATTATGATTGAAT